>VDFB02256132.1:10151016-10751016 GCA_007258455.2 Sequoia sempervirens | reverse complement strand
TCCTTCTTTTGTTTGTAGTGAGGAAAATACTTTGTCAACATTGTTTTTTCCTCCTCTTGCTTCTTCTTGGCCTAAAGTGTATCTAGCTAAGTACCTAGATTGTTGATAATGCCCTGCTTGAATGGACAAAAAATGAGTGATCTCCATTCTTGAGACTCCATTGGTAGTTAAATTACCCATGGAATATTGATAAGCTCTCCCTTTCTTTGAAGCTACCATAGAATAGTTTTGGCATATTTTCTTGCTATCCTCCCAAGGAACTTGAGAGATATCTCCTCTTGCCATGAGGTCCAAGGCATCAATACAACTATCATTAATTCCTCTCAGGAAAAGCAACTTTTGTGAGTCCTCATTAAGTACATGGTGTGGATATTTTTGGAAGAAAACAAAAACCTTGCAATGTAGTCTTCCAAGCTCTCATCTTCTTTCTGTTGCATCTTGAAATTTTCACCTCCACTCATGTCACTACCCCTATAATATTCATTGTATTTCTCAAGGAATTTTGTCTTCATGTCTTCTAAAGTTTCCACAATATCTCTACCCAAGCTCATGAACAATCTTAATGCAACCTCTTTCAATGTGGTGGGAAATAACTTAAGCATATGGGCATTAGTAGTATAATCATAACTCCTATAGAGTATGTTGAACTCAAATAATAAGGTATCAGGATCTTCTGTCACAAGTCCACAAAACTTGGGGAGTGTTGAGGCAGGAATGTTCTTGATGTTTTCAACTTAATTTTAATGGGCAACGGGGAAAGGAAAAGCTGGTTGGTTTTTTCTATTCCTATTTGCATCACCCATGCCTACTTGATGTGGTTCAAAGACAAAGGGGTTCTTAAGATGTTTTTGATCTTTAGAAAAGACTTTAGAACTAGTCAGATCAGGATATGCATCAACAACGGGGTGTGGATAGTCTTCTTCCTCTTCTTCTGGTAGGTTATGATATTTAACTAGCTAGAATGGATGAGGATTGTTATGAAGAAATCTCCCATAAGCATCCCTTCTCCTTCCTCTATGAATGTGGCATCACTCACTATCAGTCAACTCACACAAAGAATTGGTAAAGAATAAAGGTGGGTCATTACTTCCTAAAGTAGGGTATGCTAAGAACAACTTCTAGAAACACTACAATAAGAAAAACTACCAATGACTCCAAAAGACTTCCTAGCTTGACACCATCCCCGACAACAATGCCAAAAATGTTGGCCTCCTACAATGATCTAATAATTAAGCTCTTATAGCTATGGTTCAGTGATTGGACATCTGACCTAGATAGCTATTTCAATCATCATGAAGCTGCATTTAACTTGTCAACCTAGGGACGTGAACTTGAAAAGGGTTAGGACAATATGTGCACTAGGGGTTCTAGTAGCCATTGCATTATACAACTAAGAAACATAATGTTGAAAGTAAATTGCTTAGAAGGAAATAAATAAAATAATGAACATCAACCAACAACTATACTAACCTAAAATGTAGAACAAGAATGAAAATCTGATGAACAAGCATGAAACTACTCTGCGCACTTTGGCTGCAAGAACAATCATAGAATTGAACTCTAGTGGCTATAAGAACAGTCAATACAAAATTTATAACTAAGTAATAAAAAAGTAATACTGAACTAAAGCTAAACTAAGAATAAAAATTACTCACCATGTGGGCCCCCTTGGATAAATATCCTCTAAACTAATAAGAAATCAAATGCTCAAAATCATAACTTTATTTCATTGATTGTAAATCATGCATACAACGAGTAATGTATCTATATTACTAAGACTAGAGAATGGAAGTACATTTTCAAATCATGCAACCTCTTGAAGAAGGAGAATCAAGTAATTATTTATACTACAACTAAACAAGGCAATCAACTCCACAACTCAGAGGATGCCATTAAGGGAAAATAGGGGAAAGTGGAGCAACGATAGTTACAAATGCATGGAATTTGGCTAGACATGAAAGTAAAGAATAGATCCAACACAACAATAATTCCCATGCATGCTTGATCATTAAGGTCCACTACAAGGTGGTTACATTCAGTTGCATGAAGGATCTTTGATGTTGACTATCTTTGACTTGTGGTGATTCCTCAGCTGGAATTCATGGTGCATGTCCACCTGACGGTGTCTTCCTCAACTTGGCTCATTAAATTTGCATGACAAGGTCAATATGCATAACAACTACACATTTATAACCATTCTAAGAAACATTCATCAATCACATGCAAAATCAATATAGATAACCCACATATTATTCCAAATGTCATTAAAGCTCCAGAGATAGGATAATATCAAATGTCAATGGTTTGAGGGAAACATTATGCAAATACCAACACTTAAACATTAAATTTCATGATACCTATGAGCAAATAAACTATAGATTCTTCCCATAATTAGACCAAAACCTAGGCTCATCAGGCCCAATTCAATGTTGGATCAGCTGACTATAAGATAACTAATAAAATAATCATTTTTTTATCTAAGGAAGAAAATGAGTTACAACTATTAATCAATCAGTAATACAATTTTGATTGAATCTCAGAAATTAGTGGACCATTAGAATCTTAGTTTGTAACATTTAACTCACCGTGTTTGTAAAATATCACTTCCTTACTAAATCCTATATCCTTTCCTTACAAATCAATGGAATCATTCTAGCATTTAATCAATTCATTAAACTAAAGCATAAAAATAATTCATCCATTCTTGTTGAACTGAAAAAAATACAAATGAAACTGTCATTAACAACTTTATTCATAACTTGAAAGAAAACACGCAGGAGAGCAACATTTTGGAACTATAATTCTTCTTCATTTATGATAGTCCTTTGTAAAACCATATTTATGACTTGCATACAATATGACTTTTCATCTTAAACTTGATTGTGACATATCTACTAGAGTACCTATTTACATTCTATTATGCTTTTTGAGCATAGTATTTACTATGACCATGTCTAGACTCAAAATTTTGAACTCTCTTCTTTCAGCCATGAAATCCCCTTCATATATTCAGGGGAGCAACAATCATCCAACTAAATTACAATTTCAATTTTCATTTGATTTCACTTCAAAAAAGAATTCTAACTGAATCCTCAAAGAACTCCCATGCAGTTTCATAAGCAATCATTTGTAAATAGGGGAGGACAAAAAGAAAAAAGCATGTGTAGGATATTAGTCATCATTGTCTCAACATTCATTGCTTGAAACAAAAAAGATTTCATTCGTATCTTCTCAAAGAACTTCCACATCAGCATGAGAAAAAAAAATACAAACCACAAAAATATGAAAAGAAATACCTCCTATGCAAAGACCATGGTGTCATCAAAAATTAAAACTAGGAGGTGACCCTATTTAGAGTCATTGGCATTCGAAAATGCCCGACCACTCCTTGTACTTGATGCAATTTGAGGGATTACTAGTAGATCATCATTAGAACTCCCATATTGCACTAGATAATGAAGGTACTGGCCATAGTCTAAGTTAGTTTCAACTTCAGCATCTGAAGGTTAGTCCAAAAGCACAATAGCAGAATTGTGTTTGCCCAGGCGGGCCCTATGGCTCTTCTCTTTTTTCTTGGCCTTCTTCACTAGTAGTGCTAGTTCCTTGCCTTTGCACTAGACCACTTCACCTAGAAGGGTCCTATTCCTCAAGTGATAAGTACTCTACATAATTGATTTCTTCTTAAGGCCTCTAGCCCTCCTTTTACCTTTTGAAATCTTAGGAGAAGCCATGGCTTCTTGCTCAACTATGTCTTCACAACACTCAAACACACTTAGCTGACAAGACCTTCTAATAGGTGGAATTGTTGCACCAACTTTTCCCATTTTCTCTAAAATTAGAAGAGTGATAATTAAAAGGATTTTGACTCAAGACCCACAAAAGAAGCACCCCAATCCCAATAATTATAGACAACTCAAGCAACAAAAATCCTAAATAGAATAAAGAACATAATTTCATACCAATTCACTCAAGATGAAAAAACTAAAACTCTTCTTAGGAAAGCTTATAACCATTTCAAGATCTCCTTTACTACACATGCCTTATTCCTACTATAGACTGAAAAGATAGTGTGAATGAACAATGATCAACCTCCATTAAATAGAAAATTTGAGCATGAAAAATTAATGATTCAAAAATCCTTATGCGAGCAAATTGGTAACTTATCAGTTTGTCTCTTAATCTAAGCCATTCATCTTAGAGCAATTAAAACTTCATATAAGGTGGCCATGAGCATTATTTTTTGACCATTATCAAATTTCTCCTTGAAAACAGTGAGGCTATCTCAAATGTTGCCACGTTCCTCTCTAACCTTGATGAATCATAGTTGATCTAACAATTAGCATGTATCACCAACCTAATTCATGTTTTTCATTAATATCGATGAAGCACATAGGACCATTTTTTCTTAGAGAGAAACTTTCTTTATATGATTCATCACTTCATCACTAATCATCCCCAAAATTTTTGGGTTCAATTAGTGATGAAGTCATTTACATGATGATTTTTAGTTTGTTGGATTGTCTCACTTTAAAATTTTATCAACAGTTCCTTAGTCCTCTTGTTGCTTTCCTTTTTTCTTTACGCGAAATCCCCAGGATCATGCCACATTGCCCTTATAATTAATTGTCATTGCTTGTCACTAATTTACTTCATCTTTTCCTATCTCCATCATTGATGTAAACATCCCTGCGATGATCTCTAACCCTTGGTCCAGTTCCCTAACCTTTGGTCATATTCATCCTTCTATTACACATTACTAATTCAAACCTTGCACCTAAGATCCCATCTACGAGGGGAGATGTTTGTGGAAGCACCAAATTTAGACACGTACAAGCTATAAAAAATAAATGGCACAAAAAGACATCGCTCATAGGATCGTATCTCATTAGCAACAGAAAAATACTTTAGAGGACACCTATTGCTCATCGCTAATTCAAAACTCAAGTTCTAAAACAAATCCGCGATGAGAAATGAGCTATATATCATAAGGCCTTCATTCATTTCTAATTCTCCTCATATATTTTGCAAGCAATTAGCAATGAGAGGGTTTCTAAAATTTATAAGGTTCATCTCATATCACTAATGTGAGAATTACATTCAAAGCATATTTGTGACCACATGATATCACATCATATCACTTATCACTAATTCAAATTTATCTTTTCACTGATGATCCATGATGAACGATAAGAACATAAGACTGGGGCATCACTTATCACTAATACAAGTTAGAAGGCTTAAAATCCATTAGTGATGAGTGATGTTTAAAAGAAAACATCATTTCATCACTAATTCAAGGTGTGAAATTATGAATAAATCAGCGATGAGTGATACAGCTATGAGGGCCATTGTGACTTAAGTTGGAATTAATAAGCATGTGCTAATTAATTGTTAAAAGAGGAGACTTCTCTAGGATGATATGAGAATAGTAGGATATAAAATTTGGGCAATTCAAACCTAGACACGAGAAGGGACAACCACATGATGGCATTAATGATCATGAAATATTTTGTGTGTCTGACAGTAAGCTATAAGGAAAGTAGAGGTGCGGAAACACTTTCCTAACATCAAAACCATAGGGAAGAATGCAGAAAATACTTTTAATTTTCTAATTACAATTCGATTAAGACACACATGAAAGATTTATAGAAACAAAACAAATACACAAAGACAAATGAACACCATATTTATGTGGGAAAACCCTATCGGGAAAAAACCCACCACACCAAGCTGAATCTCTTTGTATTTCAGTAATAAACAAATTACATAGAATGCAGAGATACACCTCTCTGGTATTAGTTTATAGTAGCTTCATTCACTGTTCAATCTTTTTTAGAAATTTCTCTCAACAACCCAATTTTCTTCCAACTCAGAATGCAATCTTAAATCTTACCACATTCTGATTTTTATCCTCTATTCATCATTATCTACAATTTACCATCGCAGAAAGTTTCCATGCCAGTGTATATTTTTCCTTGCAAACAGTTTGGTTCCAACATTGCAACTGCTGCAAAAATCCAACCGCCAACCATTTGAATTTCTCTTCCTCTGATTGGTCCATGAGACACCACATAAGATAGTCAATTGGTCAAAGGAAACATTCAACTGAGTTCACATGTCACTAAGACACCTGACCAACCTTCAGTTGAACACATCTACCATCACTATCTCTAAGACATCCAACTATCACCAAGAGGTTTCACTGAGACCTCTTATGTTACTCCGAAGTCACACAACCATCGGAAAGAACCCATGAGTTGGTGAGATGACATATCGAAAGATAAAACTTCCACCGAATGGTCTATCACTTTCACTAAGAGGTCATAGCGAACATAACATGTCACCCTAAGAACCATTTACTATTAGCGAGACTCTCCATCGGTCGTTGAGACTTCATATCGAGTGGTCAAGTCATACTGAAATCATTCACCTACTATTAGCGAGACCAAACACCCATCACCAAGACTTCATATTGAAGTCTTTGTGTCACCTTGAAGACCCCAAGTGTATCCCCATCAGCGAGACCTTCCATTATCGTTGGGACTTCATACCGAAGCCTCCACCATTGGTGAGACTTCACATAGTCGCTAAGAGATCTTCTTGAGACCCTTGTGTTACCCCAATGGCCAAATACTATCGGTGAGACATTATTCAGTCGCTAAGACTTCTTCCCAAGTGTGCAAGTCACCCTAAATCCCCTAGTCGCTATGAGTCTCCTCAATGCACGATAAGAGAATTCTATCAGCCAGAGGTCTCCACTTGACAAAAGGTCACAATGAATGCTTCAAGTCACAATGATAACTCTAGTCAGAAAGATAACAACAATGTCTCGGTGACTAGAACATTTCAAAAGGATGTAGAACAGCTAGTCAACCAGACATCAATAATGTCACACCAACTTTTCCCTTTAGGATTTTCATGCCAGTAAGGATTGAGGCAACATATTTTGACAATCTCCCACTTGACCTAGATCTTACTGACACCTCCAGAGCATAATAAAACTACTAAAATTCATGGACCAAAAGGCCCATTGAACTGGCACACCACCTGTACTTGTCTATGCTCACAAGCTTCGTCAATGCATCTACAACATTTTCCAGAGTATCCACTTTCTCCAAAGAGACCTTCCCATCCTCCACCATATCTCGTACAAAGTGATACTGTACATCTATATGTTTCGTCCTAGCATGGAAAGTAGGATTTTTTTCCAAACATAAAGCATTATGATTGTCATAGTAAATAGTAATTTTTCCTACATCAAAACAAATGTTAGAACACAAAAGTTTTAACCAGATTGCTTATTTATAGGCATGTGTAGCTGCCATGTATTATGCCTCTATAGTGGAAAAAGTGACTACAACCAACCACTTGCTCATCCAACTAACTACACCACCATTCATCATGAAGATATATCCACTGGTGGATCTCCTACTGTCAATGTCAACTGCCAATCAAAATCCACATAACCTCAAATGCTAAGAGTTCTATGTGATTCAACCAAGTTTCCATGGTAACACAAAGCATAGTCTGAAGTTCCCTTTAGATATCTAAACACTCTCTTCACATCATCCCAATGTGTCCTTCCAGGATTAGCCATAAAATGACTAAGAACTCCCACTGATTGGGCAATATTTGGCCTTGTATAGACCATTGCATACATTAGTCTACCAACCGCACTAGCATACAACACACTAGTCATGTCCTCCATCTCAGTAGGATATTTTGGACAATCCTTAATAGATAGCTTCATTCCCTGCATAACTGGAACAACTAGCTGCTTGCAATTAGTCATAAAAAATCTTTCTAGAATAGTCTTGATATACTTGCTCTGACTGAGCCAAAGCTTTCTATTCTTTCTATCCCTGGTTATTTACATTCCCAAAATAGACCCTGCTACATCAAGATATTTCATTTTAAACTTTTCAGACAACTGAGACTTAAGATCAGAAATCATTATCTTACTATTGCCTATGAACAACATATCATCAACATAATGAGCAATAATAAGAACTTGATCACTTTCAACTTTATAATACACACAGTGATCATATTTTGATCTTACAAATCCCAATGACAAAACAAAAGTGTCAAATTTCTGGTACCACATTCTAGGAGACTATTTTAAACCATACAGAGATTTATTCAACTTGCAAACTAGTATTTTTTTAACTTTTTCCACAAAGTGCTCCAACTGGGAAAAATAAGTTTCTTCTTCAAGATCACTAGGAAGAAACGTTGTCTTCACATCCATCTGTTCAATCTCTAAGTTACATGCTATCGCAAGTGACAAAAGAAATCTAATAGATGTCAGCTTAGCTATAGGAGAAAAGATTTCTCCATAATCAATTCCCTCAAACTGGGAATAACCTTTTGCAACTATCCTTGCTTTATATATTTCTACACTACCATCCAGACCAATTTTCTTTTTAAATACCCATTTGTAGCCCACTGCTTTTCTACCTTTAGGCAATGGCACCAAACTCTAGGTATCATTCTTTTCTTATGATTCCATTTCTTCATTCATGGCTTCTAACCAAGAGTTTGATTGAAACATTTTAAATGCCTCTTTCACAGTCCTAGGTTCATCAGTGCTAGAAATTAAAGCATAGGCACAAGTAGAATCTATCAAAGAAAACCCATACCTATTAGGTTTCTTTCTTTCACAAGTTGACCTCCTCATAGGCTAAGGCTGAGGTGGTTCTTCATCTTCATCCAAACTTTCAGAACTACTTGAGCTCTCCTCAGTATCAGGTACATTTTCAATTTTTCAATTCCTCTTTATCTGTTGTTAGAGGAATTTCTTCTACATCCTTTTTATTTCCTGATTTCTTCTGTGACTGCAAATCCAATGTAGAAGGTTTTAGCTCATGAAAGATAACGCTTCTTCTATACAAAACCCTCTTAGTCTCAGGATTCCAAAGCTTGTATCCTTTTATGCTAGCATTATAGCCAATAAAATAACACTTTACAACTTTGTTTTCCAACTTAGATCTTTTTTCAAACAACACATGCACATATGCTTCACAACCAAAGACACGAATATGTCTCAAAGAGGGCTCCTTTCTAGACCATGCTTCCAAAGGAATCTTCTCAACAAGAGCAGAGTTATGAGAATGATTTACCAAGTAACATGTTGTAGAGACTGCTTCAGCCCAGAACTTCTCCTCCAAGCTAGCACTACTCAGCATACTTCATTCTCTTTCCATTACTATCTTATTGAACCTTTCAGCAATTCCATTTTGTTGTGGAGTGTAAGGTGTAGGCTTATGTCTTTTAATCCCATGATCTTTATAGTACCTTTCGAATTCATCTAAACAAAACTCACCGCCATTGTTAGTACTTAAACATTTTATTTTTCTACCAGTCTAATTTTCAACAAGGTTTTTAAATTCTTTAAATTGAATGAACACTTCTAATTTACTTTTCACAAAATATACAAATTCTCTTCTAGAATAATCATCAATAAATGACACATAGTATCTTGATTTAGAAAAAGAAGGAACATTCACTGGACCAAACACATCAGAATGAATATAATCAAGAAAACTAGAAGATTTGTGGGGACTGGAATAAAATGAAACATGGTGCTACTTTCCATATATGCAATGTTCACAAAATTCAAACTCCAGGTTACAATCTTCAAGTCCTTCTACCAGGTTTTTATCTTTTAAGGTTTTTAAACCTTTCTCACCAATGTGGCCTAGCCTATGATGCCAGAGCATAGTCTTTTCTGCTGAAAG
This sequence comes from Sequoia sempervirens, assembly GCA_007258455.2. Lineage (NCBI taxonomy): Eukaryota > Viridiplantae > Streptophyta > Pinopsida > Cupressales > Cupressaceae > Sequoia > Sequoia sempervirens. The sequence goes on along the minus strand of VDFB02256132.1, from coordinate 10,741,276 downwards.
TTTAACCTCCATGGAGTTTACATCATCAGGAATATTTTCCTCCTTTTCTCCATGAGTAGCTTTTTGAGACTTTGCAGAGACACTGTTGCATTGGACAACCAATGCATCTAGCTTGTACAAGGTACCAATTTGAGCACCCCTAGCCAACACCATTGTGCCTCTATTCATCTTGTAGCCATCTCTAGAGAATGTGACATGCACTCCAATATCATTCAGCTTACTTACAGAAAGTAGGTTTCGAGCCAGACCTGGTATATGCATCACATCATTGATTCCCTTCACTCTTCCATCAGGGAATTGGATTCTGACTCTTCTATGACCAAAAATTTCTAAAGATGAATCACTTTCCAAGTACACCTTTCCACCATTATATTCTTCATACTTTGTGAACCAACATCTATGAGATGTCATGTGGAAATATGCTCTAGAATCAATTATCTAGACATCATCTAATGCCTGTGTAGCCAAAGCTACAATGAAGGGATCTAAATCAATCTAAGAAGAATCATTGTTAGAAGAGGTATTCTTCTTCTTCTTTTTCTCCTCCTTGCAATCCTTTCAGACATGACTAGGTTGCCCAAAATTCTAGCACTTCACCTTGGACTTCTTTCTAGGAGACTTTGATCCCCCTTCTGATTTCGATCTAGATTTCTTGTCCTTCTTCTTGCCTTTTTCTCTTGATCTGCCTCTATCAGTCAGAGCCTCCTTTGCCATCTTAGAAGATTTCCTTCAAATTTATTTTGATAACAGAGATGCAACAACATTTTGAATCTTGAATGTGGATGTTGTACTCCCAATAGCCATCACCAGATGATCTCAAGAATCAGGCAAAAAGCATAACATCAGCATGCAACAATCTTCTTCATCTATCTTCACACCAACATATGCTAATTGAGTAATCAACATGTTGAAATCATTCAAATGATCAACAACAGTAGCTCCATCCTGAATCTTCAAGGAATACAACTTCTTTCTCAAGAACAACTTGTTTACCAAGGACTTGCCCTGATAAATAGCACCTAGTCTTGTCCACAAAGAGGTTGCAGTCTTTTCTTCATGCACATTCAGAAGAACAAAGTCTGCTAAATAGAGCCTTGTTAGCCCTTTTTATTTTCTATTTTAAAGGTCCCAATCTTCTTGCTTCATGTCCTGAGGTTTCGTTCTAGACACAACATTCCAAAGATCTCGATCCACTAACAGATCTTCCATTTTGAGTTTCCACAACTAAAAATTTCTACCATTGAATTTCTCTTTTTCCATCTTTCTAGATATGCTAGCCATCTTAATCTGTAATTAAATTATCAGACCTCTACCAAACCCCCACTGAAAAAATAATTGACAAAAAAATAACCCAACCCACTCATAAGGATAGCACAAGTGGCTAGGCTCTGATACCACTTGTAAGGAAAGTAGAGGTGTAGAAACACTTTCCTAACATCAAAACCATAGGGAAGAATGTAGATAGTACTTTTAATTTTCTAATTACAATCAGATTAAGACACACATGAAAGATTTACATAAACAAAACAAATACACAAAGACAAATGAACACTAGATTTACGTGGGAAAACCCTATAGGGAAAAAACCCACCACACCAAGCTGAATCTCTTTGTTTTTTAGTAATAAACAAATTACATACAATGCAGAGATACACCTCTCTGGTATTAGTTTACAGTAGCTTCATTCACTATTCAATATTTTTAAGAAATTTCTCTCAACAACCCAATTTTCTTCCAACTCAGAATGCAATCTTAAATCTTACCACATTCTGATTTTTATCCTTTGTTTATCCTTATCCACAATTTTTCATCGCAAAAATTTTCCATGCCAATGCAGATTTTTCCTTGCAAACAGTTGAACTCCAATGTTGCAATTGCTGCAAAAATCCAACCATCAACCATTTGAATTTCTCTTCCTCTGATTGGTCCATGAGACACCACATAAGATAGTCAATCAGTCAAAGGAAACATTCAATTGAGTTCACATTTCAGTGGGATACCCCACTAACCTCCAGTTGAACACATTTGCCATTGCTATCGCTAAGACATCCAACTATGACCAAGAGGTTTCATTGAGACCTCTTATGTTACTCCAAAGTCACACAACCATAGGCAAGACCCCACAAGTTAGTGAGATGACATACCGAAAGATAAATCTCCCATCAAATGGTCTACCACTTTCACTGAGAGGTCATAGTGAACATACCAGGTCACCCCGAGAACCATTTACTATTGGTGAGACTCTCCATCGATCGTTGAGACTTCATACCTAGTGTTGAAGTCATACCGAAATCATCCACCTACTATCGGCGAGACCAAACACCTGTCGCCAAGACTTCATACCAAAGTCTTTGTGTCACTGCGAAGACCCCAAGTGTATCCCCATTGGTGAGACCTTCCATTATTGTTGGAACTTCATATTGAAGCCTCCACCATTGGTGAGACTTTATAGTCACTGAGAGATCTTCTTGAGACCCTTGTGTTACCCCAATGGGAAAATGTTATCAGTGAGACATTCTTCAATCACTGCGACTTCCTCCCGAGTGTTCAAGTCACCCCAAAGCCCCCAGTTGCTATGAGTCTCCTCGATGCCCAATAAGAGAATTCTGTCAGCCAAAGGTCTCCACTCGACAAAAGGTCATAGCGAATGCTTCATGTCAGCGATAAATCCAGTTGGCAATACAACAACAATGTCTCAGCGAATTGAACATTTCAAAAGGATTCAGAACAGCTAGTCACCCGGACATCAATAATGTCACACTGAATTTTCCCTTTAGGAGTTTCATGCCAGTAAGGATCAAGGCAACACATTCTAACATAAGCCATACATAGTTAGTAACATAATAGAATGCCAAGCAAGAAAAATGAACAAAACCCTAAGCCACATATAAGAACACTACAACAAATGTAACAAAGATTTTTAGGGAAAAATTCTTAGGGTTTTTAATATGGGCACTCTAGATTTTTTTAAATTTGAAAGTGCCATAAGGAGGGATAAGTGAGATAGAGAGGAGAGAAGAGGAGGGAGGAACAAAGATATATGAGGGTTGAGGATCCAATGTGTATGGTAGAGGGTTGAGAATTGAGGGTATAGGGTTAAAGACCTATATGGTTGAAGGACTACGGTTGAGGATACATATGGTTGAAGGATTAGCATTGAGGATCCAATGTATAGGGTGAGGGGTATCAGGTTTTATGGTTTAGGGTTTTATGGTTAAGGATAGAGGGTAGAAGGTTTAAGGGCTTAGGGTTGAGGGTAGAGGGTTTAGGTTTTGAGGGTATAGGTTTCAGGGTTTAGGTCTGAGGGTAGAGGGTTGAGGGTTTAAGGGTAGAGGGATTAAGGGTTGTGGGTTGAGGGTAGAGGGTAGAGACAAAGAGAGAGAAAATAAACCTATAAAAAAAATAACTTTCTCATAACAAAAACGTGTTTTGAAGTAATGGAAATATGGTCATTCTTTTATCAAGACATAATGCACTCATGTTATAATGTGAGAATGTTATAACATGATCACATTATAACATGAGTGTGCTTTGGCTTGCTCAAAAAGTGGTAAAAAAATCAATATACCCATGATCTCAAGGCCCACATTTTTAATATTCTCCTAGTTCTATGCATGATCAAACAAAAAAGAACTTTTTGATGATGTTGTGAAGTGTGCATGCATTTTTTTCACAATCCATGACCTTTTTCATGATCTTTCCACCACCTTTACATGAAATAGCAGAGTTTTCACATTGAAAGGCATATAATATCAAGTCAAGTTTTAATTCCATTCAAAAGTGATATACAATTAAAGTTTGGAGGGGAAAAAGCTTTTGAAATAGTTAAATTGTTGAAGAGTTTGAAGAAAGTAGAAGCAAAGGCTACATAATTGTGTAGAACTCCTCCATTTGAAGCTCTGGTTTTTAAGTATGGGAATTCTTTACACATTTTTTTTCATTCTATTATGGCATTCTTTCATTTTTTTAATTTTGCATATTCCATGTTGATCATTGTTTTTTTCTCATTATAAGCTCAATATGTTAATACACATTTTAAATTACACAATTTTACACTTTCTAATTATATTTTTAAACCACATCTCTTTGAGACATTTTTTATTTAACAATTGACTTACCTTGTGTATGATTCCACATTTTATATACATAGATATATGACATAAGTTACAAGGAAGTAAAATAAAACATCATTTCCCAATCTTTAATTATGGATGTGCATACCACTCTCCAAAGCTTTCATTTTGGTATAGGCATGGGGGATGTTGGAAAGTGTAGTTGAATTTTGTTTTACACCTACCATTTGCATATGCTTGAAATTTTCTAAAGCCTTTTCAATAAATCTATTTTTTGCATATCCTACAATCATTATAGTCCACGAGGACATATCTCATTGAGGTATTTTGTCAAACAGTTATACCAAGTAGCTGATTTCCTTGTCTATGCTACCAAATTTTCAATACATGTCTCAAAAAAATTGGAATATACACCTCCCACATTGATACACCTTTGAATCTATTTTTTTTTCATCTCTATTTCTAAATTTACCTCATCACTTATGTTGTGATATATTTTAAATGTTTCCTTGATTAGTTTCCTACAAGGGATTCTAACCTTTCTCTCCACTATTTCAAGACTCTTTATTTAAGGCTAAGTTAGCAACATGGGGAAAGGTGCATCCTATCTTGCAATCATGGCTCAAAATGGAATCATGGAATAGACATGTTTGAATTGTTTTGCAATAATGTTTTTGTATAAATATATGAAAAATGTGGTAGCATTGACAAGCTAGTGAGCTTGGAAAGGTAGTGATCTCACTCACTAGCTTGCCAATGTAGTAGGGTTGACAAGGTAGGGGCAGTGTATGCCTCATAGAAATGGGGTCTCACAGTACTATGAGACCCCATTTCTATGAGGCATACCTTGTCAACCCTACTACATTGGAAAGCTACTGAGTGAGCTCACTACCTTGCACATGAGACCTTATATCTATGAGGCATACACTACCCCAACCTTGTCAACCCTATTGCATCGGAAAGCTAGTGAGTGAGCTCACTATCTTTCCCTAGTGACCCCATTTCTATGAGGCATACACTCTCCCTACATTGTCAACCCTACTGCATTGGCAAGCTAGTGGAACATTAGCAAGCTAGCTCACTTAGTAGCTTGCCAATGTGGTAGGGTTGACAAGGTAGGGGTAGTGTATGCCTCATAGAAATGGGGACTCATGGTGGTATGCAGTAGGGTTGAAAAGGTGGGGGAAATGTATGCCTCATAGTAATGGGGACTCATGATGATATAGTGGTAGGGTTGACAATGTAGGGGTAGCATATGCCTCATAGAAATGGGGAATCATGAAGATATACATCACTATGAGTCCCCATTTCTATGAAGAATATTTTGTCCCTGCCTTATCAACCCTATCACATTGACAAGCTAGTGGAGCATTGGAAAGCTACCTTACTCACTAGCTTGCCAATGCGGTAGGTGCAGTGTATGCCTCATAGAAATGGGGTCTCATAGTGATGCATGAGCATCCTTGGTTCTTGACAATCTTGCATCAACCAAAATATTTTCCTTTCATTTTTGTTCTTGTTTTTTTTCTTTCTCAGTTCATGCTGGTGGACCCATCATATTTTCTCACTAGACCTTACAGATCTCTATGTACATCGTGTACATTCTCATTTTCCTTATTCCAATATTTTAGTCTGATTGGATCATTTTTTGGAAAGTTATCAATTCTAGATTTCTTGGCAGTTTCTCAAACCAACATCAAAATAGTTTTCAAGCTGAGTAGTTAATCTAATCATTCATGGATCACTCTCATGACTTGTGGATCTTAATAGTGTGATTGTAAATTTTCCTTGGAGTATCCTTGACCTTCATTATAGGTCCACACTTTGTCTTACGCACTTGTTGAGGGAGTTGTTTAAATTGAGGCTAACTTGCTCATGCACTTGTTACATTTTTCTTCATTGAAGATTGTAATAATCCTTGGTTGATGTGGATGTTTCTAAATCATGGATATAGTATAAAGCTTGTAATAAATAATTAGAATGGGGAAGTTGAATTAGTAGTTGTTGAAGTAGAATAGATTGTAAGAAATCACTCACATATAGGAGCATATTGGAATGTTCTATTTTGATCATCTATCACCAAACTTGTGAGCCAAATCTGTAAGCCCAGATGTTGTCGACTGAATGTAAATGAGATTTCAATTAATGAGAATGTTTTAATTTGCATTTACCTCATTATTTTGTGTTGCTTTCATTTTGTTACTCTTGTTGTATGGTCTGGATCATTGTCTTTGAGGACCTTCCTATTGTGGTTGCACTAGATTGGTATCATAGAGAGCTTTGATCCATGCCAAGTTGATAGAATTCATGAAGTCTTATAAAACATTTGTTGCCAGCTAGTAGATTGAGGATCAACCTTGCAGTTGCAGAGGACTATTGTAAAGATGGTTGGAAGAAGAAATGTTAGAGGAAATGGAGTGTGTGGAAATGTCGACCAAGCTATAATGGAGATGCTAAGAGGAATTGTTGCCAAATTAGTTGTAGTTGAAATGACCCAAAGAAGAGGTTGACTGGTGGATGATATAAGTGATGAAGAGGTAGAAGTTTAGGAAGAAGAAGGAATAGAAGAGAGGTTCATAAGAGCCTTAACCAGAGAAAATATGAAAACACATTTCAATCCATTGGATTATATTGGTAAGTTGGATTCAAAAGAATTTATTTATTGGATTACAAATATGGAAACATATTTTGAATTTGAAGGTACCACTGAAGATAAGAAGGTGAAATTTTCTTATACAAAGTTCAGAGGACATGCATCCCTTTGGTGGGAACATTTGCAGATAGATAGGCAAAGAAGATGGAAAGAGAAGATTAAATATTGGGATCAGATGGTGAATGAGTTAAAGAAAAATTTTATGCCTGTAGATTACTAGATCATTTTGTTTTGAAAGTTGCAAAATTTGAAGTAGAAAGATTCAAGTGTGATAGAGTATACTGAGGAATTCTATAAATTGAATATGAAATTTAGACATTCAGAGGAGGAAATTGAGAAAGTAGCCAGATATGTGAATGGTTTCAGGTCATCTATATAGGATGAAATTAGTTTGATCAAGTTATAGAGTGTGGAAGAAGCATATCAATGTGCCCTAAAGGTAGAAGAGAAGATGAATAAGAGACATGAGTAGAGATAGACAGGAAGAAGTGGAAGATTTCAAAGAGGAAGAAATTTTGTTGGAGGAAGAGGATATTTTCTAGTTCGGAACAAGGATAAGGAGGTTAGTGAGAATGATAATACCTATCATAAAAGTGATGGAAACTCATACAAAAGAGGAGGATATGATGGTTACTAGAATGAAGGATATAGAAGAGATGATAAAGAACAAGAGAAAAGGGTATTCAAAGGAACTTATTATAAATGTGGTGGAGAAGGGCATAGAGCATTTAAATGCAATCAAGGAGAGATGAGTAAAAGGATAGAGAACAAAAAAAGAACAAACTTTGTTGAGGAGGATCATGCTAGATCATCTAACAAACCAAAAGAAGGAGAAGTGTTGTTGAATAGAAGAGTACTCTGTCAGAGTGAGTTGGAGCAGGAACTGTTGTAGAGGAAGAATTTTTTTCTGGACAAGATGCAAGGTAGATCATGAATTTTGCAAGGTAATTGTTAACAATGGAAGTTCTAAGAACTTGGTTTCTGAAGAGATGGTGACTAAATTGAAGTTGGGAAGGTTGAAACACCCAAAAACCTATTAAATAGCATGGATACAAGATGAGCATAAGATTCTGGTAAGTGAACAATGTATGGTGAAATTGAAGATAGGAAGTTACCAAGATGAAGTTTTGTGTGATATCATGCCTATGGATATATGTAATATTTTGTTGGGAAGGCCTTGGAAGTATGATAGACATGCTATTCATGATGGAAAGAAGAATATATACAACATTTTTGTTATAATATAAGCAGGGGAAGGGCCTTGATCTTGTGGTTACATAGGAAGAACAAAAAACTAAGAGACGGGTTGGGAGAAAGGTCACCAATCACCACTAAGAAATAGCATCAAACATATCAAATTAGAGCCTAAAAAGGAATGCACCCTTACCAGCATAATCAAAAACAAAATCCCCATATTAATCAAAAAAATGGTACGTAGACCATTTATGAGATCAACCAAATCCCAATAGGTATGAAACCATAAAAAAGCTATTCAAAAATAGTAGTCTAGGAAAACACCACTAAGCACTGAAATTTTCAAAGCATTCATTTGATTGGCACAAAAACACCACATTCTCACCAATTTAGAACAAAAACTCCTTCCAAGAAGGGTCATCTTCAACTTTTAAATTAGACTTTACAGTTAGCAAAAAGGACAACAGGCCACCCTCCAAGCTAGGAAAACAATAGTAAAAAAAAACCACCCCAAGGGTGGATAAGTCAAACAATGCTTCCATCCCATACAAACAAGATTATCCTAAAACCCACACCACCAGAAAACAACGGATCCCTTCAACATTTTGTGATAGATCCATCCCACATCGAGCCTATTACTTAATGCAACTATATGTGAACCAAAAATAACATTAGCATTGATGGGGTAGAGATCCCCCATCCACCTTCTTGTATCTCCAACTTTAGAGGAGAAAGTATATCTCAAAATAAAAACCACCCAAAAAACAAAACATGTAGAACACCATCCCCTTAAACACAACACCAACTCAAGGTCCAAGTCAAAAGCACAACCAATAAAACAATCCTGCAAGCCACCCATTAGGCTAAAGAAACAACTCGTAATAGTATCCACCTCTAGGGTTGCCACGATGACCTAAACATCAAGGCCGTCATGAAGCAACCACTTCCTAACAACAACACCAATAAAACAAAAGGTTCAAAAACAAATTAGGTCCAACAAAACTAGGATCCCAACTAGAATTTTGGAGTTGACAGGAAAAACAAGTTACCAAGGAACCCTAGCCCACTTAAAGCAACACTCCCCCCAACATACCAACTTGATCTATTCCTCAATAAGAGTGAGCTCCCCTCTATAAGAGAGGATGAAGTAAGGATCAAAACAACTAGAGCCATGTAACTCCTACACAAGCATGCTCCACCTAAAAAGGAACTAGTAGAAGGAAAGGGAAAAACCCACTATAGCAACAACAACGATATCCACCTCTATAGGAGAGGGATCCACCTCAACAAGAGAAATATCCACCTCCATAGGAGACCCCAACTATAAAAACTAGTAGGGAGTCAACACTCTAGTTGTAAGAGGGCACACCTCATCCTATGGAAACATGAGCATCAAGTACAAAAAGGAATGCCTATGAGGCAGCTTAGCACCTTTGCAAAATAGGTTCAACCATTTCACAACACCCATGGAGAGCAACAAAAAACCAAAGAACTCCTTAGACAAAAATCCCAAGGAAACTTCAAGCCCCTTAACCTCCATGGCCAGAAAATTAGAAATGAAGACATCCACATTATAGGTCATAAAACTTGTAGACATACCATAGTAGTAAGAGCCATAAACAACACTTGGGTAGAGCCCCATCCTCCTCACATTCACAAGCAATGGAAAAGCACCAACCACCTCAACCAATGATGCCACACCAAAGTAAAAAGAGAACAACAACCAAAGAAGGCTAATACTCCACAACCACCAAAGAAATAGACAAAATTCACCCAAAATCCCCACATAGGGAGAGGAAGTGAGCACCCAAAAGAAAACTAAACTGAAATTAACAAAATAGAAACAAATCCATAAGAAAAATATAGAGGCCTAGAGTGCCTCTGATAAACATCAACCAGACTGAAACACATACACTGAGTTCCAAAAAACCCCAAGGAGCCATCATCATTGTCAGAATATGATCCTCCATCACTCTCCCCTTCAGTAGAATTCAAAAACCCCAACCTGCTCCCTTTCCTTCTCATGCTTAGAATGATGTTGCATTATATATACACCATTGTTGCTAATGGGATGAAGCAGATTTTGTTGCCATTAGAAGATGTTCCTATAGTTGAGGTTTGTACGAATGCTAAGGTTTGTCTAGTTGATGGAAGAAGATTCCTTGATGGATTGAGACCTGAGAATGTGTGTTATACCTTAGTCCCTAAGAAGGCTAAATATTTGAAGCATGTAAGAGAGCACTCGAAAGAGATAAAGGAGTTGTTGATAGAATATGAGGAGATCATCTCAAATAATGTAGTTGATGGATTACCACCTATGAGGAGTATTAGTCATTGCATGGATCTAATTCCTAGAGCTAGTTTTCCTAATAAAGCAACACACTAGATGAAACCTACAAAGAATAAAGAGTTGAATAGACAAGTGCAAGAATTGTTGAGGAAGGGTTTGATAAGAGAAAGTTTAAGTCCTTGTGCAATACCTATTATACTAGCACCTAAGAAGGATGGAGAATGGAGAGTGTGTATAGATTCAAGAGCCATAAATAAGATCATGGTGAAGTATACATTTCCTTTACCCTGGATGGATGAAATTATGGATTGTTTGAGTGGAGCCAAATACTTTACAAAGATAGATTTGAAGAGTGGATATCATTAGATTAGAATCATAGAAGGAGATGAATGGAAAACAACATTTAAGACAAATGAAGGATTGTATGAGTGGTTGGTAATTCCTTTTGGATTGAAAAAAGCACTGAGTACTTGAATGAGGCTGATGAATGAGGTACCGAAGAGATTCTTGGGTAAGTTTGTGATTGCGTACTTGGATGACATCTTTATTTTTAGTAAGAGTAGAGAAGAACATTTGTTGCACATAATACAATTTTTGTACAAGCTGAGAGAGGAGAAGTTGTTGATAAACATTAAGAAGTGTAGTTTCATGAAGGAAGAATTGGTATATCTAGGATTTGTGATATTTTTGGATGGATTAAAGATGGATTCTAAGATGGTTAGAGAAATTGTAGAGTGGCCTACCCTTGAAAGTACTTGAGAGGTAAGATCATTTCATGGACTGGCTAGTTTCTATTAAAATTTCATTAGGAATTTCAGTTCTATTTGTAGTCCCATGATAGAAATTACGAGAGGTGATAGAAAGGATTTTAGATGGACAACCAAAGAAAATCAAAGTTTTGAATTGTTGAAGTAGAAGGTGACTAAGCAACTTGTGTTAGCTTTACCGTATTGCAAGTAGACTGTGATGCAAGTGGAAATGCAAATGGAAAAATGTTGAGTCAAGAAGGAAGACCTATAGCTTATTTCAGTGAGAAATTGAATGATGCTAGGAGAAGATATTCAGTGTATGATCAGGAATTTTATACCATAGTTCAAGTCTTGAATAATTGGAGACATTATTTGCTGCTTAAGGAGTTTCTGTTCTATACAGATCATCAAACATTGCAATATTTGAATAGTCAGGGTAAGTTGAATTAGAGACACATGAGATGGATGGAGTTATTTTAGAGCTATACTTTTGTTTTGAAGCATAGGAGTGGAAAGTCAAATAGAGTTACTGGTGCTTTGAGTAGAAGAAGGAATTAGGCTTTAATGAGTTAAAGAACTTGTATGAGGAAGACCCAGATTTTGTAGAACCTTGGAGAGCTTGTAAGGAACCAGTTTTGGAGGATAAAAGCCAGTGGTTGGATTATTTCATTTAGGAGGAATTGTTGTTCAGAGGTAATCAGTTGTGTATACCCCAAAGTTCTATGAGAGAAAACTTGGTAAAAGAAAAACATAGTGGATGATTGGTAGGACATTTTGGAATCGATAAGACAATAACATTAGTGAGAGAATTATTTTTGGCCACAAATTCATAAGGATGTTTGAAGATTTGTGTAGAGTTGAAAATTTTGTCAAGTTGCAAAAGGGAGTAGTCAGAATGTTGGATTGTATAAACCTTTTATAGTTTCAGAAAGACCTTGGGAGGATATAAACATGGATTTTGTACTTGGTTTTCCAAAGACACAAAGAGGTAATGATTTTTTATTTCTGGTGGTAGAATTTTTTTCTAAGATGGCACATTTCATACCTTGTAGGAAGACAATAGATGCAGTACATGTAGTAGACTTGTTTTTTAGGGAAATGGTCAGATTGCATGGATTACCTAGGAGTATGGTTTCAGATAGAGATGTAAAGTTTGTTGGTTACTTTTGAAGGACACTTTGGAAGAAGCTGAAGATGGATTTGAAGTTCAGTTCTACATTACACCCATAGATTGATGGATAGACAAAAGTAGTAAACAAGAGCTTAGGGAATTTACTAAGATGTCTGGTTGGAGAGAAGACTGAAAGTTGGGATTTAGTCCTTGGACAAGAAAAAATTGCATACAATAATTCAGTGAAAAGGAGTACATGAAAGACACCTTTTGATATTTTTATTGGAGTTCATCCTAGAGGTATATTAGAGTTGAGAGACATCAGTGTGGAAGATAAGAGGAGTGCAAAAGAAGAAGAATTTGTAGAACACTTGAAGAAAGTGCATACTCAAGTGAAACAACAATTGGAAGAAATGAACTAGAAGAATATGGAAAAAATAGATGAAAAGAGGAGAAATAATGTAAGGTACAACACCTTTCATACAACAATGGTAATTCACTATGTTGATTCAGTGGGTTTAAGCATTATCAATTAGTTGAGTTAAACTTGTGAATTGTATACTCTTGACCTAAATTGAATGTTTTTATGTGTGACTACGTAATATTACATGTGAGGTATCTTTTGGGTCACAAGGGTAGAACATGAGTCATATAAACAAACTCATCCAATGATGTGACATGAGGATCTAATTTTATAAATAGATGTTGAACTAGATTTTAGTAGTTAGTGCATATAATTATATGTCTATTTCATTCTTGATGATAATAAAACTCTTTTGGCCTTGCTAATAAGAGGTGCAATCTCATCTTGAAGATGTGGAGGTAAGAAAGGTTAAGCAAATAAATAAATAAATAGATTGGTACTAATATTTGATTCTAATATGTGGTTAGTAAAAATGTTGATGTAAATTATCTATCATTCCCGTTTATAATTTTATGTTCTTGTAATTTGGTTTGTGAATCTTTGCACTTGTCACTTGAAAGGTGTTGAATGAGACTATTATGGTGTATTATGAAAAGTTGATCTACTTTCTACATTTGAAATATTATCATAGAAAATGTTTCTTGAATGGTATTCTCTATGCACACTCTAGGATTAGAAGTTCTAGTATAGTTGTTTTATCAACTAATGTAGATTGATTCAATATAGGAAGGTAAAATTTACAAGGGAGAGAACTAATGTGGATATTGAATGATCTTTTGAATGTGAAATGTTAGGCTATCTAAAATTGTTGAATTTAAATGTTTGTGTTTAAATTGTTTGGGAAATGGAATTGCTAGTTTCTATTGTTGAGTGGAAATTTTTTTATGACCAATCATGAAAGGCTAGGTTCTAACTATTTTCCAGGCAGTGTACACCAAAGCATGTCTAAGGTACGTACACTTAGTTTTATTTTTATGATTAGTTTTGCCAATTTGATAAGATGATTCATGAATACCTCACTTTGGTTACTAATATCAAAAAGTACTAATAATGGAAAAGTGTAGACATGTTAAATAAGTCAATGTTGAGAGGGACACAAGGATTTCCTAAATGCTAGCCATTTTACTTAACATTATGAAGTAACATGATTTTTGTTTTTTTTGGGGATCTGTGAGTATAGATGAGTCAAATGAGTCATATCCTTGGTTTTATGGACAAGTTTGGCTTAAAGAAAGATTATTAGAGTTGTGAAGGGGGAAAGGATGCACAGAGAAATAAAAAGGGAGAGGGGATATTTTTGGGGAGAGTCTTTTTTTTTCCTTTGGACAATGTGTGGTGGAGCTGGAAAAAAAAATGGAGGAATAAATCAAGTTGAGTTTCAAAACTTTCATGTGCAAAGGGTTGTTGGGAGGTAAGTTTCTTGCTTTAGCTTTCCTAATTTTTCTTGTGAAGGATCTTCAGATGTTAAGAGTTGGAAGATGTGTTGTTTTCCACTTGTTTGATTGTTAATCTGGTTATGAGCTTGTGTTTCCTAGACTTGGTTGGACCTTAAACTATGATGTGTGGTTTTGTATGCTTCAAAAGTGGAATATGTCATGGGACTTTTGCAATTGGGTTGTTGTATAGGTGTGATAAATGTTGGGTGTGAGCTATCTCTATGATTTTTTAATTTTTTTGGGTTTAATGTGATCCTCTTGGCTCAAGGTTTGGCTAGAGCCTCACATGGCTTGATGATGCCATATGGTTGGATTGATAGCTTTTCTCTCACCATTGATTTGCTTTAATTTTTGGTACTAACTGGTTTTTCATGCAATGGAAGATTTTTTTTGAAGAAATTTCTCAAGCCCAATTCCCAAAAGAAATTGTTGGTAGAAAAGTGAATAGAAATTTGTATCAAAAAGGAACAATGAAACCAAATTTCTATGTATTGTATTTGGTAGCAGGAAAGTGGCTGAATGGATAAACCTCTTACAAAAAAATTGTAAAAAAGTGTATTAATGGTTGTCTATGTAGACCATTTGTAATCTGTGTTTCAAACCATATGTAGTTTGTGTCCTCACCCATTGAAATTTTTAGGTTATACACACCATGTAAATGTGGTAATGTGGGCTATATGTTTACCTTAAAATTTGGTAAGTTTCTTAAATTTTGGGTTTTAGGTTTATGGTAAATAATTCATGCACTTTATGCTTTATTCCATGTCAAATCTATGTATCAACAAATTTGAATGGTGCTCCTTGACCTACAAGGTCTTGCAAATTCTTGTTTCACCACAGTTGTTGAATCAAAGGTTTATAGAAGCAATGAAATACATTTTATAAAAAAAAATTAAACCCATATAAATAAATACAAAAACAAGTGGAAAAGAACCTCACGGATGACAAATAAATTTTTATCCTTTCTATGCAATTGTAAATGCCATCATCCTACCACAAAAAACTTCATGAAATAAATCAAACTAAAATGAAGCAAGGAAAACTGGGAAAAAGAGAGAATGTGAAATTATAGTTATATCATAGTTAGTGAATAAATTTTACTAGCATTTAGCTGAAAACCACTCATGGCACTACCCCCCATTCTCGCCATTCTTGTAGCTAGGAAATAGAAAAGTAATACAAAGTTAGGTTTCCTTTAGGGTTCTACAATATCATAAAGCAAATTGGGCACGAAAAATCCAAAATTTTAAGTTAGTTTCTATTTTCATAGTCAGATTTTCAATTTATTGTGTCTAAAATAATTCATTTTGAGCCATTTTATATGTGACTATCATCACCAATCAAATGTCCTCTAGTTGAGAAGTCTGGCTCTAACAAATATTAACATTACACAATCCTTTCCTTCTCTGTTGAATAGTAAAACAAATTAATAAATAAAATTTAATGTCATAAGTAGATAATATTGTAGTCTTGAGAACACTATTTCTTGAATAGAATGGTGCCTCCTAGAGCTGCTTATCACCCTCACATGGGCATGGCTAAGGTAAAAGGAAAACCAAAAACTTCCCTCATTGTAATTTATTTTCCTTTTGGTAGTTTGGTTGAAGTATCCCTTTAACATCTTAGAGTTGTGGTGGAGTATCCAACACCTCCTTTGGGATGTTACTTATTATTTTCATATTCAAATTTGCAAATTTCAATATGAGGTTAGCTAGCTTTCATAATAGTAAGCGCGAATCTAGAAACACCTGTCACCATGAGTTAAATTTAAACCAATCTATCTAAGAAATTAAAAATTAAAAAAATAAAATAAAAGAAAGATTAAATGGAGAGTAGGTGTATAGAGTGGTCTGATTTTTTTTTATTTTTTTTATTTTTGAGGGATATGCTAAGGTCTTGGAGGGAATATTTGAAAGAAATCCCATGATGGTTATGAGAACATGAATCAATACCCATGAGACCCGACATGCTAGTGTGGCTCATCTAAGCATAGCAACCTAACCTCCAGTCATGCTTTAACAACATCTGTGCAAGGACTTGACAGTAACTACAGCAATGACAATATTAACGTCAATATTCTAATAATGACGGTGACCTTAGAATGATACTAAGATTGCTATAATATTAACAGCTATATCAATTTTAATAAATAGAGTTTATAGACACATTTAGGATGTTGTATAATTAGAAAAATTTCAAAACTAATATTATTTTCCTTTGATATTGCACATTCCTTAATATCATATATTCTCACCCTGAGTAAATAGAATGAAAGATTATATGCCCCAAACTAATTTTTTGGGCTCCATTTTGAATGCCATTTAGGTGGCTAGTTGGTAAGTAACGAAATTCATAAAAAGTAAAATATAGTATGTAAGACAAAGAAAAGGGGTATACATATATATAAGTGATAATGGAATTATTAATGACAGTATTACTATTCTTTTAAATCGAGGATTATCTTCACCAAGGCTAGCTTTATCATGGATAAAATGTTAGTATTATTATCTTCCTATTCTATAACCTTACCGTTACCAATGATGGACATCTAGAGAAAAATAATTAACATTGAAATTAGTGAAAAATTCCTGTATAGCTTCTTGGGCTACAATGACTCCATCTAGAATAGATCTACAGGGAAAAAACTTGTTTGCTCCTCTGATATTATCAAATTTAATAGTGGCTTCAACCTATTTTCCATCACCTTTGAGAGAATCTTATAGATTGTGTTGCAAAGAGAAATGGGTCTAAAATCTTCCACCTTAATAGCTTTTTCCTTATTTGGAACTAATTCTATAAATGTGTTATTAATCTCCTTGAGGATTTTACCTAACCTTCTTGCTACCTCTAAAGCAGCCACTAGATCCTTCCCAATAATACCCAAGCATTTTTGAAAGAATCTTGTTGGGAACCCGTCTGGACCAGGGGCCTTCCCTACTGGAAGCTATTTGAGGGCTATCTCTGCTTCTTCCATAGATATGCTTCTATTTAGTTCTTTATTTTTTTCTTAAGTAATTATCTTTGGGATATTAGATAGGAATTTATTTTGCTTAGATTGATTTTAACTCCCTTCATTGTTCAATAAATTTCTAAAATAAATGACAATGTGTTCTCTAATTAAGGTTGAATCCTCTATTATATGGTTTCTTTGTCATTACAGCTTGGAGATTCCATTAATAGCCCCTTTTTTCTTTGTTACATTATGAAATAACTTCATGTTCTTGTCACCTTCTTGTAGCCATACCTCCCTAGACTTTTGCTTCCAAATAATTTCTTCCTTAGCTATTACATCCTCATATTCTGTTAAGAGTTCCTTTTCTCTGATAAATTCAGCTTGTTGCATACCATCTTTAATCACCTTTTCATTGAGATCTTCAAGTTGATCTTCTATGTTCCTTTTGGTTTAAAAAATGTCTTTAAAATGATTCGCGTTCCATTCTAAAACATCTTTTTAATGATTTTCATCTTTGAAACAAAGCAAAAGATTTTAGAACCTTCAACAATGCCCTCTTTCCACCATTGATCAATCATTTTTAGAAAGTTTGGATCCTTAAACCACATATATTTGAACCTAAATGGAGGTTTAAGAGGCTTATTGTATCCCATGATTTGAAGAATTATTGGAAAATGATCTGAGCCTAAGCATGGTAATACTTTGCATTCCATTATGTAAGGGAAGGTAATCAAATCCCCAGTCCAGAAAAATCTGTCAATTTTCTCTGCTATGTTACTAAAGCCTAATTGTCTATTTGTCCATGTATAGATTTTATCACCTAATTCAATTTCAAACAGACCATTCCTTTCCACCCAATCATTAAAGTTTGATTGTGATCTGCTCGGTCTATTTAGACCACCTCTTTTCTCACTTGAGTGTTTTATTGCATTGAAGTCTCCTCCTCTGATAACATTTTGATTTTGCATGGATGAAAGAGCTCCATCAAGGTGATCCTAGAAATCCCTTTTTGTAGCAGCTGTTACTAGGCCATAGACATTGATTAGGAGGAAAGACAATTTTGATGATAAGCTCTTTACTCTTCCCAAAATCCAATTTCTTTCTGTTACTATCTTTTCAAACATTAATGTTGTTGGTTTCCATATTATTTTTAAACCACCAGAAGCCCCTTCCAATTGCATTGATACCACCTTGCATCCACTATATAAAATTCTTAAACTCTCCCCAAATGATTCAGATTGTGACAGATTTAATTTGGTTTCCTGTAACATTATTATATCTGAGTTGGTCAAAAGGAGTCTTCTTTTGACAAAGCTCCTTTTGTTCATGGTTGTTCAAAGTGACTAGGAATTTTACTTCCATGCATCAGCAATTTGTTGAAGATACATTATTGATTGGAGTAGCAAAAAGAAAGGAAGCGAGAAGATTTTATAAGATTCTTTGGTCATATGAGAAAGCTTCAGGTCAAGCAATCAATAGAGAAAAATCAGAAATCTTCTTTTTCTCAATGAAACAAGATATAGAGATCCACATTATCAATATTTTTAAATGCAAAAAGGGATCCTTACTATGTACATATCTGGGTATTCCTATAGATAAGGGACTAAAAAATTCAAAATTATGGGACCCTTTGAAAAACAAAATGGATAAAAGGATAAAATCTTGGAAAGGGAAATTGTTGTCATGGGCAGGAAGACTAATTATGCTTCAAACAGTAATATCAACACTACCAATTTATCTCCTATCTTATTTGGCAATAACAACAGGAATGAATAAGGCCCTAATTCAAAAAATGAGAAATTTCTTTTGGCAAAAGATTGAGGAGAAGAATAAGATAGCCCTTATTGCGTGGGATAAAATTTGCAAACCAAAACCACTAGGAGGAATGGGACTAAGAGATCAAGTGAAGCAAAATCTAGCTTTGGGAGCAAAACTAGTATGGAGAATGATAAAGGACCCACAATCAAGGTGGGTGAGACTCTTGCAAATTAAATATCTAGAAGGAAATGCATCCAAGGAAATTTTTAGGATTAATAACCCCCCCAAGGGATCAAGAATATGGAACTTTATCCTCAAATGTAATCCTCTAGTGGAAGATCATGTCTCTTGGGATGTTCATGATGGAAATTCATGCTTGTTTTGGGAGGATTCATTAGGAGGCTATCCGAGTATAGATAGAGAAATATAAATTAAAAAAACTAAAAGATGGCTAAAGCAAACATGGGGGGTGAAGATAAAAGATTATGTTAATTTCTTTGAGGCTGACCTAGCCTTTGGGTGGGAATGGAAAATTTTTGAGGGCCTCCCCATTCCACAACATGAGGCTAGGCAGTTAAAAGAGTTAATTAGAAATAGACAAATATTCTTTAGAAAAGGGAATGATACACTAATATGGGAAGCCTCAAAGTATGGAAAGTATAATGCTAAAGAGAGATATAACATATTGGCTAACCAGGCAAAAAACATTGATTTGGGCATATCTCAGAAGCTATTTTGAAGTGGCAAAATAATACCAGAAGCAAGAGTTTTTGCTTGGTTAGCAACTAGAAGGAAAATTCTAACAGCAGAAATATTTAGAAAAATGCGCTTTGAAGGCCCTTCAAGATGTGTATTATGTAAAGCTCATGAAGAAAGCAATGATCACTTACTCATGAATTGTCCCTTCTCAGCAAAATGTTGGAGATGGCTTTGTGCAAAGTTAGGATTTGTAACGGCTCTTCCTAATGACATAATTTCCCTATTTCAAAGTTGGCCTATTAGAACGAAGGATGGGTTACTTAGTAGCTTATGGGAGATCAGTCCATCAATGATATTGTGGGAAATATGGAAAGAGAGGAACAAAATGTTAATTAACAACAAATCAAAACTAGTTGAATCAGTTATTAATATGATAAAAAGCTCAATTGTGGAAACGATAAACAAAAAAATAGCATTAAGAATCAAGACAAAAGGAGTCTTTGCTAAGTGGGATGGAAAAATGAGGTTTAATTGGGAAGGCCTTAAGTCCCCATGTTTTTTGGGGAAAGAGATAAGAAGAAAGAGCAAACAACATGGAATCCACCTAAGAATGGATGGTTGAAACTAAACTTTGATGGAGCTTCAAAAGGTAATCCTGGTTCATCAGGGGTAGGATGTATAATTAGGGATAGTAGTGGTTCCATTAAAGGCAAGATTTTTGTTCCCCTTCAAGAGGATACAAATAACATAGTTGAATTCACAGCCTTATACATTAGGCTGATTGAATGCCAAAAGATAGGAATTGACAAGTTAGAAATTGAAGGAGATTCGGCTATCACTATCAATGCAGTGAGAACATCTGAAATACCTAACTAGAGACTTAAAGCCCTACTAGAAAGGATATTGAAAATTCTTGATTATTTTGATTGCTTTACTATTAATCATGTATATAGGGAGGAAAATTTAGAAGCAGATGAGTTATTGAAGATTGCAGCAAAAGGTAAAGTGGTGAGGTGGTGGCAGTAAAGCTACGTTAGATGATCAAGGTCCTTCTTTATTGGGGTCATTTTTGCAAGAGACAGTTTGTTCCTTTGGCCACAACACTGGTTGGGACTTAATTATGTCTACTAGAGCTCTTTCAGATGTTTATATCTTGTCAAGAACAGTTGTTGTTTTGGTTTGAAGTATAAGCTTATAATGATTATCTTGTAATATAAGATGTAAGATCCTTTGATAGTAGCTATATTAATAAAATTTGGCTTTGCCTCTTGCTGATAAAAAAAAAATCATTATCTAAAGAAAATCATAACAAATTTAAAATAGGGATTGTTCAATCTTTGAAAAAAGGTAATTCGAATACTTCTTTTAAAAGAAAAAGTTTAGGTGGGGTGAGAGCCACGTGACTCTTATAGGTTTAAGGAAAGAGAGTAATGAATTCTAAATTAGGATTTAAGAAAGTAAGAGTTTTAAATTAATTCTATTTATTAGATTTTTACAATTTATTTTTTTTAAATTAAGTTATTCCTATTAATTTTAAATAAGAATAGTTAATTTATTCATTATTTTATTATTAGAATTAAATGTCGGTAATTAGAAACTAATAAAATTTATATAGGTCAATGTAAATTAATTTTTTTTAAAATTATAATAGTTATAGTATTAACATTAACTGGATTAATATTATTATTATTACTGTTAGCGAAAACAACGTGTCAGTATTAATGGTATTGGCAGTTATAAATCTAATATTCATATTAAACAGGTATTATTATTAGAAAATATACATGATGCTAAAATTTGCATGGACAAGTATGAATTAGCCTTCCCTCAGCATGAACAAAAATAGAAAATTATTTAACATGGCTATTACTTTTACTACCAATCGTGGATCGGTTTTAGGGGATAAGTGTAATATATGTATTAAGAATTAGTATTGTGTATAAACAGTGGGATTGTAGATAGTGGCAACATTAACATTAGTATGATTTAATGAGATTATAGTTGTTACATAGCAAATTGCTTGTATTATCATTATTATTTCCACACAATTGGATGATTTAATGATTTATCTCATTTATTCTTTAGTATGATTTAATAAGCACATTTGAATGGTTCTGTAGTAAAAATGTTCTGTTAAAAAAAAAATGGTTCTTTTGGGGTTTTACCTTGCATAAATTTTGGGCATTACACATAAGGAGTTCAAATTTGGCAATGAAGTGATGGTATATTTGAGGAAGGAAAGATTCCTAGTTGGGACATACAACAAGATGAAGATGAAGAAGTTTGGACTGTGTAGGATCTTGAAGAAGTTTGATTCAAGAAATTCATATGAAGTGGATTTACTAGATGGCATGGGTGTATCGCCTATATTCAACATTGCAGACCTACATCAGTATTATGAAGCAAAATTCAATGAGGGTCCACTACAACAAAATTAGAAAATCAATTTTCCTAAACAACAGTTAGATGAGTTTGAGGAGATTTTGGATATCAGAGATGGGAGAAAGACTCATGGAAGACAATATAAAGAATATCTTGTGAAGTGGAGAGGTAGACCAATGGAGGATTCTTTGTGGATTTCTCAGGCTAAGGTAGATCATCTTGGTTTTCCTTTGGCCCCTACAATGTGAGGGACTCACTTTTAAGAACCCCAGATGTCTAATGTAGGAGCATCCTTGGCTCTTGGAAATCTTGCATCAACCAAAAATATTTTCTTTTTAGTTTTGTTCTTGTTTTCTTCTTTCTCAATTCATGTTGGTGGACCCATCGTATTTGCTCACTAGACCCTACATATCTCTACGTACATCATGGACATGTTCATTTTCCTTATTCCAATATTTTAGTCTAATTGGATCATTTTCTAGAAAGCTATCAATTCTAGATTTCTTGGTAGTTTCTTGAACTGGCACTGGAATAGTTTTCAAGCCTAGTGGTTAATCTGATCATTTGTGGATTGCTCCTGTGACTTGCGGATCTTAATGATGTGATTTTAAATGTTCCTTGGAGTGTCCCATACCTTCATTATAGGTCCACACTTTGTCTTACACAACCATTGATGGAGTAGTTTAAATTGAGGCTAACTTGTTCATGCACTCATTACATTTTCCTTCATTGGAAATTGTAATAATCCTTAGCCAATGTAGATGTTTCCGAATCATAGATATAGTATAAAGCTTTTAATCAATCATTAGAATGGGGTAGTTGAATTAGTAGAATATATTGTAAGAATTCACTCACATATTGGAGCATATTGGAATGTTCTATTTTGAGCATGTATCACCAGGCTTGTGAGCCGAATCTATAAGCTTGGATGCTACCAACCAAATGTAACTAATATTTTTATTATTAAGAATGTTTTAATTTGCATTTTCCTCCATATTCCATGTTACTTTCATTGTGTTACTCTTGTTGCATTATCCAAATCATTCTCTTTGAGGACCCTCCTATTGTTGTTACACCACAAATTGGCATACATCACCATGAGACCCCAATTCTATGAGGCATACATTGCCCCTACTCTGTCAACCCTACCGCATTGGCTAGCACAACATTGGAAAGCTAGTGAGCTCACTCACTATCCTTCCAATGTAGTAGGGTTGACAAGGTAGAGGCAGCATATGCCTCATATAAATGGGGTCTCATGGTAATATACATGTCTATGAGGTATACACTACCCCTTACTTGTCAACCCTGTTGTATTAAGAATCTAGTGAGTGAGCTAGCTTGCTAATGGTCAACTAGCTTTCCAATGCAGTAGGATTGAGAAGGTAGGGATAGCGTATTCCTCATAGAAATGTGGTCTCACAATGATTACTATGAGACCCCATTTCTATGAGGCATACACTACCCCTACCTTCTCAACCCTACCACATTGGCAAACTAGTGAGCTCACTCACTAGCCTACTAATGCAGTAGGGTTGACAAGGTAGGGGCATCATATGCCTCATAAAAATGGGGTCTCACAGTGATATACATCACCGTGACACCCCATTTCTATGAGGCATATGCTTCCCCTACCTTGTTAACCCTACCACATGAGCAGGCTAGTAAGTTCACTAGCTTACCAATGCACCACTAGCTTGCCAAGGCATTTGAATTGTTAGAAAAGGAATTTGAATTCACATTCCTTGTACATGCTTCCATTTTTAACCTATCTTGCAATCATGGCATGACACATTACCACATTTCTTTAAGGCATTCCATAAAAAAAAATCGTGTGACCTTTGTTTATGCTTGAAATACTCTTCTATTGGATGGTTGTAAGTATTTTTTATGAAGCTTTGAATGACGTATATTTCATTTATTTTTATGGATTCATTTTTTAGGAACTCATATTCATCTCATTACCTTTCTATAGGTAAAATTATCCACCATGTTGAGGAAACAAACAAGGAATAAACTAATACATAAAGGGTATGAAACCAAAAAAGCAAAGGAGAGAGAAAGGTTGAGGGAATATAATGAAAAGAAGAAATTAGATATGATTAACGAAAATAAGCCAATTGAAGAGGAACCTCAAGCATCAAAAATAGAAAAAGGGATGGGTAGCACAAAGGGAATGAATGTGAAAGCTTCATCATAAGAAAGATTCAGATACTATAGTTGGAGATGCACCCTCTACCACAAGTGAATATGAAGGGACACCATCTACCACAAGTGAATATGAAGGGACACCATCTACCACAAGTGAATATGGAGGGACACCATCTACCACAAGTGAATATGGTTGGACACCATCCACCTCATCTCCAATTGAGAGTACAACATCACTTGGATTTGATGAAGAAGGTACACCATCATCCCCATGCGAATCTCAAGGTATGTCCTCTACTCCACCCTCGATCGAATGTACACAATCTAGTGTTGGAATATGGATTTTAGAGATCATTTTTGGCTACTTGTGTTGTCATTGAAGGAAACTGGAGTCAACAGTATGATCCACAGTATTAGTATTTCTCCTACTGGCAAGGGAAGTAAGTGTAGGTAATCTACCAGCAAAAAGAATGAAGAATAGGATGTCTGGTTGATAAGTTGATATGATCCCTTCACTGAATCATCATTTTGTGGTGTGGATCTCCAAGAAATCTTGTTTATCATGTAAACTATCCTACTAGTAAGTTTTGTGGTGTCAATTTAGTTGAAGTTTGAGTTAATATTATGATTCATAGTTTATTCTCTCATTTTGGCCGACATGTTTCATATGGTGTATCGCAGATGTATGTGGAGTATGTATGTAGCTATTTATTATGTTTGGAATTTTGTTTTACATCCCTACTAAACTCTATCTGACTTGTGTTGGTACACATTAATTCTAATTAGAGATTTGAGCCAACATAAGCAAGAATATTATATTTTGTTTCGAAGCCAACATACAAAGAATTCCTATTTAGCGGGTATATAAAGGAGATTAGAAAATAATTTTGGTGTGGTAATAGAAATGGTATGGTGGTAGAAATAGAACTTTATGTGTATCAAGAAGAGAGAAAAAAGGACAGATTAGTTATTTGAGGGAAAAAAAATTGTATGCTTAGTAGAGCAGAACAAAGCAAAGTAGAAATGTGAACTGGTCAAGATCCATTATCTGATTATGAGCTTCATTGGAACTAAATCTAGGAATTTGTAGATGGTGTATTATTAGTTCAACATTTTGTTGTAATTTAAATTATACTTTGTAAGGTAGTGAGCCTTCTCTCTTGAGTAGTGAGGTCTAGGAAGTGCACCTAAATTCAAGTGCATTCTCTTTTTATCATACTTTTAATAGATTATACATTGTGGATTAATCTCCATCATGGTTTTTCCCCTAACAGGGTTTCCACGCAAAAATTCCTAGTGTTATGGTGTTCATTAATGTGATTGCATGTTTCCCTCTATTTATATGTTGTGGATGCTATTTTAAGTTCAATTATTTTTGTTGATAGTTTTAGATCTATTTTGAAAATCAAATATTGTAGAACAATTATTCACCCCTCCTCTTAGTGCTCCTAGTGTCCAACAATTGGTGTTAGAGCGGGTTCCTCTTCAAGAAAAACTTGAGGTGGATCTTCAATTACAATGGATGTTGGTGGTCTTCAACAATAACTTATGGTGGCACTTGATGATCTTGATCAGTCTAAAGTAGAGGTCATGGAACTAAGAGAAAATATTGTGACTAAGAAAAAATTCATTCAATCACTAAAGGATAAGGTAAATGAGTCAAGGGAAAAGAGGAACTATGTGATCAATTGAAGCAAAAAGAAAGCAAAGGTCTAGAAGATGTCCACTTGAATCAAACCCTAAGGGAAATAATAGAAGAATGTGAAAATCTTGCTAAGGAAAATACAACCCTAAAGCTTGAAATGGAACTATGGAAATTAAGTTTACCAAAGAGATTGAAGAGAGAAAGAAGAATGAGGAGAATCTAGCCCAGTCCCTGAAAGAAAAATATGAATAATGGAGCAAAATTAATAGTGGATTTATTCAGTTGGATATTGATCTACAACAATCCAAAAATGATGAATAAAATCTTGAGAGATAGGTAGTTATCCTCAGAAATGAGCTTGCTACTACAAATGAATTCAAGGAGAAATTCAGGATAAGTTCTACTAGGCTTAATGACATAACCAAAGGTCAAAAAGATACAAATGATAAGCAAGGTCTTGGCTATGAAAAGGGTGAATGTTCTGGATCTAAATAGAAGAGACTTGAAAAGAAGAAAAAATGCAAAAGACAATAGGTAAGGTAACCCAATGCTCAAAAATGTAATGGATATTGCTTTGCTTGTAATAAATTTGGACATATGGCTTCTCACTGTAGAAGAAAGATAAACCCTAGTACTGGGTATGTGCAGGATCATGGTATGCCAAAAAGTGGCAATATTTGTAGGGTATGTGGCTGACGACTTTTTTTTTCACCCAAAATTAATGAAACGAAAAGGGTTTTTAGAGGAGATTTTCAGCTTTCCAAAAATATAAACTATGATTTAATTTGAATTTAATAAATAATTATTATTCATTTTCTATTAGAATTACGACTAAAGTCCTAATCGATAGGCTGATTGAAAACATCTATAACTTTCAAACGGTATCATATTTTGAATCCAAAACATGTGTCACATTCTATGCTTTACATACTATAGGATTAAAAAAGAAAAATTAAATTTCATGAATTTTGACCAAGTTAAGGTGGTCGACAGACGAAGTTTTATATTTTCTAAAAGTTGTAATAAAATTCATAATTAATTATTTCCTTGGAAAAAATTACAAAAAATATGCATCACATCCGGACATGAGTCCTCTACTTATATATAAAATCTTACAAAAAAATATTATCATTTTATTATGGTTAGGGTGGTCAGACAGACACCTACTTCTTATTTTTTCCCTGAAATTTAAGTACTACTACATTGAAATTTCAAATTTTCACCAAATAGATTTTATTTATTTTTAAATAAGCCTAGTATTTTAGAAATTACATTCAATTTTATACAAATTCTATTCTTACATATTTTTGAAATAATATAGATAACTTATTAAAATATTTACGTCAAGTTGCCTAACACTGATTTTTCTGAATTTTTTGCCACTTAAGGGCCTGTTTGGCATACCATGATCCTGCACATGCCCTACTCCATCATTTTCTGGTCTATTTTTTAAATGCAAGAAGTTTGGTCATAAGGCATTAGAATGAAAAATATGTCTGTCAGTAAAAGTAACATTAAATTTTATACTTGTGGAAGATTTGGACATGTTGCTAATCAATGCAGATCAAGAGGAAATCAATGGAATGGATGGTATAGATAGAAAAATATGGTATGCTTCAATTGTAACAAACATGGGCACATTGCAAGATTCTGTAGGAATAGAAACATGAATAAAAGAGGTCTAGTTTATCAAGGAAGAAACTCATAGAAAGACAACAAAGGAAAATAAAAAGCATCTGTGGAAGAGATAAGAGATCAGATGAAGAAAACATGGGTAAAGAAAAGTGGATTTGATGAAGGAAACAAGGTTGTACTAGAAGCTCCCTCTATTAACTCTTCTAACAAATTGACTTCAGGCCAATGGCCTAGGGGGAGTTTTTTCATGAAAATCTCTTGTACCCCTTTGTATAGTTGACACTGAATTGCAGAATATCATTAGTTGTTGTGTTATTTATTGTTGAAAGTATTAGCAATCATTTGTTGAGTTGGATGAAATGATGTAGGTCTACAGTTGGATTCTTTGCTTGCTATCTTAGTTTGCAGAGTAACCAAAAATTTTAGGGAAACACATTTACTATGGCATAAAGTTAAGTTATAAAAGGGAATTTGGAACCCTAACTCATCATTGTGTATTGAAGGAGAATAGTTGGAGAGAATTTTTATCCAAATTCCAAAGGTGTGAAAGGTCATTTTAGTTGTGAATTCTCTAGGTATTTCTATTTCCTATTGACTTCTTATCTATTTGGTGATCGGTAGAACCTTGTTCGGCATGAAAAATGAAACAAATTTAAGGAATAGTAACTTTGGATGAGTATAGTAGTCAAAAAGCTATGGATGAAAGAAATTTGTTGTCTCCTACTGAATTGAGGAAGCTTGGAGGATCGAAGCATAAGAATTTGGATATTTGGAATGAATTCCCTCATTTTGTCAATGCAGAAGTGATTTAGTTTATCTTGAATAGATTGGATGGTGATATCCTCACTCTGGATAAACCCTATCAAATATCTGAGGATGTAATCAAGAATCTAATAGGTTTGTGCAATGTTGTTAATATTCTGAAAAAGAAATCGATTTGTAATGTTGAGGTCCAAGCCCTAATTGGAATAAAGGGAGATCAGAGGGTTCTAATAATTTCATTGATTAAAGATCCATTGACAAGGTATGTTGCACATGGAATCTCATATAAGATCTTCTTCAGAAACCAAGAAGGATCAACCTCAATAGGTGTTGTATATATCGCTCATAAAATGATAATAGAAAATGAAGTCTTTGACCTATGTAGTTTGATAATGGATCAATTGATGGAGAATGTACAAATAAAAAAGTATATTGACTAATCATTTAGGTTGGCACCCTAGCAATATGCATTATGATGTATTTTCTAAATTGCTCGCCTCTGAATGACAATGTGGTGTGGAAGGAAAATATACCGGTCTGCAAGAAAATATTTGAGCATTACAACTCCTTTGAAAATGGTGAGTAAGTCTATGAAAATTTCTTTAGGAAGGTGTTAGAAAAGTTTTGTGTAAGTGTTATCCACCATCTGGTAAAAATAACCGAAGTTGGATAATCCTCTAGAAAGGAAGAGAAAAAATAGAAGAGAGGAAGAGATTTGGCTAGTGTCACTCCTCCAGCACCCAAGTCAAAAAAAGTTGAGGAAAAAGGGAAATGAAAGTTGGTTGTGGATGTAGTGGATGAAGAATCTAAAGAATATACTCCTAGAGATCAACCAAAACTAGGTGAACCAAAAACAATAATAGTTGAAGATAGTGATGAAGAAGGTGCTATGTTCAAATCAAAGATAATGCAAATTATTCAGGATGAACATGGAATGCAAAAGATATCTAACATATAATTGAATGGACCATCCTATGAGCAAGATTTCATTGAGAACACTTTGGGAAGATACTTTGTTGATAACAATATTGAATTGGAGAGTCTAGAGGATGTTCTACCAGAAGAACTAATTGAGTGTGTTAAGGAAGCTATGGCATTTGTGCCTCTAGATAGGAAAGAAGAGGAAATGATTTCCCATTTGAAGATGCAGTTTAGGTTATCTCTTGCTAAACTAAAGAAGAAAATGAATGTGCTGAGATAGTGCATTGATTTAGCCAATAAAGTCTTCAATTATTGTCTAAAGTGGCCTCATGTGGTTGGTAGGTACAAGGATAAGTTGGAGGAAATTGAAAAGGAGCTTGTCATAATTGGATAAGACTATAGTATGTTTTTGGATAAGGATGGAGAGGTTAAGAAAAATGTTCATGATCTGTAAGTTGAGCATGCAAAGGCTCACTTTTCCAGAAATGCTCTTATGGACACCTTCTGGAAAGTAAAACACCTGATTGAAGGAAGACTAGAGCAAATGATTGAAGTGCTAAAGATGGGAGAAAAGCTGGAAGAAGAAATCACCATTCCTAAATCCCTTGTCCAGGTTATCAATAGAACATTAGAGAATAACAACTTGATTATAGCTATTGGGATTGTGGTGGACTCTTGGAAGAAATTCCTTCTAGAAATTAAAGTTAAGTATAAAATAATCTTATGATTTTTGCAACAGTTTCTTAAATTTTTATACAATTCTCTATTTTGTAAAGGGGAAATAATAAGAAGAGAAGTATAGAGCAGAAGTAATAGAAGCTTTTTCATTGTTGTCAAAGGGGGAGAGAATGCAGTGAAAAAAATCCCTGACATCCATAGGGGGAGCAATAATTTTGGTTTTTGATAAGTTTATGGTTTTGATACTTAGTCAAATTCTTACTAAGTGTTGCCATCAATGCCAAAGGGGGAGATTGTTGGCATATGGATTTGAGAGATCATTTTTGGATACTTTTGTCTTTATTGATGGCAATTGGAGTAAACATTATGATCCGTAGTATTAGTATTGCTCCTACTAGCAAGGGAAGTAAGATTCTATAATGTACCAGTAAAAAGAATGAAGAACAAGATATCCAATTGATAAGATAATCTGATCACTTCACCAGATCATCATTTTGTAGTGTGGATCTCCAAGAAAGATTGTTTAGAATGTACACTATTCTACTAGTGAGTTTTGTTGTGTCAATTTAATCAGAGTTTGAGTTAAGAGGTTCGGTAGTGTGATTCATGGTTTATTCTCTCATTTTGGCTGACATGTTTCATATGGTGTATCGTAAATGTATGTGGACTATGTATTTAGCTATTGCTTATGTTTGAAATTTTGGTTTGGGTACCTACTAAATTCTAACCAATTTGTGTCGGTATGCATCAATTCTAATTAGAGATTTGAGCTGACATAAGCAAGAATATTATATTTTGTTTTGAAGCTGACATACAATGAATTCCTATTTAGTAGGTATATAAAGGAGATCAAAAAATAATTTTTGTGTGGTAGTAGAAATGGTATGGTGGTAGAGATAGAAGTGTATGTGTATCAAGAAGAGAGAAAAAATGATAGATCAATTATTTGAGGGTAGAAAAGTTTTTGTATGCTCAGCAAAGAAAAACAAAGTAGAGTAGAGTAGAGTAGAACCGCGAACCAGTCAAGATCCAAAATGCAATTATGAGCTTCATTGGAATTGAATCCAAGAATTTTTAGATGTTGTATTCTAGGTTCAACATTTTTTTGTAATTTCAATTATACTTTGTAAGGTAGTGAGCCTCCTCTCTTGAGTAGTGAGCTCTAGGTAGTGCGCTTGAATGCAAGTGCATTATCTTTTTATCATACTTTTAACAGAGTATACATTGTGGATTAATCTCCACCATGGTTTTTCCCCTAATAGGGTTTCCACATAAAAATTCTTGGTGTTATGGTGTTCATTAATGTGATTGCATGTTTCCATTTGTTTATATGTTATGGATTTTTTTTAAAGTTTAATCATTGTTGTTGATAGTTTTAGATTTGTTTTGAAAATCAAATATTGTAGAACATTGATTCACCCCCCCTCTTAGTGTTCCTAGTGTCAAACATCTAGCTCGCATCAATGAAATATGATGAAATTCCTAATGTTGAGATGTAAGTACCTAGGAGAACACCACCTAAAATTTTGCATAGAAAGCCAAATTATTTGATTAATATTGATGAGGATATTTTGCAACACATGGAAGGTAAGATTCTAGCACACACTTGTAGAAGATATACTGATAAGATTTGGAAATTATTCTTTGAAAGGCTAAATGAGACAAAAATATATCAACTATTTCTTGAAATGATGCGGGGTATAAATTATAGAGACATCATGAAGACTCTTGGGTTGAGAACATCGAATGCTTCAAGTGAAAAAACTATTATGAAGAACCTAATGGATGCCTATGAGAGTGTGGGTAAGATCCCATTATCAAAGGATAGTAATGTCACTTGAAATGTCATTGCATTGACTTTGGTAAGTAGTCAAACAAAGAGATCTCATCTCATTAGAAAGATGAGTGAAAAATTGAGAATTAATAGAACAACTTTATCAAGAGCCTTTCAAAGGTGACAAAGATTGAGGGCACCAATTTAAATGAATTATGGGAATTCTCGAGGAGATTGCAATGAAAAGATAAATAAGTTGTTAAAGCATTGAGAAAACTAATTGAAGATTATTGGAAGAATAACGCAAGGCCATCTCCAAATCAAAGGGATGTGGTAAGAAGTTGAATTAGTAGTCAAAACTATGAGCCACATTCAAAGCATTTTTTGGATATGACTCAAACCCAATTTTTTCATAAATTTCAACAAGATTATCCTAAAATTAGTATTTATCAAAGATATTTTGAAATTATTAAACCTTTTTATGTCAAGATAAATTAGACACACACTACTTGTTCTAAACTACATATTGAATTCTCTAACCATTATGATGTTTATTGTTCTATATGTTTAGATTTGCATACTAACGATGTTTTGTAGGATTGTGGCATAGAAGCCCCACAAACATCTTCAAGAGAGTTATCAAAATATTTATGTGAAATAAAGGATTTCCAAACATTCTACAGGACAACATGCTTGGATGGTTCATGTGAGTGTTGTGGTGGCTTGCAGCGTATGCCATTATGTTAATACATGGAAAGCACATATGAGGTGGGACATAGAATAGTAGAGTTTAGGAAGTATAAAATAGTGGAATACATTAAAAAAGATGGTAATCAAGCAAAAAGGTGTTAATTGGTTATTTAAAAGATTCAAGTGTATTAGTTTATGTCCATGTTTTGTGAAAAAATAGTGTATGAGTATGCAATGCATACCCATAGAGCCCAATGGTTGGACATGCAATTCAAGGTATGTAAGGGTTCCTTTCTAGTTGGTAGCATAGTATCAGTGGTTGTATTTGTAGAGAACTACACTCTATAACCACAACATGAGGTACAATCACAATATTACAGCTCCACACATGTTTTGATATTTGTGCACATAGCATTCATTCATGCAGTTGATAATACATAGGACCAAAGGAAGGTATTGAAGGAGTATCACTTTTATATTAGTGATGATCACACAATTTATCTAGATTTCATGTAAGGTTGCTTTCAGAAGTTCTATAGTGATTTGGCTTAGAGGGGCATAGCATACAGTTGACATATAATATGGTCGGATAACTGTGCAACACAATTCAAGAATTCATACATGTTCTACTAGTTGAGCAAGATGCATGTCATTACAGGTGTTCTCTATATGTGGAAATTTTGTGAGGTTAGGAATGTAAAGGGGGAGTATGATGGTGTATAAGCATGTGTGAAAAGAGCATTAGCACGAGAAGAGTTAAAGTATAAAGACAATGCAAAGTTGATAGATACAAAATCAGTCATTGAGTGGTGTAATGCTTTGATAGGTCGAGGTAATGAATGTACATCTTCAATTCATAGAGCTTTTTGGTTGATGAATGATACTAACATTACACCATATGAGGATTGTTGTACACTAACATGATTGAATGAGCTACACTCTTTCCTTAGCTCAAATGTACTATAATGCCTCGTCTTATAACCTAAGGAATGCTGCAATTGTGTATAAAAGTGAATTAATTTTATTTTTTTAAGTAATAATATTAATTTAATTAGTTGCATACATTCACTAAGTTATGCAACATTACACTACTTGAGATTCCATAGACGACTTTAGTATATAGCATTACACATATTTAATTAACATAAACTTAAAAGTAAACATTGCATATCTTTTGAATTCCGTTCATAATAGTATAAAGTACAAATATGATTTCTTACATTGCATTTGAAATAATATTACAATACTGATTCATCTAATGAGGTAGATCAAATAATAGATTACAATTTATATTTTACAAATGTTCACCTCATTAACAATTGAGGGATGTTTCAAATACAAGAATTACAATAATGCAATAAAGAAAGTACATATATGTATCCAAGTACGAGTTCTCCATCCATGAAGCTCTCATTGCCATGATCATAAACTGGGGACCCAACAGAGTAAGGTGCATGCTCCACCCAACCATGTGGTACCCGTAGGTCCACCCCCCATGCTAGGAGATAGTAATATGGTTACCTAGACATAATCCATTCACCCTAGACACAAGTACATAACTAACTAATGGTTACATTGCTTCCAGAATTAAGACAATCAAATATGCTAAGTACACAAGGTAAACTGTTATTTTAGGTAGAGTGTCATCACAACATTGTAAAGTTACCCTAGTGTTTCATCCTAGGTTTCGGCCCCCAACTTGGGTTACCCTGATAACCTCTTACGAAACCTGACCCCATTTGCAAACTATTGCAGAATCAAATATCTTTTAAAGTAACAAGATATTGATTTGCCATTCCAAGCCTTCTCAACTTATACTCAAGACTGAACTAGCTCTAGAGTCTATAAGCGAGGCATATGTGCGGATCATGGTATGCCATTAAGTGGCAAAAATTCAGAAAAATTAGTGTTAGGCAACTTGACGTAAATATTTGAATAAGTTATCTATATTATTTCAAAAATATGTAAGAATAGAATTTGTAGAAAATTGAATGTAGTTTCTAAAATACTAGGTTTATTTAAAAAAAATAAAATCTATTTGGTGAAAATTTGAAATTTCAATGAAGTAGTACTTAAATTTTGGGAAAAAATAAGAAGTAGGTGTATGTCTAAACCATAATAAAATGATAATTATTTTTGTAAGATTTTATATATAAGTAGAGGACTCATGTTCAGATGTGATGCATATTTTTTTGTAATTTTTTCCAAGTAAATAATTAATTATGAATTTTTATTACAACTTTTAGAAACCTGACCACCAAAATTCATGAAATTTAATTTTTTTTTTAATCCTATAGTATGTAAAGCATAGAATGTGGCATGTTTTGGATTCAAAAAATATGATACCGTTTGAAAGTTATAGATGTTTTTCAATCAGCCTATCAATCAGGACTTTAGTCGTAATTCTAATAGAAAATGATTAATAATTATTTATTAAATTCAAATTAAATCATAATTTATATTTTTGGAAAGATGAGAATCTCCTCTAAAAACCCTTTTCGTTTCATTAATTTTGGGTGAAAAAAAAGTCGTCAGCCACATACCCTACAAATATTGCCATTTTTTGGCATACCATGATCCTGCACATACTCAACAATCTTATTAAATATTTTAATACTAACTACTGTGTTGTTTAGTTATCACTGATTTACTAACTCTTTGTAAGTTACCCTGACACCACTTTGTGTGTCAGCCCTTACACAGAGCCACTACCCTAAACATAACAAAGGAATTCTAAGTTTCCCTGACTAAGGTAAATAAGGTGTACAACATACAACATATAATTCTACACTTTTCATAATGAAAATCAATGACTATGTCCATAAAATCAAGTGTCTAAACACCATGCAAATACCATGTACACAACTTTAGCCAACACAAGAATTCAACTTAAACAATCACAACCCCCACATTAACCAACTTGTCTAGAAGACTTGTACATTTACGACATTCCCAATTTTCTCAATAAGAAACATGATTAAAGAAATCAAGAAAAATAAACGTCTATTATTCGGATTTACTAAATCCTGTCAGTCAATAATTTGAAGTATAAAATTAATCTTCTAGAATTTAATTCAACTTCTATTCAGTATGAATATCAAACCTACAATTGCTCAATTTCATTATCACTTGCTACAATGAAATCATAATAAACTCAAGAACATCAATTTATTTTAAGCACAAATAACTTGTTATAATCATTTAATTATTAAATGTCTATATCTAACCATTTAATAAACTAATTTTTAAATATCTCACTTATAACACCAATATATATATTTCTAATTTTCTTAGTAATAAATTAATATAATTATAAATATTATATATATATTTAATATTTATAATATATACTATATTACTAATATATATTGCATATAAAAATAAATATATAATAATTATACAAGATTTTAATTTATTTAATGCTAAGTAATTTAAAATAAATAAAATCACATATTCAAAATTCGTTGAAAACCTTATGTTATAATTGCTAGGGTTTAAAACCCTCAGCCACCCGCAGGCTACACTATGGGTAGGGCTGCCATCACAGCCCACCCACAGAGCTCAACTGTGGGTGCGGCTTCCATCGTAGCCCTCCCCACAGGGCTCAGCCACCACGGCTGAGCCAAGTGCTACCCGCAAGGGCAGCGCTAGCTCAGCCCTTGCCACTGTCCCCCTGTAGGGTCAGCTGTGGGTAGCCTCGCCATGAGCTTCGGCTCACCAAAAATTTAATATGCTTTTTTCATTAACATAAAAATAAATTTGTATAAAATGAAAAACGGATGGCGATTTGGTTCATATTCTTAAAATTAAAAAAAAAATTCCTGAATATGAATTCGTCTGTACAATATTTTCAAAAAGGATTCTTCACAATCCAATTTATATATGATAGAATAATATATATAATATATGTATATATATATATATAAAATATATATATATACAAATTCACAGAGTTCTTTAATAGAGAAATAAAGAAATTTCTACAGAGTATTATTTTGACATAATTTTTTCAATAGGGTTTCAAAGGAAAATTACGCACATCATCTCCATTAAAATTCTAATTTATTCCCTAAGGATTCAATTTATTTTTCAACAATAATTTACTCCAACTTTTCTACAAAGAGAAAGCTACAGAAGTTTTCTGAAAACAACAAATCCTTACAAAAAAATATACAATAAACAATTTTTCCCGAGAAATATAGAGATTTCAATAAAATGAAATTTTCTTTTCTCAAACATTCTCTTCAAAAACAACAAATCAAAAATCACAAGGGAAATACCTGTTTGAGTGCAATTCTCCAAAGCTTCTCCAGAAAACCCAAATTCACAAAGGAAGCTAAAACCAACCAAAGAAATCTTCCAAAAATGTACAACAACTCATAGGAAATCACAAATTGTTCTCAAAAGCAATTTTTTTAAACAACAGACTATATTTAAAAACAACTTCCCGACAATCTTTCCTTTCTTCCTTTTTCAAGATTTGCATGCCTTTTTAAATAATTTAAAATTTTAATTTCAAAAATAAAAATTTATTTAACAATAAAAATTCCATTTCCTAAATAATAATTAATTTAAAATTAAATCTATTCACACATTTAAAACCATTTTAATTTAATCAATTAATTTATTTAATTAAATGAATTTAATCTCAATGATCAAATTATTTAACCAAACAAACTAATTAATTAATTAAATAAAATGTAAAACTTATTTCTTTAACATTTAAAAATTAATTTAAATAAACAGTATATTAAAGAATAACGAACTATCATTAAATTGACAAATTTTTCTGTAATGCCCTAAATTTTGCATGAATGGCAAAAAAACAACTACCAATTTTTTTTTTAAACATTTAATATTCAATCCACTAATAATTTCCAAGCATGACTGAACATGGTATGTAAATTGTATGCATCGAACAAATCGCTTATGTAACGTCATCATTGACACACATCACCCGAGAGTGGGCTGTGTAAGAGTACTAGGATAGGTGTGTGTGGAGTCCCTCACACGCACCCTTGATTTATGAATGGAAATTTCTATTGACTAGGTTATATAGGGTTTCAAAATTTCCATTCGGGGTATCAATACTAGGATTTAAAAAAAAGGTGTTTGAATTTTTCACACTAGTACCATCCCAATGTGGTCATGATAGGTTTGCCTTAGTTCAAGTAGCTGTCAACAACCCTAATGGTACTATGTTATCATTTGTCCTTAATAGCAGTAAGAATCAATAATCACACAATGTAACAAGAATAAGTATTATTATTAACACCACCTTTTTTTTCGTTATTTGTGTATATTTCCCTCTCTTATTCTTATTAATATCATTCTTGTCTAATAATATTAATACCATTACCAACATCCATATTAACTTCCCCCATGTCAAAGATAACGTTAATATATTACTACTTCTCTTAATATTAATAAATGAATATTTCCACAATGAAATATCACTTATCTATATAACGTATTATTTTATTTAGTTATCTATTAACTCTTTTTATTTAGTTTTAATTTCCATATATGAAAAACTATGTGAATATTTAGTACCATATATATTTATTTATACCTATATATAATTTATTTACTTAAGAAGAAATTTTTAAAAAATAAATAAATAAAAGTAAATAATTAAAGAAAGCTCCCTCCTTTTAGAAAGAAGTACTATTAGTACTTATTATTTTTAGATTCTTTTAAATTTTAAATTAATATACTTACCCTCCTTTTTACTTTTCTTTCTTTTAGATTTACTTGGAAGCTCTTTTTATTTAAGAAGCCATGCATTCCTTATTTTAATTAAGGATATATATAGATACTTTTGTTTTGGGGTTGATTTTATCTTAAATGAATGACTTTACAATTTGCATATTTTTAAGGAATAAATTAAATAGTCATGATTCCTCTAAACTTAGCCCCCCCTTTCCACTATTTATTTTCCGCCACGTAGAGGGCCTCTTTACCTAGATAAAAATATATAAGTAAATTAAAAAGGAACATAGTCATGCCTAAATTCTTTATGTCATGGACAACTTTTTCTTTTAGAATATGGGAATTTATTCCCTTTTGCTTTTCACGATGTTTTTATTTCTTTTTATTTTTCAAATGCTAAAGTGGCATTCTCAATGCGTTCCCTCGTAAGGTAGTTTTCTTATTAACAAAGCACACATTAATGTTCGTGATTATTACGAAAAAAGGATAATATAAAAGTGAAGTGGAAATAAAGCCATACTCACCCAAATTTCAACTTGCCAGCATTCTCACGCCTCCAGAAAAATAAAAAATGACATCCATTAACGCTTGACGGAGGTATGGTTTACAATCATAGGAGTATAAAATATTAATACACATAATTCTATGCTTAGCCTCCTGATCATCCGTAAGCTCAACGATAAACTGTTTATATTAGGGTTTTCCATACTTGTTTAACTGTGCAATAAATGCTATTTTAATTTCCAGTTAACTTGTCTTGGCTTTGACTTAACTGGGTGGGGTAATAATAAAATAGTTTTAATGGATTTTGACATCCATTTTGAATAAATTTCTCCAAACCTAAATTCTTTAGTGAACCCTGTTTTTCTCTCTTCCTCTTTACTGTGCGGAGCGGCACAACTGCTGTAGCCCAACAGGAAAACCATCAATGGCACACAAATGTTAAATTTTTTAGCCTCTGCTTCCATATTTGCATTTAAGATTGATGCCTACTTTTTCAGATGCATTGCCAAAGGTTTGATCTCTCTTTCCTTCTGTCATGCACAAAGTTGTGTTGTTCAAGTTACAGGTCGTCTGGTGGTTGTTTGCCCTTAAACATGTTTTACTTGGTTACTGTTTTCAATATGCAAGTTTGCTTGCTCTATTTTCTATGAATTCTAAATAAAAGCAGTCAGGTCTGATGGAAGATTGTGTGTACAGAGGAAAATCGAGGCTACTAGTGTTCAAGTAACTTTTGGCACAAGAAGAATAGGGGACATTGGTTCGATGGGTCTTATTGCCAAGACTGCGATGTTCCATAATAACTCATCAAGGGTTGAACTCTGGCTGCTATATCCATTTATATATATATATATATATATATATATATATATATATATATAGTTAGTTAGTTAGTTAGTTAGTTAGTTAGTTAGTTTAATTTTATTCTATCTTGATTTCGTCTCTTTTTTTTTTTTTTTTCTTTATTAGTCTGAGCATATATGGATTTCTTAGTAAGTAAACAACCCAAAAACAACATACTTAAAATTATAGGTTACAACAGGCGTGTGAAACAAAAGAAGATTTATTCATTTGCATTCATATAATACCATACATAGTTCACTTTCTTTTCATTTTGACTAACCAAGTGTCATACCTCACTCTTTCATACTCTGCTTTACCTGAGTGGTTGTATACTTTTGATTTAAAACTGGGTGTTTCCTAAGCAAATCCTATAGACAGAAGTTGTATAATGTATAGCCACGAATATTTTATTATAGTTACCTTGGATTCTCCCTTTTTTATTCTTGTATAATCTGAGCAATGAATCATGGGTAGTCTATAACTGGCTGAAGATAATAACTGGGAGATTTATAATAGATTAGTACAGTCAAGGGTAGCTATATGTGTTTGATATTAAATCAGCATACTAGCCTGGCATGGTCTTAGAGAGGCCCACACTATTTATTCCATTATGCACATTGCAGACCATCTTTTTCAGAGGAGTCAATCTTACACAACCATGGTAGCTAAGCTACTTTACATAAGGATGCATAACTTTGATAAATACTAGTAATTTTCTCTGTCCAAACTATGTGTAGAAATAGAAATTCTACAAATCATAAGAAGGTACGTATATTTTCACTAGTTAACTATATATTCTCTTAAAAAAGATGATAGAATCCTTCTCTAGAAATAAGCATGAGAGTAAACTTTCTTTCTAATATTACAAATGTTTTTTTTTTTTTAAATATACAGAGGTTTTGTTTTGTTTTTGTTTTTTTTTAATATTGAATAGAGATCCATAAAGGAAAATACCACAAGAATAATAAATGCAAGCCCAAAAATAGGACTGTAAAGAAAACAAAAAATAACTAACTAAACTTAGTTGCATGAAACCCAGTCCAACATACAACAAGATCTTCAATAACAGTATACAGCTAGAAAAGAATAAACAGCCACACATAAAGACTCATGTCATGCAACTAGAGAGATTCAAAACTATAGGATTTTATTTTATTTCCATTTTGCCTGCAGGTTTGTATGAGAAGGTCTACCAGATACAGCCACACCTTATTAACCCAGATTAAAAATTTAACATCTTTCAAACACTCTTTTATGACAAGAAGATGAATAATATACTTTTTTTTTTTTCCTATTTTAAAGTACACATCTTAACCGCAAAAAAATTATCAAAGGAAAGAAAATTTCATTTGAAGCATGTGGCTTCCATGCCTATATTAAATGGATGTGAAACCCATCTCTTAAACTTGCAACAATACTCAAATTGATGAAAAATAAGCAATAAATTTACAAGCCAAAAGAATAATGTAGGTCTTGCTCTCCACCCTACCGTAATGGCGTCATGGAGCTTCGTGGGCTCTTGCCATACCCCCGAGCAAGGAATTATTTTAGCCCCAAAATGATCGGTGGAGTCTTTTCTCATATTTTTTATAAAGAGACAAAACTAACATGACACAATTTTCTTGCATCTAGGTTCTCTACTTCCTGTTTTCAAACATGATCCATACAAAAGGTCACCTCCTTACAACCAAGAAACAAGGGGAAATGGAAATGAAAGGACTTATCTTTTCTTTTTGATGAAGGGACTGGAATCTTGTATCCATCTCTCCTCTCCAAACCAAGCCATCTTTATCACTCTCCCCCAAAGAGTTGGACTCCTCTCATTTTCTCATTTTTTCACCATCTTTACTCAAGTTCTCCAAGAGGAGAAGTGGGCAATGTTCAAATCCTTCATCTTCTTGAGATATATAGGGATCCCCCAAACCTACACTCTTTCCCACAAGTGCTCACACATGTGTGAGTCTTTTGCCAATTCCAAGGACTTTTGGGGAGTAGAAGGTTGAGAGTGACAAGTCACTTTTCCCAAGCTCCAACACTTTTTGAATTCGTCACATTCATGAATGTGGACTTTTGATGGGTCTTTTCACACTCCAAGGACAAGTTCACATGTCAAAAAGGTTCCAAACCCATAGGTATAGGTCCTAGGGGTCTATTCTTGTTTAAAAACCAAGGAAATTGACTCAAAAATCCCTTTTTAAAACCCACAAAAGAATCCATACGAAATTTGATCCTGACCAAGGGTTCCAACCCCAACCAAACTCACATGTCCTACAATTGGATTCTACTCAAACATAATCACCCAATCAAAATATAACCTCAAACCTTTCTAAGTCAAATAGGGCTACACTTAGGACTTCCCAAAGATCTATTTGATTTGATTCAAATATTTATCCATCCTCCTATTTGCATATTTGATTCCTTAGCCCTCCAATACATTTACTCTACTTGCTTTTAGGTTTCGGATGGAGTTAAATTTATATCCTTAACAAGAAGTCTTTTGATTTGCACTTGATGGTTATCCCTTCTCATGCTCGCACCATTATCTTCTTGGCCTTTAATGTTAATCCCACATCGACTCATTTGATTTCGTCAACAACATAATTAAGCACAGTTAGACATATTAATAAACAACATTAATTGTAAATCGAATCTTTGTAACTTTATTCATGAATCATTTACATAGCTAATTACTCTTCCAATGTAATACGACACAATGATTATCTTATTTCAAATTCATCTTATAAGTTCGAATCTCATACAATAATTCACATGCACATACATCTTCATTAAGTAAAATAACATAACGTAAAACTATAAGGTTACTATTAGACAATCATCTTCATATCACTTGCAATATATCTAACTATCTATTTAGGAGGAATATATAACACTTTAAGATTGTATTAGTCACATGCAAAGAGAGGCCTTACATTTTCTTTTTCAAGCAATTGATCCAAACAGGGACAAACAAGACAACCAAAGACTCCAAACTAAACTGATGATGTACTGTGATTGGGTTTAAGATTAGACTAGGATGAACCATGTTACTACCTCCCAATCAACATTTTCATTGAGTCTTGACACGCTCAGACCTGAGTAACCAGGTGGAGTCGGTGTCATGTACCTGCAATCCTGCAATCAAACCAATAACATGCATATATATATAATCCCTTGTACAGGCACACCATGCGGAGAAAATAACGGACATCACAGGGCACTCTCAAGCGAGTGATGCAACTCCGTTCTCCACACAAATACACGTCACATCAGACTAACAAATTAAATAATAGTTAGTCCATCATAAATGTATATATAACAATAACATCTGAAGGAAATATCTATGCTATCAGAAAGCATGTCAGAAATCAATTATCACCATACAATGTATCATCATAACACAAAGTGAATCCACTGTCACTCAAAATCAGCGATCAAAATATCCAAACCAAAGTACCAAAGTCTAACAGTGTGAAAACATACAAACAGAAAACATAAGTATAAATGGAGGGGTACTACATGTACAATAGGTTCATGGAGTATCAATACACAGAAGATAGCATGCTTTTTTTTTTCATGTACAATGCAAGCATATAATGATTGTGAGTCAAAGGAGTGGGTTGATGAATGGTTGGAAAGTTATCTTAGCCCATTTCACACATATTGCCCTCTGATAGATTTGGAACTAACATAGATGGATTCATTGGTTGACTTTAACCACATATCAGATCTAGTTCAACTAGGTAATATATCTACTTGCTTAGTTTTTGAAATTCCTATTGTTATCTTACTTTGTACTAATTTCAAGAGCTTTGCTACACATATCAATGTGGGGCATGTTTATGGAGTTATTGCAGATGAAGAAAACAAAGAGGGAGTGGAATATTACTTGTGTCATTTTGTTGAGGATAAAATAAAATTGGAGACCCTAGT
Organism: Sequoia sempervirens; assembly: GCA_007258455.2. Lineage (NCBI taxonomy): Eukaryota > Viridiplantae > Streptophyta > Pinopsida > Cupressales > Cupressaceae > Sequoia > Sequoia sempervirens. Next base: position 10,698,312 of record VDFB02256132.1, on the reverse strand, counting down.
TATAGATGGAGAAAATATAGAATACCCTACATGCTCAGTTGTTGTTACTAGAATGTGGCTTAGAAGGTACCCACATAAGAGTGTTAAATATTGGCTATTTCAAGACTTTGACATGTATCACAAGATTCTTCATTACTCAAACCTTGTCATGGCATTCAATGTTCATTTGACCAAGTATGGGGGTAGACCTTTGAACAAGACACAATAAAGACTAGAGTAGACCTGAATGGTTTATTGGATTAATTTGAAAGTATGCACATTGGTTCTTATTCATTAATACTTGTATGCATATTAATTTGTATTATGTCAATGTTATGATGCCAATGCTATCATATTCTTTTACTTTTCCTTTTTGTAAGTAACCTACTAAAAATTTATTGGTCTCTCCTTCCATAAAATGCTAATTTATGAGCCATCCAAGAGAATCTCAAACACAAAAGCATTGCAACATCCCTGTTTTCATGATCTTGACATATCTCAATTATGATTTAAAACCATTACAAAAATGTGTGTGAAGCTTGGTGATGGAATTTCAAGTTATTCATTTGAAGTTAACCTTATCATGAGCACCTATGATGTAGACATTATAAGAGCATCTCGAATTTTAAGTTATTCTATTCATGAGAGGTTTTGTGTGCAATAGGTATCTTGGGACTCCCAGTGAAGATGTATGACCATGAGTGACTAAGTTGAGGCATTGAAATGCCTATTCTCATTGGAAGCATCAAGATTTATGCCTTGTTGTTTTTGAGTTTGAACCAAATAGTGTGGATTTGTTGTTTGCAAGTGCCTTCCATCTATTTTCATTTCATTTCAATTTTGGATGCTCTTTCTTTTTCTTCTTTTACTTTTCATATTTGTAAGTAAAATACTAAAAATTTATTGGTCTCTCCTTGTAGAAAATGTTGAATTATGAGCCATTGAAGAGAATCCCAACCAAAAAAGAAATGCAACATCCTTATTTCACTGATCTTGACAAATCTCAATTCTGATTTGAAGCCATTATAAAAGAGTGTGTGAAGCTTAGCGAGGGAATCTCAAGTTATTCATTTGAATTTAACCTCATCATGAGCACCTATGATGTATACATTATAAGAGAATCTCAAATGTATGAGTGACATTGTAAAATATTTGTGAAAATAGAGTACCTAAGGCATTGTGCCTACAAGTACAAGCACTTGGGTTTTAGAATGGTGTATGAAGCATGTGAGACAATTGTAGCACAAACAGAAGAATTAGGACAACCAAATAAATCTTATTTTATTTTAAATGCCATATTATTAATATAGTGAGTGTAATAGCCATTGATGGTTACTAATCATTTTTTTTCTTCATTTATTCTCTCCCTATTATAACTAGCACCAATTGACTAACTTATTATGAAAAAAATATTTATTAAAACAAATCAACCTAATGATTATATATCAATATCAATATAGCATAGAGTCTATTGAAATAAACAATTGTAATGAGATTTATTCAAATATTGTAATTTATTCTTGCCCTCAAACATTTGTAATTCAAGCAATGTAATCCCTTAATAGTCCAAATTGAAAATAGGAAACAATCTTTGATACCTATTACTTAGATACCATGTAAGTTATGAGTATTCTATCTGAGGCATTGAGATCATGTAGGGAACCATTAGAATAAATTCTCTTGGTTTTTGGTATCTTAGAGTCATTTTTCTATGGTGTCCAATTTTGAATTAATAGAAAAAGTGTTAATTACAAGAAAAGTAAAGTTGCAAAGTGGTTCAACTTTCTTTTTGCAACTTGTGTGACCAAATAGACTATTTCAATGTATCTAAAAAGGTATTTTTATGCTAATAATGGTGGTATTTTGCACACAAACATGTGGAATAACTTTGAGCTATGTTCAATCGGATCTATCCCTTAAGAGTACAAAGTGCAAAAGGGCAGTAATCTTTGATGGGATATTACTCAGAAATTGTGATTCTCAGTAACCATTTATCTAAGCCTATGGGATCATGTTGGGCCCCTCTAGAATATCTCTTGGTTTTTGTTATCTCAATGTTGTTTTCTCATGGTGTCTTGTTTTCACGTGATGAAAAAAGTGTCAAATGCAAGTAGTGTAAAGTTGCAAAGTGGTGCAACTTTCGTTTTACAACTCGTCTAACCAAACAAATTTTTCCAATGCATCTAGATGGGTATATTTACACTATGAATGGTAATTTTTTATTCCCCAACATGTGGAATTGCTCTGAGCTACATTCAACTTGCTTGATCACTTAAGGGTCCAAAGTGCAAGAGCAACAATCTTTGATGGGCTATTACTCAAAAATCATAGTGTTTACAAAATATTTGTTTGATCCTCTGAGATCATGTTGGGCTCCTCTACAATAACCTATCTTGGTTTTTTCTATCTCAAAGTGGTTTTCTTGCAGTGTCTATTTTTCACTTGATGGAATAAGTGTCAAATGCAAGCAATGCAAAGTTGCAAAGTGGTGCAATTTTTTTTCTACAACTCATGTGACCAAACTAACTATTCCAACACATTTGGATGGGTGGGTTTATAGTAGGTATGGTCCTCTTTCACATCCAAACATGCAAAATCACTTTGAGCTACATTCAACCTATAAAATGCCTTAAGAGTCGAAAGTGCAAATTGGGAGCAATCTTTGGCAGGTTATTACTCGAACATTGTGATACCTAGAAACTTCTCATTTGAGCCTATGAGATCATGTTGGGTCCCTCTACAGTAATTGCTCTTTTTTTTTGTTAGAAACTAAGATCGGACATGCAAACCAGAAAAACCTTCCACAAAAGAGAAAAATAGAAAAAAGTAAGAGCTTTGCATGAAGATGTACAAATAATAATATTCAAGAATTTAGTAACTACAAAAGATGAGGTTTGCTTATAAAAGAAAGCATGCACAACCCTAATGTTATCTTGAAGAATAGGATAGCTCAACAAGATAAGGATGACAATAATAACCTAAGAATTAAAATATTACCTAAGTAAACTTATGCAATTGTAATTAAATAATTATTTACACCAACATTTTTCTATCTCAAAGGCATTTTCCTATGGTGGTGAATTTTTATTTGGAGAAAAAGTTGTCAAATGCAATTAGTTGAAAGTTGCAAAGTGGTGCAACTTTAGTTTTGCAACTCATGTGACAAAATGAACTATTCTAATAGATATGAGTGGGTATTTTTATGCTAGGAATGGTCCTCTTTCACACCCAAACATGATAAATCGCTCTAAGCTACATTCAACTAGCAAAATCCCTTAAGAGTGCAAAGTGTTAAATGACTATAAACTTCAACATACTATTAGTAGGATATCATCATGCTTAAAAACTTCTTGTCTGAGCCTATGGGATCATTTTGGGCCCCTTTACAATAACCTCTCTCAATTTTTACTCTTGGAGGTATTTTCTTGTGGTGGAAAATTTTTGCTTGGGGAAAAAGTTGTCAAATGCAAGTAGTTGAAAGTTAAAAAGTGGTGCAACTTTCATTTTGCAACTCATGTAACCAAAAAATTGTTCCATTGTATCTAGGTGGGTATTTTTACACTAGGAATGGTCCTCTTTTTCACCCAAAAATACTAGATCACTCCAAGCTACATTCAACCAACATAATCCCTTAATATTCCAAAGTGCAAAATGGTTGCAAAATTCAACATGTTGTTACTTAAATATCATGATGCTTAAAAAATTCTTGTCTAATCCTATGGGATTGTTTTGGGCCCCTCTAAAATAAACTATCTTGGTTTTCACTATCTCAAAGGCATTTTCCCATGGTGGTGAATTTTCACTTGAGGAAAAAGTTGTCAAATGTAAGTAGTTGAAAGTTGCAAAATGGTGAAAGTTTCATTCTTCAACTCGTGTGACCAAATGAAATATCCCAACACATCCAGGTGGGTATTTTTACACTAGGCATGGTCTTCTTTTACACCCAAACATGATGAATCGTTCTAAGCTACATTCAACTAGCATAATCCCTTAAGAGTCCAAAGTGAAAAATGGCTACAATCTTCAATATACTATTACTCGAACACCGTGACAATTAAAAAATTATTCTCTAATCCTATGGGATTGAGTTGTGACCCTCTACAATAACCTCTCTCATTTTTCGCTATCTTAAAGGCATTTTCCCATGTTGGTGAATTTTCACTTGGGGAAAAAGTTGTCAAATGCAAGTAGTTGAAAGTTGCAAAGTAATGCATCTTTTATTTTGTAACTCATGTGACCAAATGGAATATTCCAATGCATCTATATGGGTACGTTATGCTAGTGATGGTCCTCTTTTGTACCCAAACATGCAGAATATGTTTGAGCTACATTCATTTGGCATGATCCCTTAAGGGTCCAAAGTGAAAAAGGGCAACAATCTTTGATAGGCTATTACTCAGAAACTATGATACTTATGAACTCTCCATTTGAGCCTTTAGAATCACATTGGCCCCTCTACAATAACCTCTTAGTTTTTTTTTTTTAATCTCAGATTCACTTTCCCATGGTGTCCACTTTTCACTTGATGGAAAAAATGTCAAATGTAAGTAATGTAAAGTTGAAAAATGGTACGAGTTTCATTTTGTAACTCATGTGACCAAAAAAACTAGTCAAACACATCTTGATAGGTACATTTATGCAAGGTTTTGACCTCTTTCACACCCAAAAATAGGAATGCTTTGAGCTATGTTCAACTGACTTGATCCCTTATGATGACATGCAAAACAATTGAAAAGAGAAACATACACATGACAATTGAGAAGTTTGAGTTTTCCACACAAAAGCATATGATCATCCTCAAGCTTGACAAGCATAATAATTTTTTAATTATCCTCCTTGCCCTTACAATAGTATATAACCAATTATAAATGTTTTTAATGGTGGAACTTGGAAACATTTTATTTTTCCTCAATTAACAACTTTGGTTGTGAATCATTTTGTCATTTTCATTTGAAATGATTTTCTATGCTTAAAAATTGGAGTCTAAGAGAAACAAGTGATGGTCTCACATACATTTATTATTTGGTGTGATAAATAATGTTTCCACCATTGAGTCCATTTCTTATTTTTATTATACATTATAACTTTCTTTCTCCCAATTCCATTTCCTATACAAGAAATAATATTGCAAAAATTTGGCATATACATATTTTGATGTGTTTATATGGTGATGGATCAAGAACATAACAATTCATTCTACAATATGAGGATTATGCTGTGAACATGTTTAAAGACTATTCAAGATAAATGTTTGTATGATAATGTGTCAATAAATTAACTACTCATCATCTACTATGAATATTATGTATCATTTGCTTAATTGAGTTGTTCCAATCAAAAGATGAAATATATTGGAATATTTTCATGAAACATTTCATGGAATACCAATCAAAAACATGTTTTTTTTCTTTTAGGTAAATAATTTCATGGAACTATTTGGATTAAACATAATTGAGATATGAAAGAACAAGGGACCATTAGGAAATACATTGCTTAATGATCTTAAATAATCCTAATCCCCCATTATAATTTTTGGTGGATTATTACTTTCAGATTATTGAGAATGCTTTGCCTATTTTCTAGTTGGAAGTTTCCATTCTAGAAGGCTCATCTCTTGATATATTTTATACTCATTCTTCATCAATTATCAAGTTAATAAACAGTGCATTTATTCACATTTAATCTTTTCTTTTGAATTTGTGCAAATTTGGAATTTTTAACTCTACTTGTATTCTCAGGAATATTGAAGTTGTTTAGCATCGACTAATAAAGTTTTTTAGCATCAATAAATTAATATTCAAGGCAAAACATGAAGGAAAGAAATGATCAATGCTAGGGCTAACCAATTAATAAGTATACATGTGAATAAGGCAAGCACAAGTACTCAAAAATATGTAATCATTGAAGTATACACATGAATAAATAGTATACACAAATTAATACAAAATATATACATGAATACAAGGTATACACATGAAAACACATAAGTCATAAAGTATACATTGGAATACATGTAAGTCACTAAGTATACACATAAGTTTTAAAGTATACATTTGAATACACCTAAATCATGTCCATTGAACTGTGGATTTATAATGCAAAAATAGAAACCATCGATAAAACAAATATTTTTATTAACCAAATAGCCATGTAGGCATACAACAATATATGTCGATATAAATATAAAATATATGTACAAAATAGCCATAGAGGATTATGAGAATGCCATATAGGAATACAACATCAAATATATCCAATAAAAAATATGTACAAAAATGCCATACAGGCATACAACAAATGGCTCTAGAATCAAAAGTCATTGCTCTCCATGCTCTTTAAATAAACTCTTGCACTTTGCTTGTTAATTTGATGGTGATGCATCTATCTCTCATTTATTCTATGGTTGAGGACTACTCTTGGTGCTCATCCTAGGGTATAGTTCTTGGTCAAGTCTTATCTATCACAATAAGAAGTAAATACATTAATATATAGAAATTACATTATAAAAAAATGATATATTTAACAAAATAATCACTTACCACCATCTAATGATCACTCTCCACAAGGGAAATATTCAAATGTCCATGTTGAGGCATGTTGAAGCCCTGTATAAACAATCCAAATCAAAGTTAAACTATGAATCAATAATGGTTTTATTTTTCACTGACTAACATCTATAACAATGAATGTAAATTGAAAATTTGAAATTTTCCTCATACCTCCCTTGTTAGAGCCATCGAGGAATCTATAGTAGATGAAACACTTATCTCCATTTCCCTATGAACATTCATAGGTGTATCCACTTGCAACATCCAAAATTAAAATAATAAATTATTCAATCATGAAAACTACAATAGCAATCGACATCATGGCTTATAATGTATGAGATAATGAACAAAATTTTGAGTAATTATTAAACTATATATTTTTTACTATCATGCTTTCTATTTTCCCTATCCATATCTTGTTTGAAAGCACATTTTTTAATGCTTTTACCCATAGCAGCAAGGTGGTGAACCATTTGATAAAATTATTTCATAGGCATGTATGATAACTATGGTGGCATGGAGAAGGTAGTGAACTATTTTTAAAAATGCCTCAAAGAAATGGGGTTTCATGGTGGTGGAATTCCATTACAAAAAAATGTGTTGTGGCATCACCATTAGACTGCATTTCTTTGAGGAATTTTTTCAAACAGTTCATTACCTTCTCTATGGTATTATGTTGGGATGGAGTGGAGAGTATAGTGTGGTCTTGGTTATGAGATTAAGGGAAATCATGACATGAAGAGGGAGGGGTGGGGACATGAACAAGTGGAATAAAAGGTGGAAGGTTCCATGGATTGGTAAATTGAGGATCATGACCTTGAAAAGAATTTGCGAGGGAATTTTGGATAATGGATTGTTTTCTATTCTTCATGCAATGAGCTATTTGAAAAAATGTCTCAGAGAAATGTGGTCTCATGGTGGGGTATGTGTAGGATCATGATGGGCCAAAAAGTGGTGATATGATGGGTATGTGTATGGTATGTGGCTGACGACTTTTTTTAACCCAAAATTGATGAAATAAAATTGGTTTTTAAAGGAGATTCTTGGCTTTCCACCAATATAAATTATGAATTATTTTGAATTTAATAAATTATTATTATTCATTTTCTATTTGAATTTTGACTAAAGTCTTAATTGATAGGTTAGTTGAAGAACATCTATAGCCTTCAAATGGTATTACATTTTTTGAATCCAAAAAATGTTTCACATTCTATAGTTCACGTACTATAGGGTTTTTTTTTTTAAAAGAAAAAATGAATTTCGTGAAGTTTTGACCAAGTTAAAGTGGTCAGACATATGATTTTTTTATATTTTTTAAAAGTTGTAATAAAAAAATCATAATTAATTATTTATTTAGAAAAGAATTTAAAAAATATTATCATTTTATTGTGGTTAGGGTGGTTAGACAAACGCCTACTTCTTATTTTTTCCCTAAATTTAAGTACTACTGCATTGAAATTTCAAATTTTCACTAAATATATTTAAAAAAAAAAAAAACCTAGTAGTTTAGAAACTACATTAAGTTTTCTATAGATTCTATTCTTACATATTTTTGAAATAATATAGATAATTTATTCAAATGTTTACTTCAAGTTTCCTAACTTTGATTTTTCTAATTTTTTGGCCACTTAAGGGCCTATTTTTTACATGATAATCCTGCCCATACCTGGTGATGGAATGGCATTCCATCACCATGAGACCACATTTATTCAATATTTTATTTCATACTACTCATTTCCTTGACTATGATATTTCTTACTATTATGCTTTGATAGATTTTTTCCAAGCATCTATAGTTTGTTGGAAAGAACCTATTCTAGGATTTTAGCCATAACAACAAGGAAATGAGTAGTTTGATAAAATTCTTTGGTACACATGTATGGAAAATACAATATCATAGAAAAGATGGTGAGCTATTTGAAGAAATGCCTTGAAAAAATGTGATCTCATGGTGATTGAATTACATTCCATCACAATGATACCACATTTCTTTGAGGATTTTTTTCAAACTACTCATTTCCTTGTCTATGCTATTGCTTACTATTATGCTTTGATATATTTTTTCCAAGCATCCATAGTTTGTTGGAAAGCACCATTTTAAAGCTTTTAGCCATAAAAATTAGGAAATGAACTATTTGATAAAATGATTTAGTAGACATGTATGGAAAATGTGGTAGCATAGAAAAGGCGATGAGCTGTTTGAAAAAGTTCCTCAAATAAATTGGATCTCATGGTGATGGACATCACCATGAGACCTCATTTATTTGATGAATTTTTTCAAACAACTCATTTCCTTGTCTATGCTATTGCTTACTATTATTCTTTCATATATTTCTTCCAATCATCCATAGCATAGACAAGGCAGTGAACTTTTTGAAAAGATGCCTCAGTAAAAATAGTCTCATGGAATGCCATGACAAGCAAATGCAATTGGAATATGATCCTACTTATTACTTCTATTATGTGAAATAATTGCATCACTTCTTGTGTTGATTTCTAAACAACTATATTGTAGTTGAAATTTTGTCATCTATCAACATCTATTTATTAGTTATGGAATGTGAAATAATGCTTTGATTTTGAAAGATTTGCAATGCAATGTAATCAATGATATGAATATAAACTACACAAATCTATTAAGTATAATTCATTAGTTAAACTATTTATTCTATTACCTAGTGTAGGCTTGTCTAAATCCACTGGTACTAGGAGGTGTTCCCTCAAAACCTCCAATATTAGCCTATTCAGCATCCAAAATCACATATTAGAATACCATTCATAAAACAATACTATTAACTCATAATAAATTTATTATTGTTTACTAGTTGCATACATCAATGGTAGATGTAGTGGAGAAATAAGTGGGTGTAGGGCTGGTATATCTAGTATCAACACTATGACCCTGAAATTTTCTTAAAATCATAAAACTAAATTAGTTAATCTTGCATTTCAAAATTGAAATTTAATAAATTAAATTAAATGAATATGCTAACATTTACCTAAGTATCGGTGGCATAGGCATCATTCAAAATGTCAGTTTCCCTCACCATCTCCATAGCTATAGGCATATCCTATGTAGTAGCCTCCTAAGAGTTGGTGGGATCATATGAAAAGGTCACCCCACAAGCTTGACACAAATGGGATCAAAGTCTTCCACTCAAAGACTCCCCTGGATGGCACAGTAATATAGGGCCGGCATGCTGAATGATACTCTGGGTCAAAGAGCTTATTGCCTACAAAGTCTCTACCTCAACACTCTCCTTCATGATGGAAGGGATAACAATGTGCTTATGAGGTGGCCTAACAAGAGGTCATCTCACTTGCCACCTAGGACCCTGATTTGCATTGGGTCTATCTTGAGCCAACCCCCCACCTCTCCCCTATAAGTACCTCATCTCAAAATAATTTAGGATTTTTTTAAAGATGAAATCACAGTATAGTTTCCTCAAGAAATATTATGGGACTTCACAATTGTTGCATGGTGGGTAATCAAAAGCCATGTACTGCCTATCCCCAAAAAAGTTCCTAATTTGTTGGTGGTGACACCAATGGATAGGAAACCTCTTCGCATTGAGGGTAAGATTTTTATTTTTCCATGGTCAGTGAATAATGAGCACAAATCAAATTTTGTAATTTTTATATCTTTTACATCTTTATGTAATAATTTATCCCGATAATAAGCCCTAGTTGCCTATCTCCTATCTTTCCAACTAGTTAATTATTTTCTGATTGAATCTACATGTTTTAACATTTCTTTGAGTGAAGTTGCAAGGGTCTTTCTTTCTATGGTTGAACCATTTGGATCATTCAAACCCGTGATTAACTCTTCAATTTGTTTTTTATTTTTTAAAATTTCACTCATTAAGTTTTGTTGAGTGCTAGGACGATGTTGACGGATTGGTGGAGGAGATTGTTGTTGTGGTTGTTCAACTTGAGGATTTTGTTGATGTTGTTGTTGCTATGCTTGTTGAGGATTTTGTTTTGCTTGTTGTTGTGATGCTTGTTAAGTATTTTAAGGAGGGTTTGTAGGTGCATTAACTTCTCCTACAAATTCAAAAAATAAATATCAAAATAACCTAAAACTAACAAATTCATAACAAAAAACAAGCAATCCTTACCTCTTAGACCTCCTCATCAATGTGGCGGAATCCTAGCAACAAAAGACCAACAATTTGATGAAAAAACTTGCTAGATGGCTCTTCCCATAATGCGAGCATGGAAATGAAGGGTTTTTGCCATGAAAAAAAAAACCACAGTCACAATGAAAATGATTTTGAATTCCTTTTTTTTTTCTTTTAATACCTCATAATGCTAGTGCATTATAACACACTCACATTATAGTGTGTGCACATTATAGACTCGTTGTGGCCAAGTGTTATGCTTGGTACACCAAGCCATAATGTGAATGTGTTATAACATGCTCATGATATAATGTGCTCACATTAGAAGCTTTCAAAATATTTTTTAAAATTTGGCCACAAATTGGCCCCCTATCTTGTTGCACCTGTCCTCAATGCCTATGAGAATTTAACCTTTATGATGATTTCAATTTTGAGGGATTTAACATTTGAGGGGATTGAAGGTTTGTAGGATAGAGGCTTGATGATGTTAGAGAGCTGTAATCATGCAGTAGAGTCTTCACAATGGAAACTAACAACCAAATTATTTGAATAAAATTTTGTAGTGGAAACCCATTGCTAAAATTCGGTAGTGGAAATCCACATCAAAAATACCACAATGGAATTTTTATAGTGGAGAACCATAGTTGGAATATCATAGTGGAATTTATATATTGGAAACCTACAACCAGAATCTTGTATTCAAAATCCCACAATGGAATTTTTATAGTGGAAACTTATAGCCAAAATCGTGTAGTAAAATTTTAGCAATGAAAACCCACAACTAGAATCTGAAAGTAAAAAATTTGTAGTAAAAACCCACAACTGGTATCCCACAATGGAATTTCTATAGTGGAAACCTGTAGCTAGAATTGTTCAACTAGAAACCCTCAAAAGAAAAACTTCCTTATTTTTTCAAAAAAAACTTAAGTGGATCGAAATTTCAAAACTAATCAAAGCAAACGGAAAAAAGAAAGAACAAAAAAAAACCAAATTAAATCAAGTGAATGAAAAGGAAGCGGTCCCACTTTAACAAATATTTACACCAAAAGCATAAATAACATACAATAATAATGAGCTCAATAAGAAAGGTCGTGGGAGAAATAAAATTATGGGGATGAAGCATGACAACATTGAAGGACTAAATTTCCACCCTTTACAAAAACTTAACCTTGCAGGGATGAAGAAGTTGCGAGGATGAGGCAAGAGTGAGGATGAAAGCCATCGACACCATATGGTTGTAATCTCATATGTGAAATTCCACAATGGAATTCCCCCAAGGAATTTTCACAAGAAGCATGAATGCTTAACATTTCAATGGAACATTAAATAATCATGCAAAAATGAGTGCATGTGAAGATTAAAGACTTGAAAGACCTTAATTTAAATTCATTAGCCAATCATAATATAGAATTATGCAAATGAATTTTGGAAAACATGACCATCATCTAAAAGAAAGAAAACCTTACAAATCCACCACACATACAATAGAACTAGACCCCCTTCAAAAGAAAAGGTGAAAACCGGAAAGAAAAACAAAGAGACCAACCAAGAAGGTGAATCAACAAAAAGGGGGTCCCTACTTTTAGTGGGGGGTGTGTGCAAAAAGGGCACAAGATTTACTCTATTTATTTTTTCCTTAATTTCCTTCATTTCCTACTATGAAATGGAAATTTTCAAAGTGTATTGTTTATTCTCCTTTCCATGAAAATCTTCCATTATATCAAATATTTTATTTCAATCGAACTTCTCGTACTATAGCTTACTAAATTTAAGAAGGAAATTAAAGTTTTTACAGTTGAGCCTATCATCCTTGGGAATTTTTTGTCATTGTTTCCAATTGGTCAATTGGTTATCAACTGATTTTTGTTGTCATTAGTGTCATGGATATACCTTATTAGTTGTATATGTTGAGGATATTGAGAAAATTGTAATGAAGATATGTTACATATATTTAGTGGTTGCTCAATGTTTTGCTCCATATTTTCTCATATGTTTGTGTGGTTAGATATGTTGATCATGGTTATTGGAAGCTACTATATCCAATTTTTGGCTATTGATTCACTGCAAAGTGCAAGTTATGTTCACTAGTTGTGAACTATGGTTTTCTATGTTTCTAGTTCAGATCCAAGAGAAATGTTGTTGGTCCATATTTCTCTTTGTTTAAGTCTTATAACTTGTGGTTCTAGAGTTCAATTTTTTTAGTTGTATTAAAGATAATTTTGGTATCTGGAAGGTTTTTTCTTAAGTGTTCTATGTGTTTTATATTAGTTTGGATGACCTCATGTTAAACACTAATTTTGGAGTTGATGAAGTGTGTATGATCTATTTGGTTCATCATGAAGTGTGTTTTTGGGTCACCCTCATTCTAATTCTACCCTAGGATGTTTTGGTCACAACCTAATTTGATTTTGAATTTGGATGGCTGAATTTGGATATGTTTCAAAGTTGAAGTTGGTATAAATGTAGAATGAATTAAGGAAGAAGAAGAGTGAGATCAATGGAAACAGAGACAAAGTGTAAAAAGAGAATAGAGATAAGTGTGAATTATTGTGTGTGTATGATGCGAGTATGGTAGATAAATGTGAAGTCTAAATGTTGAGTTTCTAAAAGTAGTTAGCTAAAGGTGTACTCTATCTTTTATTCATGTTTGCAAGTGGATTGAGAAAATTATGGTGCAATCCTCTATTGCATTGATATTGTCTTCTCTTTGTGAGAATTATTATTTATGTTCTTTGTATCTTTGTGGCATTGAGCCCTTTGGGTTGTTATCCCTATTGGACAGTGAGTCCTTGTTTCAGACAATGAGTCCTTATTTTGGCAATGAGCCTTGTTTCTTAGGAAGTGAGCCTCTTGTAATAGGCTTTGATATTCTCTATAGTTTGAATTAATCCTCAAGTTTTTCCCTTATTGGGTTTTTACACACAAATCTAGTGTTATTATGTTTGTGTAGACACGTAAAATATACCGATTGATATTGTGCATCTGATCCTGACTTACTAGCACCATTTCATCCTGAATCACTCCTTGGTCTAACCATTTAATCAAATCTCCTTATCTGATTAAATTTATCAATATTCCTCTCTTAATTGAATAAATCATTTTATCTAATTAAGTCAATCTCTTTTGTTAATTAAATCAACCCATTCAAGATCTAATTATCCCTATTTAATTAAATAATCAATTTATTTGATTAAATTTGTAAAGTTTATCCATTAAATTAAATAAATTAAAACCTTATTTCATTTAATATAACATCATCTTTTTTAATTAAATAAATCAAAATCCTTATTTAATTAACCTCTTATCATATTCCTCTCTTATTTGATTTAAATAAATCTATAAATTTGAGTCAAATAGTTTACATCATCTAACCTCTCTCATTAAATTAATTAACCCTTGATTAATTTAATCTCATCTCATGTCCCATCCTCTAGATAATTCAAGTTGCACATGAAAATAGATTTAATTCATTTATTAAATTTCTATTTTCCTCAGAAGGCATCTCTTGGAATATTCTCTCAATTTGAATTCAAAAATTCCAAGTCAACATGTACATCCAACAAGGCAATAAATTCATCTTACATGTCCTTTTCCTTAAGCCAAGTGGCATTTATTACATTTTCCCTTCCCTTTTTCATGTCATTTCAACAAATTTGAAATTCAAAATTATGCATTTATTGGCACAATCCCCAAATCTTGCACATCCTCCATCCATTCATAGCTTGACAAGTGGCATCATGCAATTGGATGAATGTTAGTCCCACATTGCTCAAATTTGGGCATTCATCCATCATGGAATTCTATAAATAAAGAGCTCATATCCTCATTTGATCACCCATAATTTATGCAAACTTACCATGCTAAAATATCTCTCAAATTTCATCCATTATCATTGAGTTCTTAGTTAGGTTTTGCAGATTTTTAGCTTGGAGCTCTCATCCTTCATCAACAAAATGGATAAATCTCACCAACATATCAAGCTTGCATCTTAGGAATTGAGAAAGCGCCAATTTTCACATAAAATTGGCACCAATTCCCCCATGGGATCATGAGTTTGCACATTTAAATTAGGATTCAATCTATTTTGTTATTTATATTGTGTTCGTCATTGTTTTCTTTCCTATTTTGAATTTGTAAATGGATTTCATGGGGAATTTTTTTTTGGCTTGCAATATCTAACTTGAGGTGTTTATTCTCTTTGATTTATAGGTACCAAGGTTGGGGTTCGCACAGTTTGTGTGATGGTTTTCAACTTCTACACTAGTAATTAATGTTTAATTTGTTAAGAAATGTTAATGATTAGTTATGGTGAATGAATTAAGGTTTAAATCTGTGACAACTAATTCCCCCCCTCTCAATTGTCTTTTTCAACAATTGGTATCAAGGCTTGGTTCCTTGGTGGATATCTTAACCACTTGAGGAAGGTCTGAGATGGATGGAAAAATGACTTATGGTTATCCAAGGTTTGATCGAACTAATTATGCTATCTAGAAAATATTAATGGAAGAATATCTCAAGTATTGTGGATATGATATGGAGAAATATTACAATAATTCTTACACTCCTCTTGCAAATGGTCCAAGTATAGATGATGAGATAAAACCATATGAAGCAAACAATAATGTGAAGAACATTTTGAAGAACAATTTGATACATTTTGAGTTGATTGGGGTTTATAATCGAAATATTGCTAAGGAATTTTGTGATGCTTTGGAAATGACACATGAACATGATGACATAGTTAAAGAGACAAAATTATAGAATTTGGAGACATAGTTTGAGCTTCTACACATTTCTGAAAATGAGAATGTTAAAGCTTATGTATAGATATTTGATGAGATGGTGGCTAGAATGTGAGGACTTGGTGCTACTATAGATGAAACTAGAATTGTAATGAAAGTTCTTAGAACTCTCCTTGATGCTTAAAATGGGAAGGTGTGTGCTATTGAATAGAGTATAGATTATAAGGCCTACACTAAAGATCTATTTTAGGGATTTCTATCATCTTATAAGATGAGGAAGTTGAGTTTGAGAAATGGATCCAAATCAAAAATTGCTTTTAAAGATACAAAAGTTTAAGATCCAGATGAAGATAATTTTCATGAAATAGAGGCTAAATTTTTTAGAAGGATGAAGAAAAATTTTGGTAAGTATGAAGTTAAGTTACGTTTTAAATGCTTTGGTTGTGGAGAAATAGGTCATTATGCTGCAAAGTTTCTAGAAAGAGCTAAGAGGAACAAACAAAGATATGAGAAAGAAAAGAAAGGAAAGAAGATTTATAGAGAATATTATGTGAATGAGAATGCTAGTATATCTGATGAAGATTCTGATTATGAAGGTCCTGATGACAATTGTGGACAAAGATTTTGGTGCCACAAGCTCCCTAATGCTTCTAGGGTTTTTCACCTAGAAGGAGAGAGGTAGGCCAAAATGGGCAATGTCTACACTCAATTTTAATGCAATACAACTAAAATATGTATAAATGGAATGATCTAAATGAAAATAATGGATAGAAGAGATTGATTATTAATGAAAAACTATTGAAATGCAAGATGTTTGAAAACACATTGTTATATGTAAAAACACCAAGAAAGATTAATAGAAATGCAATAAAAATAATACAGGAAAGAAAAAAGAAAGTATGCACTTGGAGATATGTTTAAGAATAGATTAAGGAATATAAATACTATTGATCCTAAAAATTTAGCCTATTGAGAAACTTACACCATTCTGGGTGACTTAGTACTAGATCTAGAAAACTACACTAGAGCCTGTTTCAGCGAAATGGGTGTCCAAATCTACAGAAAACACTTTTTAGGCTTGGTATTAGAACTAATTTTCCATTAACAGTAACTTAGTCCACTTTCAGGTTTTGGGGAATTCGAAAGTCGAAATGAAAGCTCTTGATCTACACTTTGGTTCTTGATAGTTGTATGCTTCTAGAACTCTGATTTCTAGCATTGTAGGTGGCTTTTTTGTAAATATTTTGACTTAATCAACAAGGAGATGTCTTCAAAAACTTTGTAAATTTTTCTTTAATGATCTTTGAGTCTTCAAGATACCTAAATTTGTAAACACACAAGAAAAGAAGGAGAAATGCTAGATGTTAGGGCATGGGAGTTTTCCTTGGTCAAACCCCTTTTTAGGTCATTAAACCAAAATGAAGAAATAATGTGATGAAACATGAAATAATTGAATTAGAAACTTTCCATGATGAGAGATCTTGAATTTTTGTAGCAATAGATAAAGAATCTTCCCTTGAATGCCTGAAAAATGATATCTTGAGGACTTGAAATGTTGAAACCCTAGCTAGCTTGAATTAAGAACATGATAAATGATGGATGAATAATGAATTAGTTATTAATTATGATTTATAAGCTTGTATTTATAGGAAATCCACCTAATTTTCTTTCTAATTTGATCCCCAAGGCCGTCATGAAAGAAAAATAAACTTAAAATCCAATTTTTCTTGCTCAAACCTCAAAAATAGCCCAAATGGGACTAATTTTCCACTCAGAGTGATTTAGTCCCACCTAGTTGGGACTCATTCGCCCAAATGGGAGACTTAGTCCCATAGGGGCCCTTTTACTAGCTAGATTGTCAAAGAGTGAAAAATTAGGTTTATATGGTATTTTTTTGGGTATTTGATCAAATTAAGCCTCTGGATGCACAATATGAAGTCATAGGGGCCTATTAATGATGATATAAAGGGTAATTAGGGATAAGGACACAAATTTCAATGTGAATGTGTGATTAAATACACTCTACATCATTAAAATGAGGTCCACATAGCCTATAAAGGCAAAACATCCAATGCGAATGTGTAAAACACATTACAACACTAGATTAAAGTCAAATTTAATTTGCAAGCCTTCTATATTAATGTGAGGAGGAATTTAAATATATTTTACAATATTGAATTAAGAGGAAAATGGGTCCATTAGACTTAGATGCTTAATAAGATAGAAAAGTTTGAAAGTCATTTATAACACTTTACAACACCTTTACAAGACATGCATTTTATTCAATTTTCTAGGGTGAAGACTTAATGTGCATGTGAAAAATGCCTCACAACACTAAATCAAGGCATTATTAAGTCAAATTAATCATTAATTATTCCCAAATCAAGCAAGGAAAAATGAATACATTTTTTATGTCCACATTTAGCCCTCACTTTAGTGAGAGGATGAACTTGCTTTAAACTCACACTAAAGTAGACATTCAAGAGGGGTCCAATCATACCAATGTGGGTGACAAAGGATGATGAAGATCAAAGGTGGTTGCAAGCCCCTAGGATCTAAGATCCTAAGTCAAACCAATATAATCACAAAAGGACATTCACAAGGTGAATGATTTGTAGCAAAATAAGATATGTGATCATGCAATGGCAAGAACTAGAAGGAATAGAAGAACACAAATAAAAAGGTGGATAAAGCTTCAACCATTTTTCCAACATGATGTGGATTAGATCTACGCTATTTATCCAAAAAGAAATGCATACTCACTCTGAGGAGACAAAACTCTTGGCTCTCTACTGGGTGAGAAATCTAAAAAGGTGAGAAACATACACTCATGGCTGGTATGTACTCACACATGTAGGTGCCTATGGGGAAGTCATGTCTCATAAATGGCTTCCTACTAAACCCTACCAAAGTTATACCTCGTGATGACTTTAATAAGGTGCCACAATGAAAATGTTTTTTTGAATTTTTTGTAAGGATTTTGTTGAAGGGGATTTCACCTTTTTCATGCAATTTCTCATCTTAGGGAACATCATGCTCAATGTTTCTAAGAGAGGAAATGTACAAATGGTCTCATCTTGTTTTTAAGAGAGGAAAAGTGCAAAGTCACATCTTGGGTAACATTGTACTTAATGTTTCCAAGAGAGGAAATCACAAGAAAAATAAAATTGCATGATGAAATGTGAGTGTCAATGTATTTCCCCACTTTTAAGAAGTTGCTAACACCATTACTGTAAGTAATTGCTTTAAAGTAGAAGAAGAATACAGGAGATCTTACATGGAAAGCCCTATGCCAAGTCATATTTTTTTGACAAGATACATCATGAGAAGGGTACTATTTCATAGGTGATCCAACTTAAGGCATGTTGTCCACATCCCAAGCTTGCTCTTATATATTCATGAAAGGTTAATGACTAACCAAAAGAGGCAACGACAAGTGACATATGAGGTGTTAGTGCCATTTCTGGTTTTCTCATTGCCTAATTGTGTACTCTGGTTTTTCATGACAAAAATTTAGCTATGGGGTGTCTTTCATTTTAACACGTGGGTTAAATGAGATCCCACAAGGGTTGAGCCCAGCATGCTAGTTTTCATCTCTTCGGTGGGGCAGCCTGTGTTAGGGTTTTTCCTAGTTTTTCTCTTCCCCTTTTTTTTGGTTTTTTTTTAGTTCGGTTCCCCTTTCCCTTTTGCTTGCCTTGGTTTTTCTTTCGGAATTGGGGGTGAAATAGATGATTGAATGGAACTAGAACTTCTCCAATTTTGAGGTTCTAGTTCTTGTTCACGCATCCATCCCGGTCCTGATTCTATGTGTTTGGTGTTCCTTTTTCATTCTACCCTGCGATAGTCACTGGTTGTTTTCCTCTGCGTCTCTTCGCTTGCATTTTTGTTTTGTTTCCTTTGGCGGGTGTGGGATCAGAATGGGAATCATTTTTGGAACCTTTTTCAAGTTTCCTATCTCGGGTTTTGTCCCTCTATGGCCCTGCAGCTTCTCTGTCTCGTGTCGGTTCTAGCTTCGCCTCTGTGGTCTTTTGCGGAGGCGGGAGTGGGATGGTTTTCGGTCTCAGTCCCTTTTGTTCCTTTTGTTCCTTGTCCCTTTCCTAGTTTCGGCTTTGGTCTTGTTTGGTTCCCATTTCGTTTCCCTTTTTGATTCATTGACCTATCTGCCTGGTTCATTTTAACTTAAGTGGTTCCCCCGAGCCCCATTTTCCATTCGTTACTAGCCTCTAGCTACCGCTTTTACTGGCCCCATGTTGTTTTTGTTGAGACTTTTGCCACTTGGGATAACCTCTCGGTGATCCCCGTGTTGTCTCCCTGAGGTCTCTTTCTGCTGACCTGTGTTGGTTGAGGTCAGGGAGATGTTTCCCTGACTTCTTTGTGTCTCACTGATGGAATTTTCCCTTCGGTGTGTTGGCATCTACCCGGGGTGAGGTCTTAGCGAGTTCTATCTTGTCTCCCCAACTTGTGCGCTCTGGGATCCCATAGGTGTATGTTTTGATCTATGGTGGAAGGTCTTGGCAAATATGATTTGTTACACTGACTAGAAACATAAATGATAATCTCTTCGGTAGGAGTCTGGGCTCTCAGTGTAACATCTCAGTAGTGTCATCTTGTTACGCTAACTGGTGGTGAAGGATTTATTGTTTTGGTGAGAATCTTATTTTGGTATGTGGTCATGGCAATGGGGTCGAGTCTTGTCAATAGTGGTTTTGTATGTGGCTTTCGGTGAAAGTCCTATTTTCTCTTGGCGAACAAGTGTATAAAGGTTTTTGGTGATGCAATGTGATATCTACAAAGGGTCTCCCTGAGACAGATAACTTACAATGAAAAAGTGAATACGAGGGTGCATCGGTAAGAAATGTCAAATGTCTCAGCGGCATACATTTGGCGAGTGAGTTCATCAGCAGGAGAAGTTCTATGTCACTGCAACTTGAAGTGATGCATTTCGATGAAGCTTGGTGAAGTCTGTGTGATGTCTCACTGATGGTAGGTGACTATAGCGACTATGAACAAGTGAAAGGATTGCTTCAATGAGAGATGTGCCCTCATCTTGGCAAATGGATAGTACATAAAAGGGAGATACATTTCGATGAGGCATTTTGTTTCTGTATGGTGTCTCCCTGACCTCTTTTTGTCTTATTGACTATGGAGGCCTTTTTCAATGGTCTGATGAAGATTTTAAAAGACTACTGTCCGATCTCAGTTGATTGGCGATGGAGATTCAAACATGCGTGTTTCAGGGTTTCTATTATGTTCACACACGAAAGCCTAGAGCATTCATGGTGGTAGATGAGATGGTCACTGGATCCATTGAACCAACATTCGTGGTGATGTGACTTCAGGACAAGGACGACATGGCTTGAGTATGGGCACCTAGATTCTGTGGCGAATTTGACATTGATTTCCTGGCTTCATTCATGCAGAAATGTCTTTCCTACAACAACCTGACCAGTTGCACTTATGTGACCAGTGGGACAATTGGAATTTTTGACTTGGCCTACGATCTATTCTAGGGTTTGTCCTAGTTATCTGATCATGTGTAATCTCATCTAGCTGGTTGCTAGTTGCTTCTCTTGTTCCTATAAAGGAGAATTTCATGGCCAGATGTACGGGTTCTAAACTTGGGTGTTTTGTTCCATATTTTTCTGAGTTTGTGTATCAGTCTTGGGGTAGACTAGTGTTTAGTCTTGAGTCAATGTGGAGTCTATAATTTGTAATTTGTAATTTGTCTGTAAATACAATCAATTTGAGCAATGAAAACATGAAGACACTTGTCTCTCATGCATGTTATTAGACTGTCTCCTTATTTGTGTACTTTTAATCATTTGAATGAATGCATAAGGTGTCTTTGTTCATCTTCTCATACTTCATGAGACTGTGTTGATTGTTGATAGGTGTACTTCAAGGAGGTAGTTAAATCCTTTGAACATATAGCAGTGATTATTTGTTTGTAGGTAGGATTTTGTAAGAAGAGTCTGGTTGCTATAAGAATTTGATTCTCAGTGTAAGGCACTAATAGTTAATGTAAGGCATCAATAAAACAAAATCCACTGATTGAGGTCTATTTGTAGGTAATTTTCCCCTTTTGTGTTTGACTCTGTGGCCCAAAACTAGGCATTGATCTGTCCTGCAGTCTGTTCCTCTCAGTAAACCTTTCAAAATTATTGAATATATTTTGTTTAATATCCTGCCCTACTTGCTTCAACATTGAGCTACTGAGAATCTAGCCCAATTTGAGATCCTCAACGCTTGACATCAGGAGTTACCTGCTATAAAAAATAATGTCTAGTCATCTTTGAGGCATTGTGTGGGTATACCCACCTTGGTTCTGCAGAGCCTAAAGTGTAGAAGATCTTTTGATCTTGTCAGTTGGTCCAGGACCTCTGAGCTACCCTTGATTGGAGTTGGCTACTCCATATGTAGAATAGGAGACTAGCCTAGTTTGCAAGAAAATCAACTAACAAGTTGGTGATTCCGCTGGGGAATTTACTCAGAAATCAGGTTATAAAGTGCCATATCAAAAGAGTCATATTATTTTCCATGTTGGTTACGTTCAATGTTTGAAGAATCTCAGGCCTGGAGAAAGCTTTGTTGCGGTCAACCTGAAATATTTATGGTGCTCTATTGGTGGAACGAGCTCAAAGAAGGAATTATATGTAAATGAGCTTCATACCTTTTGAAGTTCTATCCTCTGTAAAGAGGTGGTGACTCTGTTAAGGTGAACCTATTGAAGATTCAAAGAATAGTTCCATGGCTGCAACATTCTCAGGTATTCTTCATGCTTTTGAACATTTTTAAGAACTTTAGTTCCCTTATTCGGTGAGATCAAGTACTGTTATCAAGGGAGGTTTGAATAGTGCAACTAGATAGTTGTAGAAGGACAGGTTTCATTTGCAAAATGCATTGTTGTCCTCTTTCTCCCTCTACAAGCTATGATACCATGCTGAAGGCATAGTCTTGTCTTCATAAGAGGGCATATGATAGTGAAAGATATAGCTCTTTGGATTTTGATAAAATCCAGGGTTACCCACATGCTTCCCCTAGGGGAATTAATAAATATTTACCCATGTTTAAAGGAGGTGTTGAGGAATTAGCATCAATACATATGCAGGTTTTTTATTGATTTCATTGGAGACTATCAGGTTGAAAAAGAGGATGTGGTTATGAAGCTGTTTGTCAGATCTTTAGAAGGTGTGGCCGATGATTGGTTTACTTGCTTACCAGTGCACTCCATTGCTTCATGGTATCAACTCAGGACCTTGTTCCTTGATACCTTTGATGATGCTTCATCAGATGATGAAGAAGTTATGTTTGAACAACTTGCAAAAGTGGTGCCCCAAGCTGGAGATCAAAGTTTGGGTCTCCCAAGCCAAGAACTTGAAGAGCAACATCAGTTGGATTGGTTCTCTCAAGAAGGGAGGTATAATCAGCAATGTAATGAGATAGTTAAGCAATTCAAGTGCACAAATGGGTGTAGTCTTGACACAAGTTTTCATGAGAAGACAAATGAAGTTGCTAATGCATGGAGTACTCTAGAGGATATCAAATTTGACTATGAGGATGTGGAGTTTCACTCTCATGAAGGTAATATTTTTGAAGATACCTTGGGATATCCATATTTTCTGCTTGGTATTGCATCCAGTCCTGGTGGAGGTCAAGAAGAGGAAGAAGTGGTTGAGAGGGTAGGACAAAACATTTACCTACTAAGTCATGAACAAATATCAGATTTGTTAGCCATCGAATATCAAAGGTTTCCACACAACAACTCTAGGTTGTTGTGGGCAACTCATATTGGTCTTGACGATGAGGACTTGCAGGATGTAGGGTATGATGCAAGTGAGTCTGATGCCCCTTCTAATGGTGATCTTATAGATCATGATGACACTGATTTTAGTTTGAAATCAAATTATGCTTCTGAACCAGAGTTGCTCAATGATGAGCAAGATTGGGATGATGGTGACAGTTGGACAACCCATGAGGATGAGTTAGAGTCCGTTGATGACTCTCATTGCTAGCATGATGAAGAATAGAGCCAAGTGAAAAGAGGAAGTGGGAGTAGTAGTTTAAACCATCATTGCACTAATGATGTGCCTCCTCCTACTAAAAATGATACAGAGCAGTTGCAAGATGTGTTGAATGGTAAGTGTATCCCTTTGTATACACTTGATGAAGTTTTCACAGAATGTGACAATATGTAGAGCACTTGAACTAGTTGGTTTTAGCTTTAGGGTAATGTAAATAGTGAATATGATAGCTTGTTGTCACATAATAGTCAGCATTTTGAGGATATGCCTGATTCTCGAATGCATAGTGATTTTGAAAATGTTTATAATGTTGAATGTGCTAACCTCTTAAGAAGTACTAACATGTTTTATCAGGAAAATGGCTGTGATCAGATTGTGTTTTCATGTGGACTTAACCATCATTCACAAGTCTTTCCATCAAATACAAAATCAAAGAGTCAGGAGGTTGGCAATGATGAAGTTTATTGGATCTGGTTGCCAGTTGAAGTTAAGACTAAATAGAGAACAAGTTTTCACTTGCATAGATGAAATCAGATACTTGTGTTTGCAGAGGTGCATTCATTTACACTGTTGTAGATTGGCAGAGGCAAGCACAAGTTAGGGAATATCAGCTCATTTTGTAGAGTTGTGTTTGACAGAGGAAAATTATGGCTTCACATTTTCATTTGGTGGCCTAGTGTCATCAAATGAAATAAAGAATCAACAATGTGACTCTTGAATTGCCTGTTCATGGACAATCCTCGAAGTGGTGCTTCATCTAAAGCATTTCTTTTTCCATGAACATTAGGTTAGGTTTTTTCTTTTCTAGTCAGTTTGATTTTGTTGTGTCTCCTAACCTCGTCCCGTTAGCTCCTGGTCTA
Source organism: Sequoia sempervirens (assembly GCA_007258455.2). Classification (NCBI taxonomy): domain Eukaryota; kingdom Viridiplantae; phylum Streptophyta; class Pinopsida; order Cupressales; family Cupressaceae; genus Sequoia; species Sequoia sempervirens. Next base: position 10,674,041 of record VDFB02256132.1, on the reverse strand, counting down.
TTTTTGGCTTTTTGTTTTGGTCTGCTCTACCAGTGATCTGAATTCTTGCTATGGCCACCAGGGGCATACATCCCCAACTGGAGCCTATGTTAGTTCCATTTCTGGTTTTCTCATTGCCTAATTGTGTACTTTGGTTTTTCCTAAAAAAACCTTAGCTATGCGGTCTCTTTCATTTTAGCACGTGGGTTAAATGGGCTCCCACAAGGGTTGAGCCCAGTGTGCTAGTTTTCATCTCTCTGGTGGGGTGGCCTATGTTAGGGTTTTTCATGGTTTTTCTCTTCCCCATTTTTTGGTTTTTTTTAGTTTGGTTCCCCTTTCCCTTTTCCTTGCCTTGGTTTTTCTTTTGGAATTGGGGGTGGAATAGATGCTTGAATAGAACTAGAACTTATCCAATTATGAGGTTCTAGTTCCTGTTCACGCATCTGTCCCAGTCCTGATTCCACATGTTTGGTGTTCCTTTTTCATTCTGCCCTGTGATGGTCACTGGTTGTTTTCCTCTATGTCTCTTCACTTGCCTTTTTGTTTTGTTTCCTTTGGCAAGCATGGGATCAGAATGGGAATCATTTTTGGAACCTTTTTCAAGTTTCCTGTCTCAGGTTTTGTCTTGCTCTGGCCCCATGGCTTCTCTGTCTTGTGTCCGTTCTGGCTTTGCCTCTGTGGTCTTTTGCGGAGGCTGGTCCTTTTGTTCCTTTTGTTCCCCATCTCTTTCCTGGTTCTGGCTCTGGCCTTGTTTGGTTCTCGTTCCATTTGCCTTTTTGATTCATTGACCTGTTCACCAGGTTCATTTTAACTTAAGTGGTTCCCCTGAGCCCCATTTTCCATTCATTACCAGCCCCTAGCTACTGTTTTTACCAACCTCGTGCTATTTTCAGTGAGACCTTTGGTGCTCGGGATAACCTCTCGGCGATCCCTGTGTTGTCTCGCCGAGGTCTCTTTTCTGTCGGCTAGTGTTGGTTGAGGTCAGGGAAATGTTTCCTCGACTTCTTTGTGTCTCACTAATGGACTTTTCCCTTCGATGTGTTGGCATCCGCCTGGGGTGAGGTCTTAGCCAGTTCTATCTTGTCTCCCCGACTTGTGCACTATGGGATCCCATCGGTGTAAGTTTTGATCTGTAGTGGGAGGTCTTGGCGAATACGATTTGTTACACCGACCAGAAACATAAAGGATAATCTCTTCGGTAGGAGTCTAGGCTCTCGGTGTAACATCTCGGTAGTGTCATCTTGTTACGCCGACTGGTGGTGAAGGGTTTATTGTTTTAGTGAGACTCTTATTTCGGTATGTGGTCATGGTGATGGGCTTGAGTCTTGTTGATAGTGGTTCCGTATGTGGCTTTCAGTGAAATTACTATTTTCTCTTTGTGAATAGGGGTATAAAGGTTTTCGACAATGCAATGTGATATCTACAAAGGGTCTCCCTAAGACAAATAAGCTATAGAGACAAAGTGAATACGAGGGTGCATCGGTAAGAAACGTCAAATGTCTCAGAAGCGTACATTTGGCAAGTGAGTTTGTCGGCGGGAGAAGTTCTATGTCACAATGACTTGAAGTGATGCATTTCAATGAAGCTTGGTGAAGTCTCTGTGATGTCTCACCGATGGTAGGTGACTATAGCGACTATGAAAAAGTGAAAGGATTGCTTTGGTGAGAGATGTGCCCTCGTCTTGGAAAATGGATAGTACATAAAAGGGAGATACATTTTGATGAGGCATTTAATTTTTGTATGGTGTCTCCCTGACCTCTTTTTGTCTTGCCGACTACAGAGGCCTTTTTCAATGGTCCGACGAAGAATTTAAAAGAAAACTGTCCGATCTTAGTTGAACGATGGCAGAGATTCAAACATGCATGTTTCAGGGTTTCTGTTATGTTCACACGTGAAAGCCTGGAGCATTAATGGTGGCAGATGAGAGGGTTGCTAGATCTGTTGAACCAGCATTCATGGTGACGTGACTTTGGGACAAGGACAACATGGCTTGAGTATGGGCGCTCGAATTCTATGGCAGATGTGACATTGATTGCCTAGCTTCATTCGTGCGGGAATGTCTTTCCTATAGCGACCTGACCAGTTGCATTTATGTGACCAGTGGGGTAGTTGGAATTTTTGACTTGGCTTGTGAGCTGTTCTAGGGTTTTTCCTAGTTAGTTGATGATGTGTAATCTCATCTGACCAGTTGCTTCTTGCTTCTCCTATTCCTATAAAGGAGAATTTCATGGCAAGATGTAAGGGTTCCGAACTTGGGTTTTCTATTCCATATTTTTTTGAGTTTGTGTATCAGTCTTGGGGTAGGCTAGTGTTTAGTATTGAGTCAATGTGGAGTCTGTAAGCTGTAATTTCAAAAAAAATTGTAAATACAATCAGTTTGAGCAATGAAAACATGAAGACGCTTGTCTCTCATGCATGTTATCAGACTATCTCCTTATTTGTGTGCTTTTAATCATTTGAATGAATGCATAAGGTGTATTTGTTCATCTTCTCATACTTCATGAGACTGTGTTGTTTGTTGCTAGGTCTACTTCAAGGAGGTAGTTAAATCATTTGAATAGATAGCAGTGATTATTTTTTTGCAGGTAAGATTTTGTAAGAAGAGTCTAGTTGCTATAAGAACTGAATTGTTAGTGTAAGGCATTGATAGTTGATGTAAGGCATCAACAAAACAAGATACACTGATTGAGGTCTATTTGTAGGTAATTTTCCCCTTTTTTGTTTGACTCTATGGCCCAAAACTAGGAACTGATCTATCCTGCAGTCTGTTCCTCTCAGTAAACCTTTCAAAATTATTGAATATCTTTTGTTTAATATCTTACCCTACCTCCTGGTTGCTTCAAGTTTGAGCTACTGAGAATCTAGCCCCATTTGAGGTCCTCAATGCTTGACATAAGGAGTTATCTTCTATAAAAAGCAATGTCTGGTCTTCTTTGAGGCATTGTGTGGGTATACCCACCCTGGTTGTGTAGATCCTAAAGTGCAGAATATCTTTTCATCTTGTTAGTTGGTCCAGGTCCTCTGAGCTGCCCTTGATTGGAGTTGGCTACTCCATAGGTAGAATAGGAGACCATCTTGGTTTGCAAGAAAATCAACCAACAAGTTGGCAGCTCTGCTGGGGAATTTACTTAGAAATTTGGTTATAAAGCGCCATATCAAAAAAGTCATATTGTTTGCGATGTTGGTTATGTTCAATGTTTGAAGAATCTCAAGCCTGGAGAAAGCTTTGTTGCAGTCAGCCTGAAATATTTATGGGGCTCTGCTAGTGGAACGAGCTCAAAGGACTTATATGTAAGTGAGCTTCATACCTTTCAAAGTTCTGTCCTCTGCAAAGAGGTGGCGACTCTGTTAAGGTGAACCTGTTGAAGACTCAAAAAATAGTTCCATGGCTGCAACATTCTCAGGTATTCTTCATGCTTTTGAACATTTAAAAGAACTTTAATTCCCTTATTTGGTGAGATCAAGCACTGTTATCAAGGGAGGTTTGAATAGTGCAACTGGATAGTTGTAGAAGGACATGTTTCATTTGCAAAATGCATTGTTGTCCTCTTTCTACCTCTACAAGCTATGATACCATGCTAAAGGAAAAATCTTGTCTTCATAAGAGGGCATATGATAGTGAAAGATACAAATATTTGGATTTTGATAAAATCCAGGGTTACCCACATGCTGCCCCTAGGGGAATCAATAAATATTTACCCAAGTTTAAAGGTTTTGTTGAGGAATCAACATCAATACATACGCAATTTTTTGTTGATTTCATTGGAGAGTATCAAGTTGAAGAAGAGGATGTGGTTATGAAGCTGTTTGTCAGATCTTTAGAAGCTATGGCTGATGATTGGTTTACTTGCTTACCAGTGCACTCTATTGGTTCATGGTATCAGCTCAGGACCTTGTTCCTTGATACCTTTGTTGATGCTTCATCAGATGATGAAGTTATGTTTGAACAACTTGCAAAAGTGGTGCCCCAAGCTGGAGATCAAAGTTTGGGTCTCCCAAGCTAAGAACCTGAAGAGGAACATTAGTTGGACTAGTTTTTTCAAGAAGGGAGGTATAATCAGCAATGTGATGAGACAGTTAAGTAGTTCAAGTGCGCAAATGGGTGCAGTCTTGACACAAGTCTTCATGAGAAGACAAATGAAGTTGCTAGTGCAGGGAGTACTCTAGAGGATATCAGATTTGACTATGAGGATGTGGAGTTTCACTCTCATGAAGGTAATATTTTTGAAGATACCTTAGGATATCCTGATTTGCTGCTTGGTATTACATCCAGTCCTGGTGGAGATCAAGAAGAGGAAGAAGTGGTTGAGAGGGTAGGACAGAACATTTACCTACTAGGTCATGAACAAATATCAGATTTGTTAGCCACCGAATATCAAAGGTTTTCACACAACTCTAGGTTGTTGTGGGAAACTCATATCGGTCTTGACGATGAGGACCTGCATGATGCAGGGTATGATGCAAGTGATTCTGATGCCCCTTCTAATGGTGATCTTATAGATCATGATGACACCAATTTCAGTTTGAAATCAAATTATGCTTTTGAACTAGAGTTGCTCAATGATGAGCAAGATTGGGATGATGGTGACGTTGTTGGACAACCCATGAGGATGAGTTAGAGTCCATTGATGACTCTCATTGCTAGCATGATGAAGAATAGATCCAAGTGAAAAGAGGAAGTGGGAGTAGTAGTTTAAACCATCATTGCACTAACGATGTGCCCCCTCCTACTAAAAATGATACAGAGCAGTTGCAAGATGTGTTGAATGGTAAGTGTATCCCTTTGTATAAACTTGATGAAGTTTTCACAGAATGTGACAATATGCAGAGCACTAGCGCTAGTTTTTTTCAGCTTTAGGGTAATGTAAATAGTGAATATGATAGCTTGTTGTCACATAATAGTCAGCGTTTTGAGGATATGCCTGATTGTCAAATGCATAGTGATTTTGAAAATGTTTATAATGTTAAATGTGCTAACCTCTTAAGAAGTACTAACATGTTTTATCAGGAAAATGGTTGTGATTAGATTGTGTTTTCATGTGGTCTTAACCATCATTCACAGGTCTTTCCATCAAATAAAAAATCAAAGAGTCAAGAGGTTGGAAATGATGAAGTTTATTGGATCTAGTTGCCAGTTGAAGTTAAGACTAAATAGAGAATAAGTTTTCACTTGCATATAAACAATTAGATACTTGTGTTTACAAAGGTGCATTCATTTACACTGTTGTAGATTGGCAGAGGCAAGCACAAGTTAGGTAATATCAGCTCATTTAGCAGAGTTGTGTTTGACAGAGGAAAACTATGGCTTCACATTTTCATTTGGTGGCCTAGTGTCATCAAATGAAATAAAGAATAAACAATGTGACTCTTGAATTTCCTGTTCATAGACAATTCTCGAAGTGGTGCTTTATCTGAATCATTTCTTTTTTCATGAACATTAGGTTAGGTTTTTGTTTTTCTAGTCAGTTTTGTTTTGCTATGTCTGCTAACCCCATCCCATTAGCTCCTGGTCTATTTTTGGCTTTTTGCTTTGGTCTGCTCTCCCAGTGATCTAAATTATTGCTATGCCCACCAGGGGCATACATCCCCAACTGGAGCCTATGTTAGTTCCATTTCTAGTTTTCTCATTGCCTAATTGTGTACTTTGGTTTTTCATGACAAAAATTTAGCTATGGGGTGTCTTTCATTTTAGCACGTGGGTTAAATGGGCTCTCGCAAGGGTTGAGCCTAGCATGCTAGTTTTCATCTCTCCAGTGGGGTGGCTTGTGTTAGGTTTTTTCATGGTTTTTCTCTTCCCCATTTTTTTTAGTTCGGTTCCCCTTTCCATTTTCCTTGCCTTGGTTTTTCTTTTGGAATTGGGGGTGGAATGGATGCTTGAACAGAACTAGAACATCTCCAATTCTGAGGTTCTAGTTCCTGTTCACGCATTCGTCCTAGTCCTGATTCCACGTGTTTGGTGTTCCTTTTTCATTCTGCCCTATGACGGTCGCTAGTTGTTTTCCTCTACATCTCTTCACTTTCCTTTTTGTTTTGTTTCCTTTGGCGAGCATGGGATCAGAATGGGAATCATTTTTGGAACCTTTTTCAAGTTTCTTGTCTTAGGTTTTGTGCCGCTCTAGCCCTACGGCTTCTCTGTCTCATGTCGGTTCTGTCTCTACCTCTACGGTCTTTTGTGGAGACCGGTCCCTTTTGTTCCTTTTGTTCCCCATCTCTTTCCTAGTTCCGGCTCCAGCCTTGTTTGGTTCCCATTCCATTTTCCTTTTTGATTCATTGACATGTCTGCCCAGTTCATTTTAACTTAAGTGGTTCCCCTTTGCCCCATTTTCCATTCGTTACCGACTCGTAGCTACTATTTTTACCGGCCCTGTGCTATTTTCATTGAGACCTTTGGCACTCAGGATAACCTCTTGACAATCCCCGTGTTGTCTCCGTGAGGTCTCTTTTTCGTCGGCCAGTGTTGGTTGAGGTCAGGGAGATGTTTCCCTAACTTCTTTGTGTCTCACCAATGGAATTTTCCCTTCGGTGTGTTGGTATCTACCTAGGGTGAGGTCTTAGCCAGTTCTATCTTGTCTCCCTGACTTGTGCGCTTTGGGATCCCATCGGTGTAAGTTTTGATCTGTGTTGGGAGGTCTTGGTGAATATGATTTGTTACACCAACTAGAAACATAAAGGATAATCTCTTCGGTAGGAGTCTAGGCTCTCGGTGTAACATCTTGGTGGTGTCATCTTGTTACGCTGACTGGTGGTGAAGGATTTATTGTTTCAGTGAGACTCTTATTTCGGTATGTGGTCATGGTGATGGGGTCGAGTCTTGCCGATAGTGGTTCCATATGTGGCTTTCGGTGAAATTCCTATTTTCTCTTGGTGAATAGGTGTATAAAGGTTTTTGCCAATGCAATGTGAAATTTACAAAGGGTCTCCTCGAGAGAAATAAGCTATAGTGACAAAGTGAATATGAGGGTGCATCGGTAAGAAATGTCAAATGTTTCAGCAGCATACATTTGGCACGTGAGTTCGTCAGCAGGAGAAGTTATATGTCACACTAACTTGAAGTGATGCATTTCAATGAAGCTTGGTGAAGTCTCTGTGATGCCTCACAATGGTAGGTTCCTATAGCGACTCTGAACAAGTGAAAGGCTTTCTTTGGTGAGAGATGTGCCCTTGTCTTGGCAAATGGATAGTACATAAAAGGGAGATACATTTTGATGAGGCATTTTGTTTCTGTATGGTGTATCCCTAACCTCTTTTTGTCTTGTCAACTATGGAGGCCTTTTTCAACAGTCTGACAAAGATTTTAAAAGACAACCATCTGATCTCAGTTGATCGACGGTGGAGATTCAAACATGTCTGTTTCAAGGTTTCTGTTATGTTCATGCGTGAAATCCTCGAGCATTCATGGTGGCAGATGAGAGGGTCGTTGGATCCACTAAACTAGCATTCATGGCGATGTGACTCTGGGACAAGGACGACATGGCTCAAGTATGGGCACCCAATTTCTATGGCAGATTTGACATTGATTGACTGGCTTCATTCATGCGGGAATGTCTTTCCTGCAGCAACCCGACTAGTTGCATTTATGTGACCAGTGGGGCAGTTGGAATTTTTGACTTAGCCTGTGAGCTATTCTAGGGTTTATCCTAGTCAGCTGATGATGTGTAATCTCATCTAACCGGTTGCTTCTTGCTTCTCCTATTCCTATAAAGGAGAATTTCATGGCCAGATGTAAGGGTTCTGAACTTGGGTGTTCTATTCCATATTTTTTTGAGTTTGTGTATCAGTCTTGGGGTAGGCTAGCATTTAGTCTTGAGTCAATGTGGAGTCTGTAAGCTATAATTTCAAATTTGTCTGCAAATACAATCAGTTTGAGCAATGAAAACATGAAGATGCTTGTCTCTCATGCATGTTATCAGACTATCTCCTTATTTGTGTGCTTTTAATAATTTGAATGAATGTATAAGGTGTCTTTGTTCATCTTCTCATACTTCATGAGACTGTGTTGTTTTTTGATAAGTCTGCTTCAAGGAGGCAATTAAATCCTTTGAATAGATAGCAGTGATTATTTATTTGCAGGTAGGATTTGGTAAGAAGAGTCTGGTTGCTATAGGAACTAGATTGTCAGTGTAAGGAACTAATAGTTGATGTAAGGCATCAACAAAACAAGATCCACTAATTGAGTTCTATTTGCAGGTAATTTTCTCCTTTTTTGTTTGACTCGATGGCCCAAAACTAGGCATTGATCTGTCCTGCAGTCTATTCCTCTCAGAAAACCTTTCAAAATTATTGAATATCTTTTGTTTAATATCTTGCCCTACCTCTTGGTTGCTTCAATGTTGAGCTACTGAGAATCTATCCCCATTTGAGGTCCTCAACACTTGACATAAGGAGTTATCTACTATAAAAAGCAATGTCTAGTCTTCTTTGAGGCATTGTGTGGGTATACCCACCCTGGTTATGCAGAGCCTAAAGTGTAGAAGATCTTTTGATCTTGTTAGTTGGTCTAGGTCCTCTGAGCTACCCTTGATTGGAGTTGGCTACTCCATAGGTAGAATAGGAAACTAGCCTAGTTTGCAAGAGAATCAACCAACATGAGGAAAAGGCTAACTAACCCCTTTCCCCAACTTAGTGCAGGTCAAGGATGAGCCTTAAATTATTGAAAGGATGCATGCTAGAGTTAAAATCAATATCAATTAGAGGAATTAGATTCCCCCATATAACGAAGAGGAACAAACTCCTTAAGATGTTGGATTTTACTACCCAAAACCTTACATTCATTAGTGGAATGGCCACAAACTCTATGATAGGCACAAAATGAAGTGTTGTAATAGAATTTCTTTTAAGTTCTTGGAGTCTCAACAAGATATCCTCTTGATAAATGGTAGAAGGTGTTACTATAGGTTACAAAAAAGATATATCTTGCTTAGTTGTCATATTTACATAAGACTCTATAGATTGCAAGATTTTGTTCTCTCCTTTACAGGAGTGTGTAAAATCTAATGAACTCAAATCATTAGTGTTTTGTTAGATGACATTGACATTAAGCGAAGGTTTTTTTTTTTGTTTCATTTTAGTCCAAGGAGAACAATCAATACTAGTTTTTTTTATTAGTTTAGGATGCTTTACGATTAATTTGGCTTAGAAGAATATTGTTTGAGTGTTGATGTTAACTGAAGGCTTGGTGATTTCTATCAAAGGACAATAACTAATACCATGAGCTTTTTTTTGTGTGATAGGATCTATAGGGTTGTGGATACCTTGTTCATTAGCATCACATCCTTTTCCACAATATCCAAGTTATTTCATAAATTCATAACCTTTTCCATAAAGATTTTTCATTGCTTTCAAATCAAGTGGTTGTTCATGATTAAGTTCATCAAATTCTAATGTGTAATATTATTTTTCTTATAAAGTGGTTGAGGTGGATTATTTTGAATAGGATACTAAGTTTTGTGTTGAAATAACTACTTTTTTTTTTCTTGTATTTAAATCTTTGCTTATGATCTTGTACTCACCCATGAATGTTGGTGTGAAATCTAAGGAACCTCAATCATCTTCTGCTAGCTTTGTGACTTGATAAATATGCTTTTATTTGTCTTTTTGGTAAATGGGTTGCACTTTTGTGGTTGGTGTTAATGTTTTCAAGGGATTTTATCTGTTTGTCTCAAGTTGTAAGGCACTATAAGGCTTAGGATCAATTTCAAGTGTGTAAAATTTATTGCTTCATTTTTTTATGAAGAGTAGAAGGAACCCCCTTCATTGTGTGGATCCATAGTCTACCTAAGAGAAGATTACATGAAATTTCATTAGACATAACATGGATTGGTGTATTCAATGCAGCCATTCCAACTATAGGAGGTATAATAATCACCCTAAGCAGTTTCTTTTTAACATTGTCAAATCCCTTAAGAGATAAAGAATCAGGTTGAATGTTTGATTGACCAATGCCAAGCCTATCTAGAAGGCTCCACACTACACACATTAAGGGCAGAGCTGGTATCAACAATATTTTTTCTTCTTATCCCTTTCATTTGAAAAAAGTAATGATGGCATGTGCAAAGATCATGGTATGCCAAAAGTGGCAATATTTGTAGGGTATGTGGACACAACTTTTTCAATCTAAAATTAATGAAATGAAAGTGTTTTGAGAGATTCTCAGCTTTCCAAAAATATAAATTATGATTTAATTTGAATCTCTAATAAATAATATATTTATTTTCTATTAGAATTACTTAATTAAAGTCTTATCGTGATAGGGGCTGATTGAAAACATCTATAACTTTCAAATTTCTATCATATTTTGAATCCAAAACATGTGTCACATTCTGTGCTTCGCATACTATAAGACAAAAAAAAATCATGAATTTTGACCAAGTTAAGGTGGTTAGACATATGAGTTTTTATAATTTTTTAAAGGTTGTAATAAAAAATTCATAGTTAATTATTTACTTGGAAAAATTACAAAAAAATATGCATCACATCGGGACATGAGTCCTCTACTTATATATAAAATATTACAAAAAATAATTATCATGGTTAGTGGTCGATGCACCTACTTCTATTTTTTCCTCGAATTTAAGTACTAACAGATTGAAATTTCAAATTTTCACCAACAGATTTTATTTATTTTTAAATAAATCTAGTATTTGTGAAAGTTCACATTCAATTTTCTACAAATTTATTCTACATATTTTGAAATAATATATAGATAACTTATTCAAATATTTACGCCAAGCTGTACAACACTCCATTTTTCTGGAATTTTAAGCCACTTAAGGGCCTCGCTTGGCATACCATGATCCCGCATTACGCCCCCATCATGAAATCATCATTTTGTTTTTGCACTTCCAAAGAAGGGAGTTCACTTTGGCAGAAAAAAAATATCAATGTTTATTTTGTGAATCATGGTTGTTATGTTAGTTGATTGTACATTAGAAGGGATAGGAACTTGTTGTAAGGCCATTTGAAGTAGAATGTGGTAGTTAGGTGAATTGTGAATTAAATCCCATAGGGATATCTTTGCAAGAGTATTCTTAAGTTGTTCAAAAATATCATACCCCTTAATGTATGAATTTAATCGATGATGTCTAGGAAAAGTAGGATTAGGCAAAGGTAATTTTTTCAAGGTGGGTTGTGGTAGTTTTGGACTTTTTCTAGTGTTATATGTATGAGCAATGGTATTATTATGGTCTACATAACCACCCCATTTTATTCTGGAACAAATGGGACCCCCTTTTCTTTTGCTTTCATTGTCTTTTGTTATTCACTTTGCTCTTGGGAGTTTCTTCTATTTTCCTCTTGAGTTTGTCTTCTTGTTTTATCAAATTTTGGTTCTATCTTGGCTTGAGCTAGTTTTCTTCTTGCTAAAAATTGAATGAAATAATCATAAGCAATAGTGTATTTTATTATGATATATTTTACATGATTTTGAGGACTAATGGAGACCTTGTTTTGTAGGATTAGATCATGCACATGATGATATTCCTCAAAGAGCTCAGTTGGAAAGCATCTCCCAATCCAGTTTGGCATAAAGTTTCTCTTAGAGGAAAGTCAGCAAGACCCTACAGTTGTCTTGCTAACTGGATGTGCGTCCTATTCAAAAGAGGCTCACCAATTGCCCAAACATCCTTGTTGTCGAGAGTCTTTATGTGTCTCACTAACTAGAGGGGACCTCGCCAAAAGATTCTGTGTTCAGCATAGGGTCTCGATGAAGGAGGAATGTCTCGCTGACATGAGGTAATATCGGCATAAGCTCTTGCCAATCCATCAGAGTCTCAGTGAAAGGAGGATGCTATCAGGGGATCTCACTGGGAAGGATTTACGCTCGGTAAGAAGTCTCACTAATGGGGTGAGGTCTCGCTGAGGTCGAGTGGTTTTAGGGTAAAGTTCCCCTTTTGTGGTGACGTCCTACTAATACAATGAGGTCTTGGTGAAAGGGTTATCCCTTCACCATAGTGTTTGGTTGACTAATTGGACTCTCACCAACATAAAATGAAGGTCTCAACAGGACAGATTTGCATTGCAATAAGGTCTCAGCGAATGGAGCTTGTCTCCCTAAAATGAAATAGGATCACCAAAAGATAATACCCTCGCTGAAATGTCTCACCGACATGGAGGAAGTCCCGCTGAAAGGAGTGTCATCGAGGAAATAAGGTCTCGATCACCATGATCTCCTGTCAAACAAGCAAAGTCTCATCGAAATGATATAGGCTCGGGGAGAATCAATGAACTCGCCGAAAGGTCTCACTAATGATCCCTAGTCTCAATGAAGAAGTTTACCATCAGGAAAAGTCAAATAAATTCAAGACGATGTTTGGCTAAGGAAGTAATGTCTTGTCAAATGCCAATGACCCCGCCCAATGACTTGACTCTTGGGAACTCGTAGTAATATCTTGGTGACTTGTGAAGGTCTCACTAAAAGTTTTAAAGCTCAACAAAAGGGGATTTGCATCACTGGGAGTTCTTCACGATTGATATGAGCCCTCTCCAAGACAAGGTGGCTTCGATAAAAGGTCTTTCCGACCCAATAAGGTCTCCCTGATAATTTCAAAAGGCCGCATTAGGGAGAAAAGTTCATATTCGCCATAAGGTCTTGATGAAGAGAGAAGAGTCTTGCCGACATGGCATGCTATCGCTATGACCTCTGGCCGATTATGGTGTTCTCAAAGATAAAGGAGGTGGTATCGCTATAAGGTCCTAGAGACCAAGTGGTGTCTCCCTGAAGTGAAATGTGGTTGCCAAAAGATAAATCATTCGACATGAGGTCTTCTCAACATGAAAAGGTCTCCCCGACATGGGTGTCCTTGCCAAAGAAAGAAAGGCTCACTGAGAGGTCTTGCCGCGGGAATGCAGTGTTGCTTATAGCGATTGATTTGAAAATAGGAAAAGGATGTCGATGTGACCAATGGAACTCACAGTGACTTCTAACCAATAGCGACTATCTTGCTGATGGGTTTTGTGGTATCGATATGACTTGTGCAGCTTGGTGGGAGGTCTTGCCAACTATCTTATGCTACACTGATGGCTGCTATGAGGTATAATCAAATCAAGGAGACACGATTAGTGTCTCACCAACATGCAATTCCATTTGAATGACCTTTGACCATCAGGAATCTTATGTGTCCTATGTTCCACCAATCTGAAGAAGCTAAAGGAATGGCCTATTGGCCCTTTGACTAATTGACTACCACCTTGAAGAAGACCAATAGAATGCAAATGTGGATTCATTTTGAGATCAAAAAGTGATGGATCAGCTCAAATGATGATGTTCAGATTTAAAGGGAGGCCCAATGATGCTTCTAGAGATGGTTAACGAAAGAAGGGTCTAGAGCATGAAGAAGGCCAATGGAAAGAAACAACCACAAGTCTTAGGAACATCTAGATTCTACTGGCAGATAAGGGGTAGATTGCTATTTATGGTGATACTTTAGAGAATTCAAGGTAGCCCTTCAAAGGAGTTGAAAGATAGTCACATATACTAGGAGTAAATGTTGCAGCTATGAAAAGATCTAAAGGCTTCTCTTGAGGTCAAGCCATCACCGACATGGAAAACAGGGTTTCACATTGAATGCGGCATTAACTTTATCCAAAAGGGATATGAGGGCTAACCCTCCTGGAATGAGATATTTTTGTAAACCCTAAAATATGAGCCAACACATTCTTTTTGGTACACCTGTATATATGGAATTCTTATGTTTTTGTAAAGGGTTAGCAGTAGAGAGAGGAAGTTAGAGGCTAGAAGTTAAAAAAAAAAAATATAGACAGTTTAAGGAGATAATAGAGTAGATAGGTTTAGAGATAAGTTTTAAGAAGAGTAGGAATGTTCTAAAGGATAGAAGCGATAGAGTTGCATCTTGATTCTTGGTAATGAGAGCTTCTTTTTTCTTCTTAGAGTAAGAGTTAGATTTAGTATAGATAATAATGTCTCTCCAATTTTCTTAGGATAGATGGAAACAATCTGGAGTCAGGGATTTTTTTTACATTGGTGATTGTGTCGGATTTGTAAATGTTACTTATCTATTTTCACTAATACTAGAAGCAACCATATTAAAATATACTTCATTTTATGTTCTAGAATGGTGTTTATCTTGACTTAATCATTTGATTTGAGAAGTTTTCAAGGAATGAGATCTTATTTTTTGTTTTGTTTAAATAGTAACTTGAAATTTGTTGAAATTAGCACTGCTAATGAATGAAACTGTGTGTCAATCACAAGTAATTTTGTTCTGTAGTTTTAGTTAACAAATTTCTTGAAAGGTAACAAGTCTGGTTAAGTTAGATGAATTATCATTCTTTTTGGTTCCAAAGCCCTGATTTATCTTTCGTTGTTTCTTTAAAAACCCTGGTTAAAGTAGGTTTAAGTTTATGTTTGATCTTAGAACAATCTAGAAGCTCAACGCCAGCAGGCCCCTTGAATATTACTATTACATTGACCATTGAGCAACATCAACACAGTTGAGAACCAACTACAAAGACCTTGGGAGATAAGATATCCATGTGTTGTATTTCTCTTTCAGGAGAAACAAAATAGTAATATTTTGTTTAGATGTTGTTGTGCCAATCAACACGTCAACAGATTTGGCACTAGAAGGAGGGCATAGGAGAGAAAGCTAGATAAAGTTGGGTTATCCTCCCTAGAGAGGCCCCACAAAGTTCTTCTATCAATTGAAAACCAACCAACCTTGATAGAACTCAAGACCCCAATAAGGTGCAAGAGTCACAAGATTGAGGTAACCATCATACCACCCTTGTTAGCTCTGCTCACTCCACCGGGCTTCTCACCAATACCCTAGTGGATTCCTGTCAGGCCACCACCAAATCCATCTCAATTTTCATTATCGCTGGTTCAACCCATCCAACCATTGGCTCAACCACCTCCACCACCAATGGTGTTCTTTCAGAATAATCTCTCTCCATTGGGGACTCTTCCTAGAGGCTTTCATGACATGCCTAAGAATACTAAGAAATTCTACCACAAATACATTCATGGCTAATCAAGGAGTGCTAAAGAGCACATACAAGCTTTTAAGGATGCTTGTACCAGAGCTCAAATAGCTAACCATGATGTAGTTTGTAGGTTGTTTCCTTATTCCTTAGGGGATATGGCGTACAACTAGTATCTAAATCTCCCTCAGTATTCTATTTTGAGCTGGACAAATTTGGAGGATGCTTTCATCAATCAGTTCAAAATCTACATGGACCCCACCATTTTTTTCCACCAGTTTGCTACTATTAGGAAGGAGCCAGGTGAACCTTTTCCCTTGTTTAATACTAGGTTCCAACGAATGTATAGGAGATTGTAAGACCCCTACCTAGTCGCTAAGAATAGTGCCATTCAAGCTTACTTTAGAGTTATAGACCCTTTGCTAGGTTTGTTCCTGCAAAGAACTTATCAACCGGCTGATATTGATTCCCTATCTAAAGTTTACCATTTAGCCATCAAGTTGCAACAACAAATTAGCTCTCAAAAAGGAAGTTTGGGAGGATTTTTCCCTTCAATAGGATATCAGATGCCTAGCCCAACTCCGTTATTCAATACTGCCCCAAAAATATCTCCTTCCCATTATGGACCTATGTCAGAGCTGCAAAATCAACCTATTGTTTCATTCTTTAATAATGGGACTCCTAATTTTTTTCAACAACCACAGGTCCCTCAAGGTCCCCATGGTCATCATAACCAAACTAGAACACCAAACCATGGTGGTCAGCCACCTGTTACTAAGGTCATTGAAAGTGAAAAGAAAGTTCAACTCACAAATGAGGTAGAGACCTTAAAGAAGAAATTGTCTCAAGTCACAAATGACATGGCTCAACTTAGATTCAACCCCTCTCAAAACAAGGGTAATTACCAAAATCATACCAATTATAACCAAACGGGTTATCAGGGCCAAAATTCCTCCAACCAAGGCTATCAAAATAAAAATAAAGGATACAACCAGAGGCCAAATAACAACCGACAATGGAATATAGGGTCTAACAATGGTGGAGTTCCCCATAATTATCAAGCTAGTGAGGATAGGTCACATACTGCAAATGTGGCTAACCTCAACTTTATTACTAATTGGTGCAGGATGCATGATATTGCCACTCACTCCGAGGTAAATTTCCTTGAAATGGAGAAAGTTATCATGATGGCATAGGAAGATTTCCACACATTTCAAGGGAATTCAAACAAAGGAGGTGACTCAGTAGATACATCAATGAATTATGACCTTTTTTGAAGAGCAACCTTCATTACAAATGTAAAGTGAGAATGAACTAGAAGAAGATATGTATGATGCCCAAGCTTTTCAGACAAAGGGAGGAAACTTCCTAAGAAATCAGAATAAGGGTCCATTCACTACATCAGCACCACCTAATCACATGGTGCCTCCAAATCAAAGTACTAACAATAACCCTCCTCCACCAAAGGGTTGACCTGACTCCCATAACAAAGGTAATTCATCTAGTGTTTTCAAGAGAAATACAACCTATAACATAGAATTTGATATTTTTTCTGAGATGCAGAAATAGAAAGCCTCTTTGTCATACTTTGACATCCTAAAGTGGTGCCCTGCTCAATGAGAGATAGTGTTGAAAGCTTTAGAGAAAGTTGATAAATCAAAAGGGAAAAACACAGTGGCACCTATTGCAGACATGAATGCAACCTTGTATAGAAACAAGGTAGTACTCCACCATTTCTCTTGAGTTTAAGAATTTGTGGGAAGAATCTACACAATTTTTTGTTAGATTTAGGAGTTTTTGGCAATGTTATGCCATTTTCTATATGCAATAAATTAGGGTTGAACCCTATCTAAAAAAACAAGAAGGTCATCCAACTTGATAAAACAGAGGTTAATGTAGTTGGAGAATTGAGAAACCTACATGTGAAAGTAGGGTCAGACCCTAGGATTCAAACCAATATAGATGTTCAAGTGGCAAACATTCTCGAGACTTATGTTATGTTGTTGAGCTGAGACTTGATGAAAGGTATAGGGGGGTATCTCTCCCTTGACTTTTCACACATGTGGATACCATGGAGAGGAATTCCTACATAGATTAGGATTGAAAGTGAGCCTCGCCTAAAGCATGTCATCACTGAATATGATTTCCCTAATGAGGTAGCCTATTTCGAAGCTGGGATAGGGGTCTATAAAAGAGAGGAAATTCTAACCCTTTCAGTTCTTGATTCTAAAGACATGTCTATACAAAAGTTCCCTAATCCCATGATTAATGAAAATCAGCAAGCATTAATCAGGAAGTTGGAACAAGATCAGGTGGTCGTAGGAAAAGATGTGGATCTCCAAAGTCTTCTACTTCCTAATTGGTGCAGGGTGCATTACCAAAATCATTTTGAATGGACTTTCCAACCTTGAATTCACATTTTGAATCATGTTTCCCAAGTTGGGGAAGCTAGCTTAAGTCACCCTGAGGCCATTGCAGATCACTTCTCATTTGAAGCCAAAGATGTAGTAATGTTAATCAGGGATAAGGTACTTTCAAAGGAAGTTCCTTCTCTAATTGAACCTACCCCAGACACATTTCTGAATCAGCATATTGATGAGGAGCAACCATAAGGTTTTTCTGACACTGCTGCACTCACGAGTATACCAAAACCCAAGGGTTTAACTGAAGGTACAAGTGACTGTCAGAAGGATAGCCATCGATTATATGATATGTTTGAGTAGGAATTGGAAATTACACTTGAAGAACCCATTGGACACCTTTTACTAACATTTGATGCAAAAGATCAAGTAGCCCCACCTATGGCTTATCTAATCCAAGTGTCCACAACAGCTTCAAACAAATCAACCTCAAATCATGACCAGATTTGGACCCTCACGTTTGATGGACCCAAGTCCAAAATAGGCTGTGGTGTTGGGACTGAATTAACCAGCTCAAAAGGGAAAACATTCTTTTCTTTTTATAGGTTGCGGTTTGGATGCACTAACAATGTTGCATAATACGAGGCATTAGATCGGGGGTTGATGTTTGTACATAAGAAGAAGGTCACTACCTTGGTGGTCAAAGGAGATTCAAAAATAGTTATCAAGTAAGTGTGTAGCCAATACACATGCCACAATAAAAGGCTAGCAGCCTATTGAAATCAGGTATGGAACCTAATTGATGACTTTGATGCTTTTGGGATTAGCTTAATCCCTAGAGAAGAAAATCAAATAGATGATTTGTTAACTATTGTGGCAAGTAGCCTAGAACCCATGCAAGACTCCAAGCTTAGAAGATTATTAGTAGAATTGATTTCCACCCTAGCTATTCCTAACAATATCAGGAAATTTCAAGTCTTTGACGATGATTTACATATGCTTTCTTTCCTAGAAAGCTAAGATATTTTTGAAAGACAAATCATTGATGAGTCCAATAGGGACCAAGGAGATTGGAACCTTGGAGATTCTTATATAGAAGGGGTCCTCAATTTAAAAGGAAATAGCATTCCCAAGGGAATGGTGGCCTTGAATTTTTTTTTGATTCAGACCCCAGGGGTCGAGAAAAGATATTAGCTAAAGATAAAGGGGGTGAATATGAAATTGTTAACTTAGTTGATTTTGGCCCTGAAAGAAATGTCTACATAGGAAAAGCCTTCCCTAGAGTAATCAGAGAAGACATATTGTGGGAATTGAAGAAAGATATTGCTACAATAGCTTGGGGATATGAAGACCTAAATACATTTGATGCTTTTGTAATGACTCAAACTATTCCTTTGAAGCCTAAA
Organism: Sequoia sempervirens; assembly: GCA_007258455.2. Lineage (NCBI taxonomy): Eukaryota > Viridiplantae > Streptophyta > Pinopsida > Cupressales > Cupressaceae > Sequoia > Sequoia sempervirens. Next base: position 10,655,359 of record VDFB02256132.1, on the reverse strand, counting down.
GTTAAACTATTTCAACAGAAGTAGTGCCCTGTCAATGCCTTGATTGAACCATTGATCTTTAAAGAAGTCCAAAAATTGCTTTCTGCAAGGATAATCTTCCCTGTATGCCATTCAACATGGGTGGCTAACTTAGTTCTAGTCCGTAAGAAAAACAAGGAGATAAGGCTATGTGTCAACTTCAAAAATCTAAAAAGAGCTTTAGAAAAGCATAATTACCCACTTCCTTCTCTAGATGAAGTATTAAAAACTATCAATGGATCTCAAATGATATCATTCTTGGATTGTTATTCTAGATACAATCAGGTAATGGTTAACTATGAAGATAGAATGAAGAGAACCTTCACTACAAAGTGGGGAACATTTGCATACAGAAGGATGACATTCGGCCTGATAAACACTGGAGTAACTTTTTAGTGTGCCATGGACATAGTATTCAAGCATCTAATTGGTAAATGCATTATTGTTTACATGGACAACCTAACAATATTATCTAAAGATAGACTGAACCATGTTGTAGACTTAGCTAAATTTCTTGAAAGATGTATCTAGTATGGTGTCTCCCTAAATCCCAAAAAGTGTGTATTCGAAGTTTCTGAAGGGAAAATTTTGGGACACATAATCTCAGAAAGAGGAATATCGATTAACCCAAATTGAGTTGAGTCCATTCTAAAGATAGCTATGATAGAAAGCAAGAAATAAATGAGATCTTTCTTTGGAAAGATCAACTTTGTGAGAAAATTTATCACAGGCTTTGCAGAAATCGTAAAACCTCTAAATGAAATGATGAAGAAAGACACTGAGATAGAGTGGAGTAATGAGGCAAAGGCCACATTTTCATAGGTCAAGTAATCCATCTTAGAATATCTAGTCCTCACCAGCCCTAACTACTTGAGGCCATTCTATATTTACTCTTTTTCCTCTGAGCATTCCTGTGCAGTGATACTAACTTAATGAAGAGAAGAGGCATAGGAGAGACCGATTGCTTTCATGAGTTCTTATTTTAGAAATGCCAAAATAAAATACCCACCCATTGAAAAGAAAGCTTTTTCACTTGTCAAAGCTTTGAAGAAGTTCAGACACTATATTCTTTGAAGTCATATTATTGCGGTAGTTCTTGACGTGGTTGTCAAGTCCCTACTCATGCAGAGCGAACTGGGAGAACGAAGAGGAAAATGGATGGTCATTTTGCAAGAGTTCAACCTGGAGATACACCCTATGAAACTCGTCATAGGTACAAGCTTGTCTAAGTCCATGGTGAATGCTAGTGACAACATCATTTGTCAGCAATACAAAACCCAGTCCTTCTCCAATGACCCTTGGTATGTTGATATTGTCTATTTTATGCTCAACAATCGGTGCCTAGAGGGAATGAATACTACTTAGAGGAGAGCACTGAGGATGAAGAGCTCACATTATATGCTCAAAGGAGGATTTATATATAGGAAGAACTTTGAGGGTGTGTACCTACGATGCCTTGATCAGCAAGAGGCTAAGCATGTAATCATTGAATTTCATGGGAAGCATGACACAAGTCATGGGTCTACAGATGCATTGCCACATTAGATCCTTAGATATGGCTATTATTGGTCATGTGTGTTCAAAGATGCCCACCAACATGTAAGAAAATGTCACATATTTTAGATTATTGAATCAAAAGAATGCCACTCAGCCATGCCATTGCAACCTGTTTACAAGGTAAGGCCATTTGCCTAGTGGGAACTCGATTTTATTGGGGTAATTAACCCAAACTCTTCTGTAGGAAAAAAAAATTACTCTAACTGCCACTGACTAATGCATAAGATGGACAAATTCTATACCTTGCAAGAATAACACAATGGGGGTAGTGATCAAGTTCCTCACCAAATGCATCACAACTAGGTTTGGAGTACCCTTCATGTTGGTATGTGACAATGGCCCTTCCTTTTTTTTTGTTGAATTCATTTCATGGGCTTACAATCACAAAATTGTCTTAAAATATTCTTCAAATTATTACCCATAATGGAGTTGCAGAATCAACCAATAAGAATCTTTTAGGGGTAATTAAGAAGCTATTAGAAAAAAACCCTAGGGACTGGCACACCCAGCTAAGGTTCACATTATGGGAAGATAGGACTAGGATCAAGGATGCTTTAAGGACCTCACCATTCAAGCTAGTGTATGGACAAGACCCTGTATTCCCTATTCACTTGCAAATACATATCCTTGAGTTCATGTAGAAGTTGTATTCTAGTGACAATAGGATAGAAGTAAGATTAGCTGCCTTGTTGAAATTAGAAGACCAGAGAGATGTTGTCTTGCATAAATTCTTTAGGCACTAGGCTATTTTCAAACATAGGTTTGAAAAAAGAGCCAAAATCAAAGCTTCCAAAATATCTGACCTTATGCTATTATGGGATAAAGCTAGTGAAAAGAAGGGTAGTCACTAGAAGTTTGACAAACTCTAGCCAGGTCCTTATCAAGTTGCTGAGATCCTAGGAGAAAATGCTTTCCGATTGAGTAGTTTAACTAGAGAACCTATTATATTGCCTATCAATGGATAGTTTCTTAAACACTACTTTGAGTCATGAAGTTGGTGCTCCTACTGGGTGATGCATCTGGGTAAATAATTTATGTGTTTCTAGTTGTAAATAATCTTTGTATGTAAGTAGTTTTGTTCTCTTTATGTGAATAGTTTGCTGCTCTTTATGTAAATAATTTTCTTTTCTGTTTGCAAATAGTTCTGTTGTTGTTTGTTTGATCTTTATTTTTGTTCTTTCCTTCCTTTGTTGATTGGTTTCTATCTTGTTTCGTTCTTTGGGGTTTATCTGTTCTTTCCCATCTTGAAATGATGATTGTTATCTGGGATATGCTTTGGTCATTAGGAGAGAACTGGTTTAGGTATTTTTTAGGGTTTTCTAATTGGGTGATTTTGTCCTAAACTCTTTGTTTTATGCCTATTTTCAATAATATTTGTGAAATTTTTTGAAAACAAGGTGCAAAGTAAGTAACCTTCGTGAGCTCCCCGAAATCTTTCACAAATCATTAATTGTATATTTGTACTAGGATGATAGTGTTGTAAGATTTGAGTGAAAAATATGATCTCTCAGGTGCTGTTATGAGGTCCATGGTAGTTTTCAACCCAAAACAGATGACTGACATCTGACATATTGAAAAAAAAAAGTCTCTAAAATATCTAAAACTCAAAAAAAAAAGAGAGAAAAGAATGATCTAAACGAAAAGAAGAGGACTCAATATGAATGGGTGATTCCAGTATCTCTACCAGGGCTATGGATACCTGGTTGGTAGTAGAGCAATGTTGGGAGAAAACTAGAGATATCTTCGTTAGGGCTATGGATGCTTGACTAGCAGCAGAGCAATGCCAAGGATATCATTGCATGACAGCTAAAGGGAATCAACTCATGTAGTTAAAATCTTACACATTATTGTTCAAAAGATGGGGAAAACTTTATGAAATGATGATGCACTGTCAAGCACACACATAGATTCAGGGCTAGCCATTGATTGATTTACATTTGAGATTCTAGCTCAGCCTTGGTTACTAAAACTGACCTAACTAGAGTTGTGATGTTCATAAACTAGGAGTTCTGGGTAACTGAATCCTTTAGTTTCTTTAAAATGGTTAAACCATTTTCCCAGCCGAGTCACCATTTGTTATTCCCTACATAACCACCCCATTTTATTCTAGAACAAATGGGTCCCCCTCTTCTTTTTGTTTCATTTTCTTTGGTTATTCGCTTTTCTCTTGGGAGTTTCTTCTGTTTTCCTCCTGATTTTGTCTTCTTGTTTTGTCAAATTTTGGTTATGTCTTAGCTTCAAGAATTGGTTTTCTTCTTGGTAAAAATTGAATGAAATAATCATAAGCAATAGTTTATTTTATTATGATATATTTTGCATGCTTCTAAGGAATAATGGAGACCTTGTTTCATAGGATTAGATTGTGCACATGATGATATTCCTCAAAGAGATCAGTTGGAAAGCATCTCCCAGTGTAGTTTGGCATAAAGTTCCTCTTAGAGGAAAGTCGGAAAGACCTTGCAGTTGTCTTGCCGATTGGTAGTGCATCCTATTCAAAAGAGGCTCACCAGTCACCCAAACATCCCTGTCACCCATAGTCTTTATGTGTCTTTCCGACCAGAGGGGCCCTCGCCAAAATATTCTGTGTTCAACATAGGGTCTTGGAAAAGGAGGAAATTCTCACTGACATGAGGTAATATTGGCATAAGCTCTTGCCAATCCATCAGAGTCCCAACGAAAGGAGGATGTAATCAGGGGATCTCACTGGGAAAAATTTACCCTCGACAAGAAGTCTCACTGACAGGGTGAGGTCTCACCGAGGTCAAACGGTTTTACGGTAAAGTTCCCTTTTCATCGTGACATCCTGCCAATACAATGAGGTCTTGGTGAAAGGGTTATCCCTTTGCCATAGTGTCTAGTCAACCAATGGGACTCTCACCAACATAAAATGAAGTTCTTGGCAGGAGGGATTTGCATCAGGGTAAGGTCTCAATGAAAGGAGCTTGTCTCCCTAAAATGAAATAGGATCACCAAAAGATAATGCCCTCGCTGAAAGGTCTCACTGACATGGAGGAACTCCCACCAAAATGGGTGTCATCAAGGAAACAAGGTCCTGCTCACCATGATCTCCTTTCGAACAAGTAAAGTCTCATCAAAATGAAATAAGCCTAGGGAGAATCAATGAATTCATCAAAAGGTCTCGCCGATGATCCCTAGTCTCAATGAAGAATTTTACCATCAAGCAGAGTTGAATAATTTTGGGATGATATCTGGTAGAGGAAGTAATGTCTTTCCGAATTCCAATGACCCTACCGAATGACTTGACTCCTGGGAACTTGCAGTAATATCTTGGCGACTTGTGAAGGTCTCACCAAAAGTTTTGAAGCTCGACGAAAGGGGATTTGCATCGCTGGGAGTTCTTTTCTGACTGATATGAGCCCTCACCAAGACAAGGTGGCTTCGATAAAAGGTATAGTCAACCTGATAAGGTCTCCTCGATAATTGTTCAAAAGGCTGCATCGGGGAGAAAAGTTCATATTCGCCATATGGTCCTGATGAAGAGAGAAGTTTCTTGCTAACATGGCATGATATCGCTATGACCTATGGTGGTATTGAAGATAAAGGAGGTGGTATTGCTATGAGGTCCCAGCAACCAAGTGGTGTCTCGCCGAAGTGAAGTGAGGCTGCCAAAAGATAAATCCTTTGACATGAGGTCTTCCCGACTTGAAAAGGTCTCCCCAACATGGGTGTGCTCGCCAAAGAAAGAAAGGCTTGATGAGAGGTCTTGTCAAGGGAATGTAGTCTTGCCAATAGCGATTAATTTTCAAATAGGAAAAGGATGTCAGTGTGACCAATGGAACTCACTGTGACTTCTGACCGATAGCGATTATCTTGCCAATGGGTTTTGTGGTATTGATATGACTTGTGCAGCTTGGTAGGAGGTCTTGCCGACTATCTTATACTACGCTGATGGCTGCTATGAGGTATAATCGCATTGGTGAGACATGATTAGTGTCTCACCAACATGCGATTCCATTTGAATGACCTTTGACTGCCCAAGAATCTTGCATGGCCTATGTTCCACCAATCATAAGAAGCTAAATGAATGGCCTATTGGCCCTTTGATTGATTGACTACCACCTTGAAGAAGACCAATAGAATGCAAATGAGATGGATTCATTCTAAGATAAAAAGGTGATGGATTGGCTTGGGTGATGATGTTTAGATCTAAAGGGAGGCCCGATGATGCTTCCAGAGACAGTCAATGAAAGAAGGGTCTAGAGCATGAAGAAGGCCGAAGGAAAGAAACAATCACAAGTCTCAGGAATAGCTAGAGTCTACTAGCAGATAAGGGGTAGATCACTATTAATGGTGATACTTTAGAGCATTCAAGGTAGCCCTTCGAAGGAGTTGAAAGATAGACATAGATACTAGGAGTAAATGCTATAGCTAAAAAAAATCTGAAGGCTTCTCCTGAGGTCAAGTTTTCACCGACATGGATAGTAGGGTTTCACATTGAATGTGGCATTAACTTTATCCAAAAGGGATCTAACTGCCGACCCTCCTAGAATGAGATATGTTTGTAAACCCTAAAATAGGAGCCAATGTATTCTTTTTGGTACACCCTATATATATGGCATTCTTTCCTCTTTGTAAAGGGTTAGCAGCAGAGAGAAGAAGTTAGAGGCTAGAAGTTAAAAAAAAAAGTAGACAGTAGAGGAGATAATAGAGTAGACAAGTTTAGAGATAAGTTTTAAAAAGAGTAGGAATGTTCTGAAGGATAGAAGAGATAGAGTTGCATCTTGATTCTTGGAAATGAGAGCTTCTTTTATATTCTTAGAGTAAGAGTTATATTTAACATAGATAATAATGTATCTCTATAGTTTTCTTAGGATAGATGGAAATAATTTGGAGTCATGGATTTTCTGTACACTGGTGATTGTGCTAGATTTTTAAATGTTGCTTATCTATTTTCACTAATAGTAGAAGCAACCAAATTAAAATCTACTTCATATTGTGTTCCAAAATGGTGTTTATCTTCACTTAATCATTTGATTTGAGAAGTTTTCAAGGAATGAGATCTTATTCTATGTTTTGTTTAAATAATAACTTGTAATTTGTACTGCTAATGAATGAAACTATGTGTCAATCACAAGTAATTTTTTTCTATAGTTTTAGTTAAGAAATTCCTTGAAATGTAACAAGTCTGGTTAAGTTAGATGAATTATCATTCTTTCCGGTTCCAAAGCCCTAATTTATCTTTTGATGTTTCTTTAAAAACCATGGTTAATGTAGGTTTAAGTTTATATTTGATCTTAGAACAATCCAGAAGCTCAACACCAATAGGCCCCTTGAATATTATTGTTACATTGACCATTGAGCAACATCATCATAGTTGAGAACCAACTACAAAGAGCTTGGGAGCTAAAATATCCATGTGTTGTCTTTCTCTTTTAGGAGAAACTTAATAGTAATATTTTGTTTACATGTTGTTGTGCCAACAGACATGCCAATAGGTATTATGACTCATTTGCTATGAAACATTGTTCTTAGGCGGGTAAAGGACAAGTTCAGGGTTATTTTGAGTGTGTTGCTTGTGTGATGGTGGGTAAAGGATTAGTTGAGGTTCAATAATATTAACATCCCTTGGTGAATAAGAGTCTAACATGGGCTTTCATCTTCTTCTAAGGGCATAATATCATTATTTTCAATGTTATCCTTTTCTTGTGCCATGATATCCTCCTAGAGGAGAGTTGTTAGAAGAACTACAAGGAAACTGTTCTTGATGTGCAAGGTTTGGTTCTTCCAAAATAACTTCATCACAAGTAAGGGAGTTATCAATTGTTGGATTGTCTTGTTTAGAAGAAGTGGGGATGTTAGGAGAAGGATCTATTTGATCATAATGTTTCTCTAAGGTATCATTCTCTTGTTCCATATTATCTACCCTAGTAGGAGGGCTTCTAGTATGTTCATCAAGAAAAAGACCAATATGATTTTCAAATAGATTGTTTCAAATGGTAGGAGCATGAGGGAAGGGAGGATCAAGGTTCTCATGACTCTCAAGAGATATATCTTCTAACACCAAACTATCCTCTTTGCAGTGAGGGAGGTATTAGGAGAAGGGAAATTGTGATTGTCATGGCTAGGAGGACTAGTTAAGGTGATGGTTAGAAATGTTTCTATGATCTCATCTTCTTGTTTTCTAATGTTTTCCAAAGGCGAAAGAGGAGAGGGACAATCAAGAATCTCAATGCTTGTATCTTCTTTCACCAAAATACCTTTGTCACTAATAGGAGAGGTATTGGAAGAAGAATAAGTATGCTTGTTATGATTGTCTACAGTACCATCCTCATCAATGGGAAATGTAATATCAAGGATTGTGTCAATGGTTTGACTATGACTAACATGTTTCTTAATTTCCTCATTGTTGTAAAAAAAATTAACTCATAGGAGGGGATGTATTTATACAATCCATTGTTAACCAAATCAAAGCCACATATTTTGAAAGAAAACATGCTATGAAAAGGTAATTAAAGTTCAATGCAATGATTTAAATGAAATTTTCATATGTATAACAAAGTTGTTGATTACATTATGCAACAATCTAAAAGATGAAATGTTGGAGATGAAAATTTGAAATTGAATAATGCATGAAATGAGATAATTTAAGCTAAATCTAATGAAATACATGTTACAAAAACTTAGCCAACTGATACAGATAGGTAAGGGCAGAAAATAGAAGCTTAAAAACAAGGTTTTTAGTTCTGTAAAAGGTAGTTTCAGGGGTGAAAAGGGACTAAGTCACCTAAGGTGATGAATTAGTCCGAGTAAGGATTTTTTCAAAAAATTTAGATTTTTATTATTGTTCTTTATGTTTTATGTGCTGTATGATGCAAACCTAAGTGGAAAATGTAAAATTTTATAAATTTTCAATGATTTGTGATGCAAAAATGCAACCTATGTGCACTTTCACTAATGAATTTTTTTGAAACCCTAGATGAAAATTAACTAATGTAAACCCTAATGCAAATTTGAGGAAAGTTGGATCTAGGGTAAGGATGGACTCGTAATAAGAAAATATTATTTTCGAAGGTTGGGTTTACCAAAATGTGAACAAATATTTTGGTGCCACAATCTCCCTAACACTTCTACAGTTTTTCACCTAAAAGGAGACAAGTAGGCCAAAATGAGCAATGCCTACACTCAAGATTAATGAAATATGATTGAAATATGTCTAAATGGGATGATATAAATGCAAAACCTAGATAAAATAGATTGATTATTAATGCAAAACTATTGAAATGCAAGATGTTTTAAAACACATTATGATATGAAAAAACACCTCGAAAGAGGAATACAAATGCAAATAAAATAGAAAAAGAAAGAAAAATAGAAAGTGTGCACTTGGAGATGTGTTGAAGAATGGATTGAGGACCGGAAATACTACTGGTCCTAAAATTTTGGCCTACTAGGGCACTTAAGCCATTCTGGGCAACCTAGTCCCAGATCTAGAAAATTGCATAAGAGCCTGTTTCAACCAAATGGGTGTCCAAATCTACAAAAAACACTTTCCAATCCTGGTAGTGGGGATAATTTTCCATTAATGGTGACTTAGTCAACTTTTAGGTTTTAGGGAATTTAATGGTGGAAACAAAAGGTCTCGATCTGCACTTCAGTTCTTAACAGTTGTTCACTTTCAAAATTTTGATTTTTGGCACTTTAGGTGACTTTTGTTGGATATTTTGACTTAATCAACAAGGAGATGTCTTCAAAACTTTGAAAATTTATCTTTAATTATCTCCAATTCTTCAAGATACCTAGATTTTCAAACACATAATAAAAGAAGGAGAAATGTTGGATGTTAGGGCATGGGGGTTTGCCTTGATCAAACCCCTTTTTAGGTAATTAAACCAAAATTAAGAAATAATGTGATGAAACATGAAATAATAGAATTAGAAACTTTCTATGATGAGGGATATTGAATTTGTGTAGCAATAGATGAAGAATATACCCTTGAATTCCTAAAAAATGCTATATTGATGACTTCAAATGTTGAAACCCTAGCTTGCTTGACTTAAGAACGTGATGAATGATGGATGAATAATGAATTAGTTATTAATTAGGGTTTAGAATCTTGTATTTATAGCCAATTCACCTAATTTTCTTGTAAATTTGATCCTAAAGGCCAACATGAAGGAAAAATAAACTTAAAACCCAATTTTTCCTGCTGAAACCTTGAAAATAACCCAAATGGGACTAATTCACCACTCTGGGTGAGTTAGTACCACCTGCTAGGACTCACTCACCTAGATGGGCAACTTACTCCCAAAAATACCATTTTTCTAGCTAGATTGTTGAGGAGTGAAGAAATTCAGTTTGTATGGTGATTTTGTCAAGTATTTGATCAAATTAAGCATTGAGATGCATAATATGGGGTTATAGGGGCCTATTAATGATGATATGAAGGATAATTAAAGATAAGAAAACAAATTTCAATGTAGAAGTGTGATTAAATGCAGTCTAAATCATTAAAATGAGGTCCACATAGCCTAGAAAGGCACAACATCTAATGTGAATGTGTAAAACACATTACAACACTAGATTAAAGTCAAGTTTAATTTACAAGCCTTCTAGATTAATGTGAGGATGAATGTAAATATATTTTACAATATTGAATTAAGGGGGAAATGGGTTGATTAGACTTAGATGCTTAATAAGTGTCTAGAAAAGTGTGAAAGTCATTTACAACACTTTACAACACCTTTACAAGAAATGCATTTTATTCAATTTTCTAGGGCCCAAGAGCTAACGTGGATGTGAAAAATACATCCCAACACTAAATCAAGTCCTCATTAAGTCCAATTTATCATTAATTAATTCCAAATCAAGAAAGGAAAAATGTGTACATTTTCCTTGTCCACAACAATGAATGCTTTTTCTTTTATATAAAGGATGAACCTAATTCTTCTAATTCTAAAATAAAAGGTAAAGGAAAGTCTTCCAGAGAAGGAGAAAAATGAAGGTATTGTTATCTTTTCCCTACATGCTAAAAAAGAAAACAACTACTGGGTTGTTGATAGTGGTTGTTCACATCATGTTATTGGTGATAAAAGTAAGTTTGTTAAACTTGAAAAATATGATGGAGGCTTGGTTATGTTTGGAGATGATACTAGTGCTAAAATTTGTGGGATAGGTTCAGTAAGTTTTGATGGCAAGCATAATACTAATGATGTCTACTATTTTCATGGTTTAAGTCATAATATTTTGAATATTGGTCAGATGTGTAGTAAAGGATATGATCTTTAGTTTAAGGATGAAATATGTGAGATCTATAAAGGATCTAGAAAAATTATTATTGTTGGAAATAAATCTGAAGGAAATATCTATCAACTTAAGGGTGACGATGGATTATGCTTTATGAGAGATTAATGATAGTTGGCTATGGAATAGGAGAATGTGTCACATGAATTTTTATAGCTTTCTAAGGATTAGTGAAATTTAGGTCATGAAATATTTACCAAGGATTACAAATCTTGTTAATGCTATCTACAAGAATTGTTAGTTTGGAAAGCAAGCAAGAAGTCATTATAGATCAAAGTAGCAGTCTACTACTATATTTAATTCATACAGATCTTTGTGGTCCTATAAGAGTGAGAAGCTCACAAGGTGAAAGGTACTTTATGCTTTTGATTGCTGATTATTATAGATATACAAGGGTTACATTCATTAGATAGAAATAAATAGTGATGAGCCCAAAATATGCTCATGATTTGAGTATTGTGTTGTATTTTTAATCCCCTTACACCTGTTGTTAATGGTTGTTTTAACTCTTTAAAGACCTTTTTATTGGGTGGTATCCTATAGCAATACGTTCCTATATTCCTACAGCCTAACGTTTCTATATGTCCATATTAATTACCTTGTTTGACTTCCCAAATGATTGGTATAATTCATATAGTTTTTGAATAATGAAATAGATTTAATATGTGATTAATGAATGAATATTGTGTAGTTACCATGTGTGTTTTCTTTCACTTCTATTGCCTTGTGTTTCACAGGTTGTTGAAGGAATCATGAACGAGTCAAGCATAACTGATCTTGGCCTTGCAATAAAGTCCATTTCCTGCACAACTTCGAGGAAGTTGTTCTGGAAAAGACTTTCTGACTGAATTATTGGGAAGAAATCTAAATTTTAATTAATCTGGAAAGAGTGGAATGTTGAATTCTCTTTGAATCATGTTGAATGGATAAGCTCATTTATGAAATTTGTTCCTCAGTTTCAGGATACATTTATATCAACATCTTTCTCTATTAGGGTTAGGTAGTTAGTTGTTTTCCTAATTTAAATAAGTGTTCCTCCTACGTAGGTGAACATATATATACAAAAAGTAGATTATGTAAGAGTTAGTATCATAATAGAATTATAGTTTTGTTAGTTTTCTGGAAGTAGATTTATCAATGTAGATGACTTCAAGTTATGAATAAAAGTTGATGAAGTTATGAGTTTAACTTTTGCGTAAATTAGTTGATGCTTGCTAAGGGGGCCCATTTAGTAAGTATTTGTAGTTGAGTAGTTGTTTATCTTCTATTGATTATAGGTTAGATTTCATGCTTGGAAGTTTCAACGCAAACTCAGTCTTATATTGTTCATGTAGCATTAGGAATCCATTTTGTTGTGTTTGTTCCTACAACATAAGGCTAGTTCATGGTTTGTTTCTCAGTAGTAGTTGTTACGATTTCTACTTTGGTTAAGTTATGTTTGAGTTAAGAGGACTTTACATTACTTTCCTATAGCATAGGTAGAATTCCTTTCAAGTATTTATTTATGATAAGTTGTGACTGAAACCGGTTCTTAGTGCACATACAGTGTTGTGCCATTTCAAGTATATGTTCCCTGGTTTGACAAAGTAAATGAACAACCATGAAAAGATATTAGTCGCCTACTAGAATGTCCAATTCCCAGGTTAGGATTTTCTGTGATTTTCATATCCTTTTGTGGATGCGACCATTTTTGGTGCCATTGTCAGGGATGGTGTCAAGCTAAGAACCTGCTATAGTCATTATTAGCAGTAGTTTAGTCTGTTATTCAAGAATTTTCAATTATTTCAAATTACCACCCAATTTGTTGCATACATACAAGAAGAGACACTCTCAGAAGATTTCTCCCTAACCTTCCATTCATTGATAACAATCCTGAACTAGCTTATAATTTATTTGAGGAAGGAGGAGAACAAGATATTAATCCATTTGTTGAAAACCTGCTTGTTGAACTACCATTTGATCTAGCTAATGAAGAACCTGAAGAAAATCCATTTGCTCTGATACTCCATCAAGTTACTATGGAATATAATCCCCCTAATCAACCTCCTACTTTTGAATTCCCCATTGTTGCCAAGCAAGACAATGATAACCTTAAAAATATCCCTTCTTCATTACTTCCCAAGTTCTATTGGCTAGTTACAGAGGACCCAGAGACCTTCTTGTTTGACTTTGACGTCCTCTGTCATAGCTATGATTACACTTTAGATGCTCATAGGTTGAAGTTGTTTCCTACTACCTTGAAAGAGGGAGCTCTTGGATGGTTCATGAGTTTGGGATGAGGTGTTGTTGATAGTTGGCAGCCATGCAAACAAAATTTCTTGTGAAACATAAGGAATATTGTAAGAGTAGCAGTAAGGGTGAATATATATTTTGAATTCAACAAAAGGAGGATGAAAGCCTAGAGGACTATATTTCAAGATTCTTGTTTTCACTGAAAAAGAATTTAGACCATCTTCTCAATGAAGAATCTCAGAAACTACTCTTTCTAAGAGGAATCAATGATACCTACATAGATGCCCTGGAACTGATGGGAGGAGGTGATATAACCCAAGTTCCTTGGGATTATATAAAGAAAATATGTCTCAATTACTCTTGAGAAAATGTTAAGAAGGGAAGAGGTCATCAAGCCACAATAGGAAAGTCTTCTACTAGTGGAGTTTCATGAATGGAGATCATAAATTTGTTGGCTGATTTTAAGTAGGATATCATAAATAACATGGCTACACAGTTGGATACCATGCAAGCTTGCAAGAAACATGAGGAAGATGAAGCAATCGAGGCCGAGTTCTGTCCACATTGCAGACAAAGGAAAGGTGACTGTAGATGCAAGATGGTGGCTAACTTGGAGGCTAAGCAGATTCCTACTAATTTTAAGATGATGGAAGGAGATGATGACCAAGTATTCTTCATTGCACAAAGGCGACCATGGGATCAAAGATAAGGTATGCTTCAAGACCCTTTGACTTTTGGTAATCCTTACAATAACCAATGACAATCTCCATATGGCCCATCACCACCTTGGAATACTCCTCAACCGTGCTGGCCTAACTATCAGAGTCCTTAGTGGTAATTTCCTCAAAGAGGATGGCAGCAACCACAAGGACAATGGACTGCACCCCAAGGAAATTGGCAGCCTAATCCTCAATGGAGAGGTCCTCAACAATGGCAGAACCAATCCCCTGGAGCCTTGCAGCCTCAATAGTCACAACCTCTGGCACTTATTCCACCTCTTGTAGCACCTACAATGAATACTAGCCCTCCAAAACAAACCCCTATGTCTTCTCAACCATTACCAAATCCTAATAATAAGTAGCTGTAGCAATAACCTATCTATTGTGTAGAACCCGATCATTATCTAGCTTATGACTTGAATATTCATGATATCTATCTAAGGTCTGGAACCACTCTCCCTACTCCACAGCCACCTGTAATTATAAAGATTCTAGACTCTACCTTTGAACAACCTAATGATCCTACAGACAATATACCTATATCAGATACTACTTCTAAGAAACCTATCTTACAGCATCAAGCTAAACCACCTTTTCCTTAGAGATTGCAACTCACTACATCCAAGTCTATGGAAGAGCCTACTTTTAATATTTTGGATCAGCTAAAGAATGTACAAATTCAAATTTCTCTCTTAAAATCCATTAAAGATATCCCAATATATGGAAAAACCATTAAGGAGGCCTATTTGAAAAAGTAAGGAAGAAAGAAAAAGGATCTTCAAACTATCCATGTTCTAGGACAATTAGCATATATTATGTCAAGGAAGATAGTTATTCTAAAATATACTGACCCTGGGAGTCCTGTGGTACAAATTACTATTAATGGCTAGATAGTAAAGAATTTGTTAATTGACCTTGGTGCAACTATCAATGTAATGAATAAGCATACTATGGAATCTTTGAATGTCCTAGCCATTCGGTCTACACCTATTGTCCTATAGCTTGTTGATAGTTCCACTGTAACACCTAAAGGAGTGGTAGAAGATGTCATTGTTATCCTAGAGTCTTGGGAGTACCCAACAGACTTTACCATATTGTCCACTAAGGAAACCTTGAGAGGATATCCTATCATTCTAGGTAGACCCTGGTTAGCCACAACTAATGCTCTTATAGGATACCACTCAAGAGATATGAAAATTTATAATGGTCAGTCAAGAAAGAAGTTGGCTTTATACCCACTTATCTAGCCTCAACCAGACTTATCTCAATCAATTTGGCCTGATTTGGGAGAGGAAACTGAAGAAATAAATTCTTTGGCCCAGCTAATGATGCTCCAACCTAATCTATTTTCTCAGCTTCAGAGTGAGGATGGCCTACTTTTACAACTTTTGCAGTCCAACCCTGATTTGAGTAGTTCATTTGTTTCATATAGTTTTCTTCAGTAGTGTTTCATGCACCAACTAAATCCTAAAATTCTGACACCTAAACTTCCTACAATTTATCATAATTTTCTTCCACATGACATACAGACACCACCTATATCAGCAGCCTCCATGAATGATCTTACCAAGTAGGTAGAAATTTCTCCAAGCCATTTTCTAAACATAAATAAAAAGTTGTCTTCATCTCAACAAACTTCCCTAGTCACAATGTTGCAAGTTCAACACAAAGCTTTTGCATGGGACTATGGGGATATGACGGGACTAGATCCTCAACTTTGTACTCATAGAATCTAGATTAAGGAAGACTGTTTACTTGTTAAGCAGCCTCAAAGAAGGATAAATCCAACACTTAGAGAAATAGTTAAGACAGAGGTCCAAAAATTGCTTGATGCTAGTTTCATCTACCCCATTTTAGACAATCAATGGGTATCCCCATTGGTCATTGTCCCTAAAAAAGGTGGGAATGGAGATTTTGTATAGACTACAAGTAGCTGAATAAAGCAACTAAAAAGGATCATTTTCCAGTACCATTTGTTGACCAAGTGTTAGACACACTGTCTGGTAAAAAGTATTTCTCCCTTTTGGATGGATACAGTGGGTATAATCAAATTAGAATTTCCCTTTAGGATAAAGACAAAACAACTTTTACCAGTCCATGAGGAACTTTTTCCTACTCTGTCTTACCTTTTAGCCTATGTAATGCACCAACAACATTTTAGAGGGTAGTGATCACTATTTTTACTGACATATCTCATGATTGTATGGAGATCTACATGGATGACTTCACCACTTATGGAGCAACTTATGAAGAAGCATTAGAGAATCTAGAGAGAGTGTTGAAAATATGTAAAGAGCAAAAATTTTCTTTGAATAGTGATAAATGCTTTATGATGATGCAAGAGGGAATTGTTTTGGGTCATCATATCTCTCAGGTAGGAATTCAGGTTGATCCTGCAAAAGTAGAAGTCATTCTAAATTTGCAAACACCTATAAAGCAAAAAGATGTTAGAAGTTTCCTAGGACATGCTAGATATTACAAAATATTTATGAAAGATTTTAGCAAAATAGCTATTCCCTTATATGCCTTATTGACTAAGGATTCTCAATTTAATTGGATTGAGGGCTATGACAAGTCTTTCCTATAGATTAAGAACTTACTAACTCAGGCACCTATTCTTCAAGGACCGAAGTGGAGTTTTCCCTTTCATATACACATAGATGCTTTTGATTATGAAATAGGGGCAGTTTTAGGGTAGAAAGAGAATTTCATTGACCATGCTATATATTTTATTAAAAAAAATTTGCAAGGCCCTAAATTAAACTACACTGTCACAAAAAAGGAATTGCTAGCAGTGGTATATGCCTTCAACAAGTTTTGACATTATGTCACTGGTTACCAAATATTTGTCCATATAGATCATGCGGCAATTAGATACCTCATGAATAAGCCTTCCATAACTAGTAGATTAGCAAGATGGCTCCTATTGTTGTAGGAATTTGATATCACAATTATTGATCAACTAGAATGGGCTAATGTGGTGGCTGATTTCTTATCAAGACTTCAAACAACTACACCTGCCACCCCAAAGGTAATTGATGACATATTTCTTGACAAACATCTATTTTTAACTGCTGCTCATACCCTATAGTATGCAGATATTGCAAATTACTTAGCAGCCAACAAGATTCCAGTCCACTTCTCACCAAGGGAAAGATAATTATTGGTAGAGAAAAGTTTTAACTTTTCATGGATTGTAGATTGTTTATTCTACATAGGACCTGACCAAGTCATGAGAAGATGTGTTAGAGAAAATGAAACCTATAATATATTGCATACCTCTCATGATGAGCCATGTGGTGGGTACTTTGCAGCTAAGAGAACATCTATGAAGGTGCTTGCTATTGGATACTACTGGTCCACACTACACAAAGATGTTGCAGCCTACACCAAGAAATGTGATAGATGCCAGTGCATGGGTAGACCAACAAGGTCTGATGAAATACCCCTGTATCCTCAAGTGGTAGTCAGTCCCTTTGATAAGTGGGGCATGGATTTTGTTGGGCCTATTGATCCTCCATCCAATGGGAAATCATATATTTTAGTTTGTACTAATTATGTAACCAAATGGGTGGAAGTGAAAGAAATGACACATGCCCATGACAATAAGGTTGCTAAATTCTTGTATGAGTAGATCTTTACTCAGTTTGGAGTCCCAAGGGAGCTTGTCACTAATCAAGGAGCTTAGTTTACATCTAATCTAATCATTGCACTAATGAGTGATTACAAGATTAGGCATAGAAAGTCTAGCTCATATCACCCTTAGGCTAATGGTCAGGTAGAGGTTACAAATAGAGAGATTGAGGAAATCCTTACCAAGACAGTCCAATTACACAAAAAGAACTGGAGCAGTTGACTTCTTGAAGCCATCTGGGCCTATAGAACAACATAGAAAACAACTATAGGGTTTACTCCTTTTGAATTACTCTATGGAAAAACTGCTATGTTGCCAATAGAGTTTGAGCATAAGACCCTAAGGACTACATTAGAGCTTAACATTGATATTTTAGAAGCCCAAAAGGAATGCCTCCTACAGCTAAATGCATTAGATGAACTCAGAAAAGTGGCCCTACAGCATACTAAAACTATACAACAACCACAAAAGAAATGCAATGAACACCATATCCGCAATAAGCAATTCTCTATTGGTGATTAGGCACTACTTTATGACTCCAGGTATAAAGAAAATCAAGGTAAACTCACCACCTGATGGCTTGGTCCTTATGAAATTGAGAATGTATTTGATAATGGTTTAGTTCAACTAGTCACAATAGATCCTATTTGATTCAAGCTACTAATTAATGGACACCATCTTCAGTTGTATTGTAAGCGAGCCTCCAAAGAATAATTTATGTACCAATTTGTTTAGGATCCTGCTAGTGATCTTCCTATAGCAAAAGGCTCTAGCCTTTCTCTTACAGCTTTACCTTAATTTTATAATGCATGCTCATAATAAAGGTTTCCTTTTGAGGGAGCCCTTTTTCTTCATTTTCCTTCTGTGCCACCATTCATTTCCTTTTCTTTGATCTCATCCATCCACCTCATCCAACCATCTCACCCATCTATCTCATTTTTCTGCACCACCCTTAATTATGATTTCATTCCCAACTGTCATTTCATGCTCAAGCTGTCATCTTTCTCAGCATGTATGGGCATTTATTGAAAGGTACGCAATATATTTTTTTGTCACATCATTTATTTATTTCATTTTATTCATTCACTATTATGTCTATATCAGTCATTATTACCAAATCTTCACCTATACTTTAGTAGATGTGTGGAAACATGTCACGTTTTAAGTAGGGGGTGATGTAATCCATTTTAAACTTTTTCTTACGCCACTGTCACAACTGTATGGATATTTTTATTTTCTTGTACTTTCCAAATATGACTGCATCTTTCCATCCTAAATAACAATAAAACTACTTGTTTTAAGTAGTTGTAACAATCATTGCATGAAAATATCTTTTGAGTTCATTCTTGGAAAAGAAGAAGAAAGTGACGGTAGGACATAAAGAAGCAGAGCAGAGAAAGAATTTTTTTTTGGATTTTTAGAAAAGAGTTTGAGTTTCAAATGAGACAATTTGCGAATATGGGTGGTCAACTAGTAAGACATGAGCCTGTAGCTCCTGATTTATTGACACAAAATCCTCAAACAATTCAAGCATTCAGCCTCTATGGTTGGTTGAATTATTTCTTGAGGTTAGATTCTTTCAATGAGGAAGCCACAAGCAAATTTTTAAGAACTTTTTCTGAAGGAGAGGCTACAGTATGGG
Source organism: Sequoia sempervirens (assembly GCA_007258455.2). NCBI lineage: Eukaryota > Viridiplantae > Streptophyta > Pinopsida > Cupressales > Cupressaceae > Sequoia > Sequoia sempervirens. The sequence goes on along the minus strand of VDFB02256132.1, from coordinate 10,636,296 downwards.
GTTTAATAGTAGCTATAATAGAAGAGCGAATTGTAGAGGTAACTGGGCTTCCATCCATTGGAGAGAATTTTTCTTTATATGTTGTTTCTATTAGGGAATAATTTATAGTGCCAACTGATGGACCCTTGGAGGTATCTAAGCAAGGATGCAAATGAATGTCATTGCCTCCCCCATACACAAAATATGCTACTTTTATAATCAAGTACTTAACGTGTGAAGGATGTTTTTCTTATCTACATTCCTACCATTTAAAATTGCTGAGTCACATGACGCATGGGTTAGCTATTAATGTCCCAAAATTTTTGTTAAATATTTGGAAGCAATGCATCCATGAAACCCAGAAGGGGAGGGATAACTCAGCTACCCATCATGCCCTTATTAAACTCTTGATTGAACATTCTCTGAGGGATGTGTCACCTCTTTCCTGGCAAGAATTTGATGGCCAAAAGATTATGCAACTTCCAGAACCCCCTAGGGAACTCCTTGCATAGCCTTAGAAAAAGAAAAAGAGAATAGCATCTACAAGTAGGGAAGCAAAACAAGAGTCATCTACTCCTGCAACACTTAGTCCTACAGCCTCCACACCAGAGCCCTCTGCTCAAGTCCAAACCAAGTCTACTAGTAGAAGGGAAAAAGGAAAAAACAAAGGTAGGAGAGTCATCTGGGGTAGAACAAACCCCAAAATCTGACCCTCATCCTTAGAAGAGGCAAAGCTCTACTCCTACAACATCCTCCCTTGCAGCAGTTTCTCCTACAACAACGCCTATTGCCACCACAAGTTCACCATCATCTTCTTCTAAGCTTGAGTCCTCTAGGAAATTCAGAAAGAGGAAAGCTTCGACAACACCTCCTATAGCTGCAACATTTTCAAAAAGAGTTTCAACAAGAAAAAAATGTAAAGTCACCCCTACCTCACCTCAATCTGAAATTGTAATAATTTTAGAGGAGTCTAAAGAATCTAAACACAATGTTTCTTAGGATGTATCTGAGAATGCTGCACATAGCCCATTTTTTATTCCTGGGGAAGAACAAATTCAGACAGTGGGATTTGAGGGGGCATAGCATGATAAAAGGGGGATACCAAGTCTTGATGACTTGGCTGACGTGGCTATGCAAATTTTAGAAGAAGCACAATATCTTCTAGCACAAGAAGAAGAAGAAGAACAACCTGTACAATTTGAGGTATCCAATGAAACCTCATTACCTTCTACAACTTGTCAAGAAATGATTGTTTATAAAAAGACATTTTTGATTGAATTTTTGGAACACCTTAGAACTACATGGAGGCCAGTCACATTTCAGACCCTGAGTTTCCACCACTTAGCTAAAACTGAGGTAAAGAAAAGCCTTTGGGAGGTTGAGAAGAAGCAATTGAAAAGAAAGATTGAAAGGCAGGAACAAGAAATTCAAGAACTGAAGGAGAAGATGAATGAAATGATGAAGGTAACTGGTCAAATCATGGAATGTAGACCACCACCCAGGGTTTATGCCTTGTGCCTTAAGGAACAATTCTTGTGGTTTCAGTTAATGAGGATTTCAAAGAATTTAGATCCTATTATTCATACAGCCAAATAATTTTATGATGCATATCAAGTAGCCCCTAGTTGGTTGCAAAATTCTTTGTGTGAATTTTATTTGCATGGGTTGATAATTCCCTCTAAAACAGAGTGGAATCCACTCCTTTATATTGGCAATATTCATTTAAGATCACTCATGTCTTGGGCAGCAAATGAAACTAATTATGGAAGATAATTGGAAGCCTATGAAGAAGTTGAGAGGGATGAGCCCATTCCATTGTGACCTGAGAGTTTAGATCCTTAAACAATGTTGAAAGCTTGGATTCAATGATCAAGCAGTCAGAATAAAAATATTTCATCTTAGAAAATAGGTCTATGTTGAATTTAAAAGCCAGCCATATATGTTTTGGAAGCTATTGTCTTCCAGAATTGAGAAAATATGGGAAAGATTAACTATTGGTTTAAGAAGGTCTGAGCCTCATAGCCCCCTAAATTTTAGGGTGACCCTTAGAAGAATAGAAAGGTACATGCAGTTCGGTCTTCAGAAGAGGTTTGAGTTATGGTTTCCTTTGACATTTCAACCTCTTGTGCTAATGTGGCCACTTTATCCATACCAAGCTACAAATATTAATGAGGATACGAAAGCCTGTAGATATGAAAGATGGCAGAATTTTAGAGGTTTCTATTACAAGTTCAGAACTTCATTTCAAGGTCACGCCACACCTACTGATTTTAGGGAGAAAACCATGAATTTTAATGTTGGAGGACCAACATTAGGCTAAGTAGGGGGCAAATGATGAGCCCAAAATATGCTCATGACTTGAGTATTATGTTGTATTTTTAATCCCCTTACACCTATTTTTAATGGTTGTTTTAACTCTTTAAAGACCTTTTTATCGGGTGGTATCCTGTAGCAATACGTTCCTATATTCCGATTGCCTAACATTTCTATATGTCCATATTAATTACCCTGTTTGACTTCCCAAATGAGTGGTATAATGCATATAGTTTTTGAATAATTAAATAGATTTAATATGTGATTAATGAATTAATATCATGTAGTTGCCATGCATTTTTTCTTTTGCTTCTATTGCCTTGTGTTTCGTAGGTTGTTAAAGGAAACATGAACGAGTCAAGCACAACTAATCTCAGCCTTGCAGTAAAGTCTATTTCCTGCATGACTTCGAGGAAATTGTTCCAATGAAGACTCTCTGACCAAATTATTGGGAAGAAATCTAAATGTTAATTAATCTGGAAAGAGTGGAATGTTGAATTCTCTCTGAATCATGTTGAATGGATAAGCTCATTTATGAAATTTGTTCCTCTATTTTAGGATACATTTATATCCATGTCTTTCTCTATAAGGGTTAGGTAGTTAGTTGTTTTCCTAATTTAAATAAGTGTTCCTCTTGCACGGGTGAACATATATATATATAGAAAGAATATTATGTAAGAGTTAGTATCATAATAGAATCAGAGTTTTGTTAGTTTTCTAGAAGCAGAACAATCAATTTAGATGACTTCAAGTTATGAATAAAAGTTGATTAAGTTATGAGTTTAACTTTTGCATAAATTAGCTGATGCTTGCTAAGGGGCCCACTTAGTAAGTATCTATAGTTGAGTAGTTGTTTATCTTCGGTTGATTATAGATTAGATTTCATGATTGGAAGTTTCAATGCAAACTCAGTCTTATATTGTTCCTGTAGCATCGAGAATCCATCTACGTGTTTGTTCCTGTAGCATAAGGTCAGTTCATGGTTTGTTTCTCAGTAGTAGTTGTTATGATTTATGGTTTGGTTAAGTTATGTTTGAGTTAAGAGGACTTTTCATTACTTTCCTGTAGCATAGGTAGAATTCCTTTCAAGTATTTATTTCCAATAAGTTTTGACTAAAACCGGTTCTTAATGCACATACAGTGCTACACCATTTCAAGTATACGTTCCCTAGTTTGACAAAGTAAATGAATGACCATGAAAAGATATTAGTCACTTGCTAGAATGTCTAATTCCCAGGTTAGGATTTTTCATGATTTTCATATCCTTTTGTGGACGTGACCAAAGTGAATTAGATAGATTTAAGACATTCAAAGCTATGGTTGAAAATGAAGTAAACTTGAAGATAAAATAGTTAAGGTCTGACAGAGGTGGAGAATTCACCTCCCATGAGTTTAATATGCTTTGTGAAGTGTATGGAATAAGAAGATAGTTATTTTCTCCAATAACTCCTCAGCATAATGAAGTTGGTGAAAGGAAAAACATAACAGTTCAAGAGGTTGCTAGATCAATAATTACTACGGCTAGTTTACCAAAATTTTACTAGACAAAAGTTATTCATACTACTGTTTATGTTTTCAATCAATTTCAAGTAAGAGGAAATTGTATAAAGACCCCCTATGAGCTATGGTTTGGAAGAATTCTTGCCATTAAGTATTTCAAGGTATTTAGAAGCAAATATTATATCAGAAGAGATAAATAAACTTTAGGTAAGTTTGATGCAACAAGTGATGAAGGAATTTTTATTGGATATTCTACTAAAAGAAAAGAATACAAATGTTTCAATAAAAGACAGAGAATTATTGTAGAAAGTGAAAATGTCAAGATTGATGAGACAATGAAGAATTCAATTAACATTGATGGATATGTATCTAATGAACCTAATTGTTTAAGAATTGAAGAGATTGTGGAAGAAAAAGAAAAGGATGAGCAAGAGAAGAAGAAAGAATAGGATGAAAGAGAAGAAGATTCTCTGGTAGTGTCACCTAAGACACCTAGATATGTGTAGAAGAATCATTCAGAAACTAAGATTATTGGAGATAAGACTAAAGGAGTATTAACTAGAAGTAGAGTTGTTGAAGTAAATCTATGTTTATTTTTTGAGATTGAACCAAAGACTATAAGTGAAGAATGTAAATATGAGAATTTGATGGAAGCAATGAAAGAACTTGTAAAAATTGAGAAGAATTAAACTTGGGACCTGGTCCCAAGACTGGTAGATAAAAAAATTATTGGATCGAAGTGGATACTCAAAAATTTATTGAATGAGAATGGAGAAGTGGTTAGAAAAAAAGAAAGGCTTGTGTGTAAAGTTACTCACAAGTAGAAGGCATATATTTTTAGGAGACCTTTGCTCTAATAGTAAAAATGGAGGCTATAAGGATGTTCTTAGCATTTGTCACTCATAAAGATTTCAAGGTCTATCAAATGGATGTCAAGTCAACATTTTTGAATTGTGAGCTAGAAGAAGAGGTCTACATGGAACAACCGAAAGGATTTTAGTTATAAGGGAAATTGGATATGGTGTGCATATTGAAAAAAGCTTTATATGGATTAAAGCAAGCTCCTAGAGCTTGTTATGCAAGGCTAGACATGTATTTGATTCAACAAGGTTTGAACAAAGGTACAACAGATAGTAATCTATATTTTAAGATTGAAAATGACAAAATCTTGATTATAGTTGTATATGTTGATGAAATTATGTTAGGAGGAAATGAAAATATGTGCAAGATGTTTGCGAAAGTAATGCAGAAATAATTTGAAATGTCTATGTTTGGAGAGATAAATTTCTTTCTTGGGCTACAAATTAATCAAACATAGAGGAATGTTTATTTCATAGTCTAAGTATATGAAAGAAATGTTAAAGATATTTGTGATAGATGGTTCCAGATTGGTATGTACTCCTATGGTGACTAGTTGCAAACTAGGTAAAGATGATGATTCACCTAAGGCTAATCAAAGCAAGTATAGATCTATGATTAGTGGAGTATTGTATTTGATTGCTACTAGATTGGATATTATGCATGCTATCTGTCTTGTAGGTAGATTTTAAGAAGATCCTAAGGAAACATATGCTGCTATTGTTAAAAGAATATTCAAATATTTGAATGACACTGCAAATTATGGATTATGGTATCCTAGAGATACTAAATTTACTCTAAGTACTTATATAAGATGCAAGTTGGGCTAGATGTGTAGATGAAAAAAAGAGTACAAGTTGTGGTACATTCCTTCTTGGTTGCAGATTGGTGGCATGTGTTGGTTTCCAAATCTGCTATCAACTTGAATGCTAAATGGATTCCAAGCCTTATGGTTAGATTCAAGGAGAGATTTGACCAATGAATGAGAGATTGTGTTAAAAATCCTTCTCTCCCCTGCATTTCAGGCTCTATTAAACTTGGGAGGGTGATCCCAACAGTGTGTTTATAGATACTTGTGTGTCAAAGTATCAAACAAAAATTAAACATATAATTCTCCTTTATATTCTTAATAGACACAATACCCTAAGGGCATGACTGACCTTTATGGTAGCATATGCATTAAATATGAGAGATGTAATATATTGAGTTCAACACACACAAACATACAAAGATTGATAAATAAATTGATTTAAAATATGTAGCTTCTCAAAAAACAATCTCATGAAACTATAACATCAAGAGACCATTTTCATATTCCAAGGTGGAGTCACCTAAACCATGAAACTTAAAACTCATTGTAATTTTCATTTTGTCATAGTTATGCCTATCATATGATGCATTGCACCATTGATACTAGAAACCAAACTAGTCATACTTTATTAATCCAAGGATACAATTACACAAACCTTTGTTTATGTTCATACAATTTAATTCATTATTTGAATGAAAGTAACAACACAAGACAAACATTCATTGAAAAATGAGAAGAAAAATAATAGAAACCCTTGATTTCTTTTATTAATAATTTGTGCACTGTGTACAATGGAGACAACTAACTTACAATATATAACCATTCACATGTGAATATAACAATGCTATGAACAAGTTCTTCATTACATGACTCAAAAAAACCTTTAGAAACCTGAAAATAACACTATACACTTAAGACCCTATTATAAAATATGCTTTCCCATGAGATAGAAAAGAATGAATAATCATCCTTTTTGAAACAAAAAAAATGCACATAAGGAAAGTGCAAAAACCCTAAATGGAGATCTCCCAATGACATCTGGAACTTTGAAGTCCATAGATTAGTAACTACCTTTGCTTACTAAAGAATAGCCTCATCCAACAAATTTTTTTCTTGCTCCTCACTCCATTACACTGCAATAGAAAAATATTCCCCACGGGAAGACTTCATCCTTCATCATTATTCCCTACAACTTTTTAAAAAAAAATTGTGAAAGATATAAAAATTCCTTCATGAAAACCTTTCACTTTCCATTCACCACTTTTCTGTAAAAATCCCTTTCACTTGTTCATTTTTCACTTTTCCTATGCAACAAAGAAAGTATTTTCCTCCATCATGGCTGAAAAATAATTACTTGCTCATGAATACTTTACTCATCTTCCTAGAAAACAAAATATTTTACACATGCTTCACTTTCAACTTGCCCAAAAAGTAAAATTTCATCTTAATTTGTGAAAAAATTAATTAAAATTATTCGGGCTGCAAAAATTCTATTCTGCTGCACTTTGCACATTTGATTATTTTCAGCCACTAAAATTTGTGAAGGTTTTAATCTTTTACTCAGGCTTACACAATGCATACCCCTATATTTTTCTTCATAAGTTTTACTTTACTTCTCCCACCCTTGCACATCTCCATTACAATGAAAAATACAAAATCCAAATAGTGATGCACGATGGAGAAAATGCATCATCATACATTGTCGATGTATTAGGAGAGAAGGCACAAGAACAGTGATGAATGATCCATCACAGTTGCTAAAAAATATTTACTTGTGAGTATTTATTTTAATGTGGCCATGAAAATATTTACTTGTGGACATCATATTTTAATTATTTATGAGAAAATCAATATTTTCATTTACTGGGTAAAGCCTTTATTTCTTTTTCCATAGAAGACTTCATTTACACATAGATTTTCACCTTTGGTTGTGTTAGCTCTCAAAAATATAGGTTTGAACCATGAAAGGTTGCCAAGCTTTCACAATGTTTTAGGGTAACAAAACAAGGTTTGAAACAATTAAACCTTCTACTCTTCTGGTGCTGCTAGAGCTAGGTGGGTGTACCTAACTGAATAATGCAGAATTAACTTGTGATTTTCTTTTTTAAACAATTTGTTCACAATTGCAAATGACATTGAACAAATGAGATCAAACTTGATAGCAATTTGTAGATCTAAATCCTAGAATACTTAATTAACAAATAAAAGAGGTTGAATGAATTTAAATAATGAAATTGCAGAGACCAGTGCCTTGTTGGGTATGTAGAGTCAAATGAAACAGAAATGGGCAACTTATTTTGGCAAAAGATCGAATTGTAGGCATATGATCTATTCATAACTTGTATGAACAATGCAAGATTATGATTATTGAGCTCTAATTTAATAATCTAGATGAATCTCCCTGATTATTATGATTACCGAAAAGGATTTAATCCCTACTTGAGAGAACCAAATTGATTAACCACACAAATGCAACAAATGTGCATAGATAAACTAAAAATAAACTTGTTACCTCAATTTAAAAAACTAGAAAGAATCAACATGGAGACAGCTTCAGCAATACTTTTCAATGAACTCGACACACAATTGACACCAAAGAAAAACTACCATAGCTGAATTTCATTGAAACCACCATTTGAAATCATGCACATAGTCTCTAAAAAGAGAAAATTATCCTACTGTAGCCATCTGACTACCTATTGCTTTTTTTTTTCTAAAATATGATGATAAAAATGATTACAATTCGGGTGCCTAAATATACACCAACATTAGAAAACTAAATGCTTCAAAATCATGTTGTCCCACCATGGAAATCAGGAAAAAATCATGTCGGCCACAAGATCTGGAATTATATTATTACCTGTGAGCAATTGGCGGGACATAACGCAACCTATGCCGAAGGCATTTCAAACATTTATCGTTCTGCTTGCATCCCTATTCTAATTGCATTTGTTGTGGCTATTTTCATGTTACACTAAAGACCAAGAGGTAGCCCTTTGCGTTTCTTACATTTTGGTATAGCTCATAAGTACTGGGGAGAGATCATGTAGATCTTACATTGTTCACCGAGATTCTTGTGATCAAACTGTGTGTCGTCGTGACACATTGTATGTTACCTCGAAGCCAACGAATATTCCCTTGTTCCTTTGTGTATCACTATAGCCTGAGGTCATCGGCGAGATGTTAGAAAGATTATCCAAAGCTTCATCGAGAATCAATATGCATTCTGAGTCGCTATTACCTATTCCATCTCCTGCCGACAAGCAAATATGTATGTCACTATACCACCTTGAGTTTGGCAAGACATTACATAGAGTGAAAAGCTATACCAAAATTCAAAACACATTATAGATCACCAAGAGAAAGAGAAACATACACCGACAAAAGGTCATGTTACATTCGATCGGAGAGACCCATATGTACTTGCTAAGACTTATATCGAAGGCACCTTAGTCTCACTGAAAAATCAAATCCTCCATCACCGGTCGGCATAACAAGAAAGACTCATTATGACCATTCATCAAAACCAAAAACCTTTGCCGATACGAACACTTCTTGTCACCGAAACAACATGTAAGATATGCGGAAAACCACCTGTAAGAAAATCTAGTCGCCATAACAAAAGATAAGTCTTGCCGATAGGAAATATAGACTTATGAAAGCAAAAAAAATTTAATGGGTCGGGGAGACAATATAAGACCTATGCCAATAGGGACCAAAAGGTGGAAAATGCAAGACCCTAAGGGTTCAAAGGGACAATATGGAAAAATATAGATGAAATATGCACATGATAGGACTAGATATGGAAGTTTATAGGTGAAATCATATGTAAAAACATCATATTTTTTATAGTTCTAACAGTGGCTTCGACTGGGGATGAATGATAGTCAGATCATTGCAAGGATCAGAATCATGGGGTGAGCAGAGTAGACCAAACACAAAATGAGCCAGTGAACAGAATGGAAATGGAAATGGAAATGAAGCATGAAGGAATGAAAGAAAAATGAATGCAAGATGGAGGTGAATGCAAAGCCCTAAACTACTGTGCATGGAAAATAATTTTAAAGAGGACAAGCAAGAGTTGTCCATGCACTGGCAACCCTTAATCCTCTGTGTTGCTTCATCTATTCTAAGCTGTTACAATCTGAAACTCAGACCAAGTTTTCCCTTGTCAAACACTTGGTTTTGTGTTGAGTTCATCAAATTCTCCCTAAAGATACTCATGCAATCATTCCTGTCATTGTTATTGCAAGTTCTTAGAGTATCATCATGCCTGGTTTGGCCAAAATCCCTACACCATCCTGTAATGCAAATTCTTAAACATTTTGGGACAAACCCCTATTATTTTCAACATTCAAGATGCATGCATGTGAAATACAATATTCCTTATTATCTTCCTCATTGTTATGTATCATAAGGAATTCACTTAGCTATATAAAAATTTCACAATCAAAGTGCCCCTCTTGAGAAACAAAATGTTCTATTGTGTCAACACTGTCTGAAACACAAAAATCTGAAACTCTTTGCACCTCTTTAGTATCCTTATTTGAAATCAACATTAGATTATAACTCACATCTCTAGTATCTAGCATATATGAATTAGTCAAATATGGAATTCTAGCATCCTTGGCATGCAAATAAACATCTTTTCCACATGAGTTAGAAATTCTAGAGTCACATACCTCATCTCGAATGGAAGCAAAGTTCTGACCAATATCAAAAGTATCACCATCATTCCAAGAAATACACAGGGAGTCATAAAAAAATTTACACAGATTCTTCACTGTCACAACAAAAGTAAGTTGGAGACAAAACTTCAAAATCTTCATCATGTGCACAACCCTGACATTTAGAAGTAAACAAACCTACAATCTATTCACTGACAAGTGAACAAGTCTCAATATATTTATCACTATAGTTATACTCCTCACTTTTGTCATCATCAAACAAAGATTCAATACCATCAGGTAATGGAAAATCAAAAACATCATCAATGCAGTTACTTATTCCATCATTTTGCTTGTCTAAAATTGTTTCCTCCTTTTCATAGAATGGATTTGAGAACATCTGAAACTTACTCATTGACACACCTTGGCAAAAAATCATCTAATCTTCATTTAACTCTTCATCATACAATGAGTTTGAAAAAAATTAGAAATCACTTTCAAATGTACAAACCTCTTCTTTATCAAATGTATCTTCATAACTTTCAACTGCGGCTACAGGTATTGTATACTTACTATCTTATTCATCTCCCATTGCCTCTTCATCTAGATCCTCATAAGAAGTAGAAGAATCCCTTGACTGCAGATCAAAATCCTCAAGTTCATCATCAACATTAGAATATTCACAAAAAACACTGCTCTCTCTATGACAATCTGTTGTGCAAGAGATAAGCCTTGCACCTTCATCTTCATTATGCAAGCCATCACAGGAATCATCTTGACTTGCACATATCTCATCTTCTACTGGTTGCATGATCTGATCAATTTATTTACACTCATCAGAGGTACGACTATTGGATTGAACATTGATAGTGTTCTCATACCTTATTCCTTTGTTTCCTTCCTTTTGGTTAGTAATAGTTATTCTCTCCATCCCTTCTTTAGTAAATCTCTTCGAACTGTATTGAGCAGGGACCCCAACATAATATGGCTCTATAAAATCTTCTTCCTACTATTTAGCCATATGGACATAGTATTTCTGACTTGAAACATTATGTTGATAACCTTCAGTCTCTGAAGGTGAGTTCCTCTCTAGAACATGGTGAAAGGTATCTGAAGCCAGATACACTGTGTGATCCTCTCTATTGTCTCCCATCAACATTCCCTCCTCTTACATTCTTTGGGCTACAACACAATGATCTGGGGAATGTGGCTTAGCACAAAAATCATAGAAGTAACTATTACTTACCATATAGGTTCATTTTGTCAATGGATCAATAGCTTCCTCTCTTCCAGATCTAGCTATTATAGGTTTGTTGTCCTTCCAATCTATATTATAAGGCATGTCATGGAACCTCGGCCTTTCGTTCCTATATGTGTTGCTTTACTGAGAAACCCTAGGAATATCTCCTTTACTATTTATCCCAGCAGCCTTCCTATTATTTTCAATTGTTTGTGCCATCTTATGTGCCTCAGCCAAGCTTCTTGGGAATTTATTTCTCATCTCATACCCTATCTTTGGATCAAAAACATTCAAATAAATACTCAATGCTACAGAATCTGGCAACTTTAATCTAGGAGGTATCCTATTCTGCAACTTGTTGAATCTCTTATTAACATCATAAATTGTGTCACTTTGATCTTTCTGAATGTGTAATAATTCATGAAGAGAAAAATCTGGTGCAACTAGATTCCCAAACTGCTCAAGGACTTGATCTTGAAATCCTTGGAGAGAATCAATTGAGATAGCTGGTAAGCTATTGAACCAATCCCTAGCATCTTCAACAAGTGATATCATGAATAAATTCATGCATAAATCTTTGTAGGGCACATCCAAATCTTGGATGAAAGCATCAAAACTTCTTAAATGATCTTTAGCAGTGATTGCATCATTTCCTGTAAACTTTGGGACAATACTCCTCCAACTACCATCCATTGGGTAAGGGGATAATTGAATCCCTAACAAATCAAATTGTTTGATCCTTGTTGTATGCTAGTAAGGAGGGGCACTAGGTGGATATAGATGCTGGTACATAAGACTGTAGTACTGTGTATGATAATATGGCACATATTGCTGACCATGAGGAGCTCCAACATGACCTCCCCTGAACTAAAATCCTCCTTCATTCATTTTTGAACAGCTGCAAAATATTCTTTCAGAGTTGCCACCTACTTTTCCAAAAGTAGGAAAATCATTATTTTTGATCTTTCCCAGTGGAATCACCCTTTCTAAAACTTCTCAAATTACAACTTTTCCTCCAATGACTCTATAATGTGGTCTTCAACTGAATTTTCTGATATAGTCCCCAGCAGAGTCGCCAATTTCTTAGTTGTGTTACTCAGACGGGGAGCTATAAACTACACAATTATGAATCTCTATTTAAAGACTAGATTTAAAAAATTGTATTACTCTATAAGATAAGGCTGTCTGCCACCATATTTTCTCAATTTATTCCCCAGTAGAGTCGCCAATTTGTTAGCTCTCAAAAATGTAGGTTTGAACCACAAAAGGTTGCCAAGCTTTCACAACATTTTAGGGTAATAGAACAAGGTTTGAAATGATTAAACCTTCTACTCTTTTGGTGCTACTAGACCTAGGCGGGTGTACCTAACTAAATAATGTAGACTAAACTTGTGATTTTCTTTTTTAAACAATTTGTTCACAATGGAAAATGAGAGTGAACAAATGAGATCAAACTTGATAGCAATTTGTAGATCTGAATCCTAGAATACTTAATTAATAAATAAAAGAGGTTGAATGAATTCAAATAATGAAATTGTAGAGACCAGTGCCTTGTTGGATATGCGGAGTCAAATGAAACAGAAATGGGCAACTTATTTTGGCAAAAGATTGAATTCGAGGCATATGATTTGTTCATAACTTGTATGAACAATGCAAGATTATGATTACTGATCTCTACTTTAATAATCTAGCTGAATCTCCCTAATTACTATGATTATCGAAAAGGATTTAATCCCTACTTGAGAGAACCAAATCGATTAATTACACAAATACAACAAATGTGCAAAGATAAACTGAAAATAAACTTGTTACCTCAATTTAAATAACCAGAAAGAATCAACATGGAGACAGCTTCAGCAATGCTTTTCAATGAACTCGACACATAATTGACACCAAAGAAAAATTGCCACACAGCTGAATTTCATTGAAACCACCATTTGAAATCATGCACATAGTCTCTAAAAAGAGAAAATTATCCTACTATAGCCATCTGACTAACTACTACTTTTTTTTTCTAAAATCTGGTGATAAAACTAATTGCAATTCATGTGCATAAATATACACCAACATTAGAAAAATAAATGCTTCAAAATCATGTCGGCCCACTGTGGAAATTAGGAAAAAATCATGTCGGCCACAAGATCTGGAATTCTATTATTACTAGTGAGCAGTTGGTGGGACATAACACAACCTATGCTGAAGGCAATTCAAACATTTTTCGTTCTACTTGCATCCCTATTCTAATCACATTCGTTGTAGCTATCCACATGTTACATTGAAGACCAAGAAGTAGCCCTTTTCCTTTCTTACATTTCGGTATAGCTCATAAGTATCAGGGAGAGATCACGTAGATCTTACATTGTTTCACCAAGATTCTTGTGATCAAACTGTGTGTCATCTGACACATTGTATGTTACCTCAAAGCCAAAGAATATTCCCTTGTTCCTTTATGTATCACTATAACCCCAGGTCATCAGTGAGATGTTAAAAATATTATCCAAAGCTTCACCAAGAATCAATAAGCATTCTGAGTCATTGTGACCTATTCCATCTCCTACCGACAAGCAAATATGTATGTCGCTATAACACCTTGAGTTCGGAAAGACGTTACATAGAGTGAAAAGCTATACCGAAAGCTGAAGCACATCATAGATTGCCAAGAGAAAGAGAAACATACACCAACAAAAGCTCACATTACATTCCATCGGAGAGACACATATGTACTTGCTAAGACTTATACCGAAGGCACCTTAGTCTCACCAAAAGATCAAATCCTCCATCACCGGTTGGCATAACAAGAAAGACTCATTTTGACCATTCACCAAAACCAAAAACCTTTGCCAATACAAACATTTCCTTTCACTGAAACAACATGCAAGATATGCCAAAAACCACCTGTAAGAAAATTCATTCGCCATAACAAAAGATAAGTCTTGTTGATAGGCAATATAGACTTATGAAAGAAAAAAATGTTTAATGGGTTGGGGAGACAATAGAAGACCTATGTTGATAGGCACCAAAAGGTGGAAAATGCAAGACCCAAAGGGTTCAAAGGGACAATATGGCAAAATATAGATGAAATAGGCACATGATAGGACTAGATATGGAAGTTTATAGGTGAAATCCTATGTAAAAACATCAGATTTTTATAGTTCTAACAGGTTGATTCCCCACCATTTCCATAGAATTCAAATATTTTCCATTTTACTTTCATGGGCCCAATAGTTATCATGCATTGCAAATATGATCAAAGAGAGAAAAAACAAAATAGTTATGGGAGAAATAAGGAGAGCATACCATCGTGCATCATTGATTTCAACTTGATTTTTCATTCAAAATGGAGATGAGTGCTACAATTCTCATGAGAGTTTCCATGAAAAAGCATCTAATGAGAAGCAAGGAATACTTTTGTTGTAAAATGAAAATTTGATAATATTTCATATTATTCCAACTTGTTGCTCACATGCCAATTAAAAATCCATCATTCTAGGAAGGCCATCATTGATTTCTTTGGAAAGAAAAGCCACCAATTAGCGATGGGAAATGGACTCAACAACAATTGCTCATCGTTGATTTAAACTCAGCACCTCTCATGAAAAGAGAGATGTGCAACCAATTTGATGACAAATAAAACAAATCAATCCATGATGGGTGATGAAGAGCAACTTCCATCATTGATCACCAATTCAAATGGGATATACAAATCAAGAACATTGATCATCGATGAGTTCATCTGTGTGGGAGTGAAAGTCGCGAAGCTGCTTTTGAACTAATCACAAGAGAGAATTAAAATTTCTTTTTCTCAAAACATTTGGAATTGTATTTTATGTTTTCTCTAAATGCCTTTTTGAATTTGCTCAATATTTAAAATATTTAAAATATGTTAAATATGAACATTTGAAACATTATAAAAATTTGTGACTTCTAATTACACCTACAACTCATTTGGAGGAAATATTTTTTATGCATGTCCATAATCAATTATTTAGAGAAAACCCATTTTCTCAAACTTTTTCCATCCATCAAAAATCAAGTACCTGCTTTGTAAACTGGCAACTAGGACGTGTTCACCACACCAGAAATGCATTAAAATAACACATCATAGGACTTGCATTTTTTATGAAAATAGAGTTGTAGATGTTTTATACTAGAAAAAGAAATGGGTTGTCCTTATATTTTCAAAATTTGAAACTTTTCAGAACACCCATTTTGGCCATGTTGTAGTCATAAAAGTATTAATTAGCCCATCAAAGCTCATCCAGGAGGTGTGAAATTGAGCATGCATGTAACCATTCGAACCAAAAATACAATGCAACAAATGGTATGGACAAATTATTCCTGAGGTGAAAAATATTAAATACCAAAGTGGCCCACTCAGGTTTTCTACAATTTCACCTATCAGAAACCAACTAGAGCACACCAAGTCACCTTCCGAAAAAATTATCAAATCTTCTCCTAGGGAACTACCACTAGACATACTAGGTAATTTGAGTACATTTAATATTTTTGCAAGATGTATTCCCTTCAATCCACATTTTTCAAAAGATATTAAGGGTCAAAAATGACCACTTTAAAGCATTTTGAAAATGCAAGTGTAAAAGGTGAACAAACTGCATTTGCTTTTGACCTAGTAAAAATATAAAATCTAATCATGAGACTTTGAAAATAGACCAGGGAGCATATGAATGTAAGGAGAATGGAGAGAAACAATCTGTTTGTCTTGACAGTCATTCAATTTGAAAATATCAGCTCCAATAGGTCACTCCATAAAACTAGGAGTCCACAAACATGATGTGGATCAGAATGAAGGCTCCTTAATAAAGGTGCATCCTTATGGTTTCCTGGGCTCCGCAAGTAATAGGATAGGTCCACACACTTTACAAGCCAAGATTGGTCAGTGAATGGTCTCTATCCCATTACAACTAATATTTTTTTAGCTATATCTTTGTGTTGGCATCTCCAAACACTTGAATTTTGGATATGATGTAGTTGCAATTATTCTCCTTTTATCCTTGGAAAAGCATGACGTAGATTGGAACAAAGGCTCCTCAATGAAGGTGCATCCTTATTAAATGGTTTCCTAGGCTCCACAAGTCATGGGATAGGTCCCCACACTTTATGAGCCAAGAATTTTTGATGAATTCTCTTTGTCCCATTATAGCTGATATTTTATTAGCGATATCTTTGTACTTGCATCTCCAAACACTTGAATTTTAGCTATGATGTAGATGATGCAATAAGGATCATATATCCTAGGATGCTCTTACATCAAAAACCTAATGTTGAAGAAAAGTGAGCCTCTCACTCTCCAAGGATTAGAGGAAAACCAATGTGGTCCACCTTAGCCTAAGAAATCCATGATGAATCTTCCTCTAGTTTTCCTTTCCATCTGACTAGATATTCCTTGTATTGGCTTCCTCTAGTACTACGTCCAACTCTTTTGTGTAAAATTTCCTTAATTTCCTCTAGATGATGTGCTATTTGTTCCTAACAAACCAACTTCTCTATCCTCTATTGACACTCCTTCGTGATACTAATGTAAGTTTACAATGTTGAATATAGGTGATATGCCAAATTCCTTTGGTAGCTCCACTTCATATGCATTTCTAGAATCAAACCTCTTGATGATCTTACAAGGCCCAAACATCTTCATCTTTAGCTTATTGTATTTCCCAACTATTAATCTTTCTATCCTTAGATATATATTATCCATTACTTCCTCTCCTAATGCAAAATTCTAATGTCTTCTCTTCTTATCTGCTTTCTCCTTTTATGTATTGTTCATCTTTTCCAGATGCTTCTTGACTTGAGTATGCATTGTTTCCATGAATCCTACAAATTATTTTGAATCCACACTCCTTTTATTCTCCATACTATTATCTCTTAATTATGCTACTCCTTTGGGTTGTTTTCCTATCACAATTTCAAATGGTGTCTTCCCTGTGCTTTGATTTACTGAATTGTTGTATGCAAATTCTGCTTGTGGTAATATTAATTCCCAATTTCCTACTTTAACTTTAGTCAAACACCTCAAAAGAATTCCCAAACTCCTATTTACCACTTTTGTTTGTTCATCTGATTGTGGGTGAAATGTTGAACTATACTTTAAATTTGTCTTCATCTTCTTCCACAATATTTTCCATAAATACCCAGTGAATCTATTGTCTCTGTCTGATACTATATTCTTTGGTAGTCCATGTAATCTCACAATATATTTGAAAAATAGGTTTTCAACATGTAATGAATCATTGGTTTTCTTTCAAGGTATGAAATGTTTTGTCTTAGAAAATCTATCCACAAGCACAAATATAGAGTCGAATCCTCTTGGTGTCTTAGGTAATCTCAACAAAAAATCCATGCTAATGTCTTCCCATGGTCTCTCCATTACTGTCAATGGTTTATACATTCTAGTGTTCTGAATGTTTCATTTTGCAACTTTGAACATATTTCCTGACATCCTTATACAACTATGGCAAAAAATAGTTCTCATTCACCAATGTTGCGGTCTTATCAATTCCAAAATTTTCCACTAATCCTCTGCGATACTTTTCCTTGAGTAAATTATCTCTCATTGAACTTCTATGGATACATAACTAGTTTTTCTTGAAAACATACCTTCATAAATGAAATAATCCAACCATTTTCTTTTATCTGTCTCTACACGTTCCTTGAAAACCTTTCATGCCTTATTAAAATCAATGTCATCCTGATACATACGCTTTAGTTCTTCAAAACCTAATACTTCAATCCTCATCTTTGTCAACAAACTTCTTCTCTTGCTCAATGCATCTGAAAGCTTGTTTGACTTTCCACTTTGGTGCTTCAACACAACTATGTAACTCTGCAAGAATTTCACCCATCTCATATTTATTTGATTCAAATTCACTTTACTATTCAAATATTGTAAAGCTTGATGATCCAAACACAACACAAACTCCTTAGATAACAAGTAATTTCAACATTTCTTCAAGGATTATATCATTGCATAGAATTCCTTATCATAAAATAAATATCTCCTCCTAGCATCATTCAATTTTTCATTGAATTAGGCTACTAGTCTCCCTTCCCGACTTAACACAACTCCTATTGCACTTCCACTAGCATCACAATCTACTTGGAATACCTTATCAAAGTCTGGTAGTGCTAACATGTGTTGTTCTATCACCTTTTTCTTCAACAATTCAAAACACTTTTGGTTTCTTGATGTCCACTTGAATTCCTTTTGGTCACCCCTCTTTGTCTCTATCAAAGGTGTGCAAATACTACTAAACTTCTTGATGAACTTCTTGTAAAAGTTTGCTAGTACATGAAATGATCTTACCTCCCTAACATTCATAGGTGTAGGCCATTCAAATATTTCTCTAACCTTCTTAGGATCAATTTTTAGTCTTTCCACATATATCACAAATCCCAAATACACTAGTTCTTCCTTCATGAAACTAAACTTCTTGATATTTACCAACAAATTCTCCTCCCTTAGCCTCTAAAACACTTGTTTTATGTGCTCCAAATGTTCTTCCTTAGTCTTATTGAAAATTGGAATATCATCCAAATAAACAATGACAAACTTGCCCAATAATTTCTTCAAGACTTCATTCATATATCTCATAAATGTGTTAGGAGTGCATTAGTTAGCCAAAATGGCATGAGGAACCACTCATATTCATTTGTTTTTCTTGAAAGAAGTCTTCTATTCATCTCCTTCTTTGATCCTAATCTAATGGTATCCACTCTTTAAGTCTATCTTGGTGAAATATTTTTCTCCACTTGGACTATCCATGATGTCATCCATTCTAGGAAATGGGAATCTATATTTCAAAATGATCTTATTGATATCTCTTGAGTGTATACACATCCTCCATTCTCCATCCTTCTTAGGTGCAAGTACAACCAATACCACACATGGGCTCATACTTTCTCTGATCAATCCCTTCTTTAGTAGTTCATGTATTTGTCTATTTAGCTCTACATTCTCTATTGGTATCATTTGATGTGTAGCTTTTTTTGGAAAGATGGCTCTTGGAATAAGATCCATTTGAAGACTAATACTCTAGGTTGATGGTAATCCATTAGACACATTCTCTAATACAATATCTTGGTACTCTATTAATAGTTAAGTGACTTCTTGCTACAGTAATTATTCTTCTCTTGCGGTGATTCTATCTGCATCTAGGGCTTTACACTTCCTTAGAATCAAATTAAAACACATGTTTTCATGTCTCAATCCATCAAAAAAATTCCTTCCATCTACCAAATTGATTCTAGTTGTTCTACATACTTCATTTTCAAGTTCATCCTCCAAAGGTGTCAAGGTGATGATTTTTCCATTGGACGGTATGGTATAAGTATTCTTTCTCCCATCATGTATAAATTCTTATCATACTACCAAGGTCTTCCCAACAACATATAGCATACATCCATTGGCATAATATCACATAGTACTTCATCATGATATGACCCTATATAAAATTTTATTATAAATTGCTCAATCACTAGTATCTTGTGCTCATCTTCAATCCAAGCTATCCTGTAAGGCTTCAAATGTTTTCTCCTTTCCAAATTCAAAATTTTCACCATTTCCTTAGAAACTAGGTTATTTGTACTACCACTATCAATGATAACTTTGCAACACTTACCTCTTGCTTCACATCTATTATGGAACAAAATTTTCCTCTTCAATGCTTCCTTAGGTACTTCTTTCTTCTATAATAGTGCTCCCCTCATGAATAATGATTCTCCCTTCTTAGGACTTCCTTTATAACTAAGTGGTCCTACCGGTTCTTACTCTGCATATCTAATTCTTGCATGATTTTCAATCTTATTACTTTCTTGGAAACACACAAATTCTCTTTGTCCTTCCTCCATGCACTTAAAATATGTTCCTCTAATAGTTCTCTTGTCATATCCTTTCTCATGTCTCTGATATCTATCATTGTGGTAAGAATTTTAGCCTCCTTTGTTGTGGAAGTAATATTTTTTGTTATCTCTCCCTTTATGGTATGAATTGGAATCCCTCTCTTCCCTATAATATGAATCTATATCCTTTTTTTGCTCCATATATGGTTTTCCTACTCTGGAATTTGTCCTCCCTTTCTAAACTCTACCTCCTCTTCCTCTTTTCTTCTATTCAAGTCTTTTTTTTAGCTTTTCCTCCACCTTTAATGCAAATTGATAAGCTTCCTCTACCAAATTTATCTTTACCAGAATCAAATCTTCTTAAATGTTCATCCTCAACCCATTGATATATCTGACAACTTTCTCCTTACTCACCTCACTATGTCTAGTCTTGATAATGATCTTATGAAATTCCTCAGTATATTCTTTCACAGTCTTTTCTTTTTGTCTCATGTTTTTCAATCTCTTTAGTAGTTCCAACTCATAGTCCACAGGTATAAATTGGTTCTTTGGTTGTGTCACCATTCTATCATATTTCACAATCTTCTCTTTACCTTTTTTGTTCCTCTCCAACTAGACTTCCTTCCACCATATTGTAGCATTCCTTTCAGTTTAGTCTTAGAAAATATCACTCTCTTTGGATCTTTAATTTCCACATGTTCAAAGTATTCTTCAATGCCATTTATCCAATCAATCAACTCCTTAGGGTTTATGTTATCGGTATAATTCAAAATCTCCATTCTAGGTCACTTTCCTATTTTCAAAATAACCTTCAACATCTTCACCTAATTTGATTCTTCCTCTTCTTAGGTTTCTTCAATTAGATCTACAACTCAAACTTCATCATCATCATTTTCATCATTAGGTTTAGGGTTTAAGCATTTTCTTCTATCTTCTTCAACAACATCCAATCTCACTTTCATTTTTCACATCATCTCCATCATCTCATCCATATTTTCATCAACAATAATAGTAGTAAGAATTCTTCTCAATGACATCTCTTCCTAGGATTTGTTGCAACTACCTCAAGTCAACGATCTAACTATAGGGTTGCAACTACCTCACAATTGGTGATTTTTTGAAAAACACAAGTAGGCTCCCTCAAGTTGATGATTTGTCCACACAAATATCTTATGAATTTTTTTTATCAAATTTTCTCTCTTCTCCCAATTCCACAAACTTTCTTTTATACTACTTGGTGTAATCAAGGACGGAGGGTTCATGAATAGGACTATCCAACCTTGTAGCAAGAGTAAACCCAATGGAAACTCAAATACTTGGAATAACAATCCCACATGGGTATAGATAGAGAGTGATCAATTATTCGCTGACAACATGCCCTACCTTTCACCTTACAAATTATAGAATGATATGGTGCTAAGCCTAGAAACACAATATAGGTTGAATCCCTTATCTCCTATCTATCACCCTATCACTTATTTATGACTACTATCACTATTGCTTAATGTAATTACACAATGCTTATATATATATATATATATATATATATATATATATATATATATCAATCCTCAACTCATAAAAAGATCTACATTGGCCTCAAGAGGTCCAAAAAACCTGAAGATGATGAAACATGTAAAGGTTAGCCAAAACATATGATTTTCCTTTGATCCTTGGAAAAACATGACGTGGATTAGAAAAAAGGATCCTCGATGAAGGTGCATCCTTATGAAATGGTTTCTTGAGCTCTACAAGTCATGAGGTAGGTCCACACACTTAACAAGCCAATATTGGTCAGGGAATTCTCTCTGTCCAATTACTGTAGATATTTTGATAGCGATATCTTTATACTAGCATCTCCAAACACTTGAATTCTAGATATGATATAGATGTTGCAATCGGGATAATATATCCTGGGATGCTCCTACATCAATGATGATCCTATTTATATCTAATTTGATAATACAAGTGTAATTAAAATTTCAAAGAATCCTATGATGCACTTGACGATGAAGCATATATCTATCAGATATGACTTCTTGAGAGAGAAGGTCATGGGGAATGAATTAAAGATTTATTATGTTTTGATGAAGGATTAGATTGTTGATATATTTATGAAGGATCTGGCTAAAGATACTTTTGAGTATCTATGGGAAAATTTAGGGGTTATTTCCTCTCCTTTCTTGAACTAGATGCATTTGGAGATGCATTAGTACCATGGATCTATGGGTCTATCTTTCTTTGAGATTGATGTGTTGGTGGATAATTCTCAAGGGGAGTAGATAGTGTCAAGTTTTATCATTGTGAGTATTTTATTTTCTATGTCAAAGGGGAAATCAATGAAAAACATCTTTCTCCTTTTCCATTTATGTCAAAGTGGTAGAGGAATCATGTGAAAAAGGAGAGGAAGTGAGATGAAGCATGTAAAAAAGAGAGGAACAAAAAAAGGAGAGGAAGGATATAAAAGACTATCTACTAAAGGGAAGAAACAAAATGAAACAAAAAGAAAAATCTTGAGAAGTGTATTTAGAGCTAGTATGGTGTCTTTGATGGTTTTTCACATCATTTTTTACCATCAATGAAAAAGGGAGAGATTATTGCATGGATGGAAAGAATGAAAGTGTTGTCATTGATGTCAACTAGTCAATCAGTTATCAACTGATTGTTGTTGTCATTAGTGTCATGGATATAGGTTATTGGTTGTATATGTCAAGGATATTAAGAAAATTGTAATGAAGATATGTTGTAAATGTCTAGTTGTTGCTCTAGTTTTTTCTCTAAATTTTCTCATATGTTTGTGTTACTATATCTATATTTTTAGTTATTGATTAACTGTGCAAAGTGAGTTATGTTCACCATTTGTGAATTATGGTTTTCTATGTTTCTAGTTGAGGTCTAGGAGAAATGTTGTTAGTTTGGATTTACCCTTTTTTAAGTCTTATAACTTCTATAATAACCCTCCTGGTTGCTTGTTGGACTCAGTAGTGTTATGTTTTGTTTTGATGCTCAGATGCTATGATGATACTGTTATTGTTTGATGTGGTTAGTCAGATACTATGATGATACTGTTATTGAGTGATATGGTTGGTTAGATGCTAGATGATGTTATTTCAGTTTGGACATGATTACTTTATATGACATTATGGTTGATTATATCAGTTGATTTGTTTGAATTATGATATGATGCAGTGATTTAATTTAATATGTTATGAGATGATTGTTAGTTAGAAATGTAATTCATTGATTATGTTACAATTGTTAGAATAGGTGTGACGAAGGACAATATAGCATCACTCGTTCGCGAGTGCCCTATTATGTTGCGATTCCTTCTCACAATGTAGTATTTTGATTTAATGCTTTGATATATATGTATATATGCACATGTACACAACTTCGTTGTATGCAGGATTGCAGGTATAAGTCTTGATTTTTCTGCTTCGGTAGGACAGGGCGAGCACCAAATAACCCAACAGATAAATGTTGATACAGAGGTGACGATGAAGTCCTCCCGTTCCATGATGTCAGGTCGTCTCATTTGTTCGGTATAGTTATTTTTGTGTAATTGTCGTCATTGTGTGTCATGTTATGTGTTTTGTCTTATTTTTATTTATGTGGGAAATTATAGTTTTGTTTTAGCTTAATGATTGAAATAAATTATTTATTTTAATGTTGGATTAAATGGTATTTAAATATTTAAATAATTTAATTATTTTTGAAAGTCATACATTGCAATTAAATAATAATTAAATATTAAATATGGCATAATTATTTTAATCAAGTAAATTGGTGGTGGATAATTATGAGAATAATTCATTTAAAATAAATATGTAATGTGAGGTGCAAGAAAAGTTGCAAAACAGGAATTAAAGCAATAAAAGAATAAAAAGTCAGTGTGAGCCAATAGGAATTCTGAGTTGGGAAAAAGCTAGTTTTAAAGAATTGATTTTTCTTTTAATTGGGGATTTTTAGAGAGTGTTGAAGATGGGGAAGATATTTTATTTAATTAGGAATTTTTGAGAAGTTCTCACACACACACACAGAAGATCAGAAAGTTCAAGTTGCTCAAGTCATTGTTGAGTTCGTTCTGGACTAAAGATTGAAATCGGGTTCAGGGGCATCAGAGTCAAGCAGGCATCTTCAAATTTGCATCGGACTCCAGGTTCCTCTCGTTGTCTTCTTCTCGTACCCTTTCTTTTGATCTGGTTGCTTCTGAAGAGAAAAATAAACTTTATTAAAAATGATTCTTGTGAATATAGAAAACTTTTGATTTACGAAAACAGGAAAAATAAATTAGATTATTAGGTGAAAGGAAATAAAACCTTAGAAAAGATAAATTTAGGGAATAGTGAAAACTACTAAAAAATACTCTTTCATTTTGACATCAAATAAGGTTGAGTTGGAAAATAGACATTCAAATCTTGAATTGAATTTCCTTATTTGTCTTGAAAATATGCATAGCTGTTCTTTATAAAAAAAAAAAATGTATTCTGAAGATTATAAAATATATCCTTTATGTATTTATATATATATACTCTATATATATATAAATATATATAAATATTTACATAAATTATTTCTTCAACCTGCTGTCCTCTGTGCCTGTGACTGAAAGTAATATTCCTCTATAAATTTCAAATGAATATACTCTAGGTATATATATATATATATATACATATATATATACAAATTTATTATTTGAATGTTCTTATGCATAGTAATATATTCGAGATTCTGTTAAATCAAATTGTTTTATTTTATTTTGGCCGTATTGGCCGACCGAATCCGTCCCTACGGACGGAATTTCAAAATTTTTCATTTAAAAAAAAAAATGTATATGAAAAGTGTTTTGTATCGAAGTTTTATTTTTGTTATAAAAAAATTTAATGGGGGGTTGGGGGATCCCACTGGTCTCAGTGGCAAAATCCACGGTACTTTATTTATGGCCTTTAGGTCACGGCACGTGTAAGAGGTGATACCGGCAGCCTTTAAGGCCCCGGGCCTTCTCCTATTTATGTGCTGGTTTTTTTTTTTATTAATTTTTATATATTTTAAAATTTATATATATATAAATAAATATATATATTTATATATATATATATATAGTTATTTATTTATTATTTTATTTATTATTATTTTAGGATAAAATAGTAATATATTTTTAAAAAATAAAATATAATAAATAAATAAATAAATTGAAATTATAATTTTGTTATCTAATATCATTTATTTTAAAGAGGAATAATGATTATTTAAATTTTAACGTTAAATTATTACATTGTAAAAATGTGATTTTATATTGGAGTTAAATGTATTAATTTTGTTCAGATCTTGGTAATTTTTTTTTATATAGTTTATATGGGCAATGTTAAGTACCATTTTGATTAAATAGATAATCAGACAAGAATTAGCTTTTTAGTTGTAATTGTGGATTTTATTGAAACGATCATTTTAATTACATAATTGGGATTGGAATCGAACTTAAATGTGCATTTTGGCAAGATGTGATGTGAGTTTTCCATTGTATGTTATGTTTAGCCTTATTGTTTTGTTTGTCGATGTGGGAGCCCTATCGTATTTTAATCCTGTTCCAGAGGCTTGTGATTTTAAAGTGTATTTACTTGTTTATGCTTTTGAGCGTTATTGGGGTTATGTTAGGAAGGGTTGGACGGGTTTACAAGTTGTTGATTATGTGCAGTTGTGAGATGGGTAATGCCTCATGTTTTGGATTTGGTTTTATGAATTATATGTGTTAGTCCAACCCTTGCCTACTTTGAGATATGTTAGGGGTCATAGGAGGGAGAGTGGCTCTTCGTGGGCGCCGGTGCCTTGGATGAGGAAGGGCCAGGATAACCCACGAAAGAGTAGTAAATAAGTGATAACCTAAACAATAGATTTAGGGGGTTGGGTAGTTTAAAAACACAAGATAATAAAACATTGGATTCCTCAGCTATGCATTAGGGCTACCCTAGACTAGTGATAGACTGAGAAGGCCGTGGTCGGCAAAGCCATAGTCTCATCTTCATGAGAGATTATTGGTTCTGCATCAGCTACCCTATGGTGCCGGTGCCTCAGTTAGGAGGAAGGGCCAGGAGATCCATAGATGGGTGTCGGCGCCTCAGTTGGAGGAAGGGCCAGGAGAATCCCATGAGAGCTATGCAATGACACTCTCCACTTGACACCCTTGTGCTTTGTGTTGTTGCCTCTAGATGTTATCTCTTATGATGTTTCTTTGAATTCTTGTGAATTTATTTCATGATTGTTAAGTGATAGTACTTCATGTTATCATGATGAGTTTCTTGGTTTTACTTGTTATGTTATTTGAGTACGTCGATGGTTGTGCATTGCATACTTGAGTTGTACTTGTTTTGTATCATGTTGTTATTGAGTCGGGTTGACATTCATGGTTGGGTTCACTTCCTCGTCACCTCTAAGCATGGGGGGTGATTTACTTGTAATTCACATGGTTGGGTGGAACGTGCTCCGCACCCGTTGGGTTCCCCATCAGCATCTTGTCTTCTCAGCTTTCCGCAGTGCAAATGTTCCAGTGATCAGTGTACTTCATGTTCATCATTCTTGTATCAATTCCCATGTTGGGAAATTCAATGTAATTCATGTATCAAGAAAATTGTAATGTAACATTATACCAATGATGTAATAGTTAGGTTTAATTTGGATCTTGTTAAAAGATTTATCATGGATGTAATTATGCGATGTTATCATACTCGCATCATGGCTATCGGTTGTATCATTGTGTATGGTTTTCATTAATTAAATGGTTATGTTATTTTCATTATCTTTATTTTGTTTTGTGGTTGCAATGTAACCTCGCGTGCCCCAGAGAACCGAGTGTATTAATGTTATGTGTTATGCTTTGTGGTTATGTTTTAATGTTATTGCATGTTTACTTTTATGATTTAAAAAAAAAAAAATTATCCGCTTTATGTGTGTTCTCTGGGGTTTGCACGGCAGGCGTTACAACTTCTGTTTCTAGAGTTGAGTTTTTTTTATTATATTAAATATAATTTTGGTATCTAGAAGGTTCATGCTTAATTGTTTTTTGCACTTTACATTGGTTTCACTGACCTCATATTAAGCGCTACTTTTGAAGTACTAACCTCATATTAAGCACTACTTTTGAAGTTGACGAAGCATGTTTGATCTATTTGGGTCCTCATGAAATGCGTGTTTGCATCGCCCTCATTCTAATTCCACCATAGGATGTTTTGGCACTAACCTAATTTGAATTTTAATTTGGATGGAAGACTTTGGATATGTTTCAAAGTTGAAGATGGTATAAATGTAGAATGAGTTAAGAAGAAGAGCTCAAAGGAAATAGATAGAAGTGCACAAAGAGAATAGAGATAAGTGTGAATTAGTGTGTGTGTGTGTGTGTGTGTGTGAAGTGAGTATGGTAGATCAATGCAAAGCCTAAATGTTGATTTTTTCGAAGTAGTGAAATGAAGGTTCATTCTATCATCCATGCATGTCTACAAGTGGATTGAGCGAATTGCGGTGGAATCCTTTGTTGCATTGAGATTATATTCTCTATATGATAATTCTTCTTTATCTTTTTTGTATCTCTATGGTAGTGAGCCCTCTAAGTTGTTAGACCTATTGGATAGTGAGTTCTTGTTCTAGATGGTGAGTCCTTATTTTGGTAGTGAGCCTTGTTTCTCAGGCATGGGTCCTCTTGTAATTGGTTTTGATATTCTCTATAGTGTGAGTTAATCCTCACTATGGTTTTTCCCTTATTGGTTTTTCATGTAAATCTGGTGTTATTATGTTTGTGTGATGGTTTTTAGTTTCTACACTAGTATTTAATGTTTAATATATTAAGAAGTGCTAAGCATTAGTTCTAGTGAATTAATTAAGGTTTAAATATATGAAAACTGATTCACCCCTCCTCTCAGTTGTCTTTTTCAACACTATTAGCAACAATCTTATAATTAGTGTTTTTTTTATGCCATACTTAGACCTAATTGTTAGTAAGTGTGGATAACTCCTATATTTTCATGTTCCATTGGTAATAACAAGTGTGGCCCATATATTTTGACCACACACCCATATTTCTTCAAAATAGCCTAACTATATCTAATTGTTTGTTATCACCTACTATGCATTATATTATTTACCGTGGGAGGAAAATGTTTGTCTTTGTGGCATATACTCTTCTAAGGTGGCATATTCATATATGTCGCATTGGAAAATTTTGGAATGTTGATGAATCTCTTAAATGTGAGGTTTGTGGTTTATGCATCAAGAGAAACATTTAAATCATCCATAAGTTTCCAAACTCTTAAGAGATCTGATATAATTTATTCCCCTAGACTATGGTGACAATTTTCATTCTTTATTTGGATTGAATTTCTTATATATTTTTTTATTGTGCCATGTATCTAATGGTAACATTGGCTAGTGTACCCTATTTCTTTATTTCTAGTCACCAAAGTTTTCAATTATGGGATACTTATATAAATGATCATTTATTAGTAGTTGTGGATGAATAAAATGTGGATCACAACTAAAAAAAATACAAAAATTATACTCTCATAATCAGTCAATGAAGTTCAAGATCTTGCCTTAGAATATAGAATTTTGATAACAAGAAAAGTTATTATAGCTAAGATCTTGATTTTCCCCATTGTTTGTTGGTCTTGAATATAGCAAAATATGAAAGAAAAAAAGTTATGATATAATCCTAATAATAAATGCTCAAAGATAAATGGTACCTATGCTTGATAAATTATAATAATAATGATTTATAATGCTTGAATGCTTGAGTGCTTGATATATAAAAGTGCTATAGTTATTTTCATAAGAGTGTTAAGATCATAAGAGTTGTCTAGGGATAATTTTTTATCATAAAAGAGCTAGGGGATCTGAATGAAATGGAAGCTTCTTATTTATACACTTCAATTAACATTTGATCAATGGTGAAGATTAATTTGCAAGATCAATGGGTGGGAAAATTCAAGATAGGGTAAGAGATATGCTAACAATTAATAGATCATTGTTGCAAGAATGGAAATATTGAAGGTGTTTTCATTGGTGTCAACCGATCAACTGCTTATCCACTAGTTGTTGTTGGGTGTATATATCTAGGATATTGAGCAAATTTTAATAAAGATATGTTATAGGTGTTCAGTGGTCACTTTAGGCTTTGGTCTAGATTTTCTCCTAAGTTTGTGTGCTTGAGATATGTTGTTCATCATTTTTAGAAGGTGATACATTCATATTTTTTGTTGATGGTTCAATGTACAATGCAAGTTGTGTTCACCAGTTGTGAAATGTGGCTTTCTATGTTTCTAGTTGAGGTTTGGGAGAAATGATGTTGGTCCAGATTTCTCTTTGATGAGATCTTATTATGTTTGATTCTAAAATTGAGTTTCCTTGATTGTATTAAAGTTAATTTTGGAATTTGGAAAGTTCATTCTTAATGGTTCTATGTGTTTTACATTGGTGTCGCCGAACTTGTGTGAAATACAACTTTCAAGAATGATAAAGTGTGATAGATCTATTTGGGTTCCTATGAAGCATGTGTTTGGGTTTCCCTCATTCTAATTCTACTCTAGGGTGTTTTGGCACTAACCTAATTTGAATTTGGATTTGGATAGACAACTTTGGATATGTTTCAAAGATGAAGGTGATATAAATACAAAATGAGTTAGTTATGGAAAATATACAAGAGTAAAGAAGAAGCATGATAAGAGAAAAGAGACAATGAAGTTTTGTGAAATATTGATTTTATATATTAAGTGTGTGTGCTGAGAGTGGTGGAGATTAGTTTGAAGCTAATGCTAACTTTTTGGATGTAGTGAGTGGAAGGTGAACTCTATCATTCATGCAAGTTGATTGAGTGATTGTGGTGGAATCCTTTGTTACATTGGGATTGTAGTCTCTCTATAACAATTCTTCTTTGTCTTCTTTGTATCTTTGTGGTAGTCATCCCTCTAGGTTGTAGCCTTGTTGGATAGTGAGTCCTTGTTCTAGATAGTGAGTCCTTATTTTAGGTAGTGAGCCATTTTTTAATTGGTTTTGATATTCTATATAGTGTGAGTTAATCCTCACCATGGTTTTTACCTAATTGTGTTTATGTGTTGGATTTGAGTTTCTACATTGGTATTTGATGATTAATAATTTAATCACTATTATGTGTTAGTTTTGGTGATTGAATAAAGGTTTAATTCTATGATAACTAATTCACCCTATTTCAATGGAAAATTGAATGGGGTTAGATTAATCAAATAATAAACATCAAAAATCCAAAGAAGCTATCAAGAACAATGGAAAATCAAAACAAAGAATGATTATACCTTCCTTTCCTTCCATGCTTCACCTTCATAGCACCTTCTAGTTTGCAGCAAGTCAATGAGGCCCTCAAATTTTGAATTGAGCAACCTATAATAATGTCCAAGTCCTATGCAAGTGTTGAAGGATTTATAAAATTATGCCTATGTCTATGAAAATATGCTAAAATGAAATAATGACTACTAATGCCAAATGACTATAATGTCGGTATTCAAAAAAGACAGGATCCTAAAATTATGAGCAAAATTATCTTTTATAGAAAACACAATTTTGAGCGGATGGATGAGATTAAATTCTAAGAAAGACCTAGAATGAGAGGTCCAGATTAAATCTGAGAATCCCTAATTAGGGTTAGGGAAAATTCATTAATCGAACGATCAAAATAATATCTCAGATAATTGGATCGATGATGGAGAATAAATTAGACAAATTAATTAGAAAATAAAGATTTTTGAAAATCAAGAAGATAAGATTTGTCTGATTTGCGAGATTCAAAAAATCAAGAAGATAAGATTTGAACTGAAGATCATATTTGGAAAATCAAGAATTTTCCTGATTACTTGATTTTTGGGAGATTAGTTAGTAATTTGAATTAAATTAATTCAAATTATGGATTTTATGAGACAATAAATAATCTTTTTCAGATTATTTACCTAAATTGACTGACAGTTAAGATTATGATGACATTTTAAATAATTGATTTATTTAAAATGAGAGGAATATTAAATTGGCAATTAAATAAATAAATAAAACATATTAAATAAATAAATAAAAATTATTTAATAATCAAGAAGAAATATATGACAAAGGGAATTAAATAAATTAAGAAATTTATTTAATTAAGGAAAGACTTAGACAATTAATGATGTATTTAATAAATAAATAAAATTTATTTATTTAATAATCATGAAGAATACAAAGACATGAATTAATTAAACAATTATAAATTATTTAATTAATCGAATGTGGACCAAGGACATAATTAAATGTCATAATTATGCTAGGATGAAAGTGGTAAAAATGAAGCTTGCGACCTAGGTCATTTTATGTGTCTACATTTTGCCCCTCTTTGTCATAATGTAGCATGTCGCATTGTGACAAAGAAAATAAGTCAAAAATATACCCCAGTTAAGGTATGGAGTATCATTGCCCCTCGGGAAATTTTTCAAATTTTGGGTCGGCGATAGAAAAATTTGTAAAAGGGCCCGATAAATCAATTTGATGACTAGAAAAATAATGGTGTAGTCGGTTTCAGATTCAGACATGTTTAAGACAGTCAATGGGGAAGTCAAAGTTGATGAAATGAGCCTCCAGTAATGACCTTGTTTGAGAAATGTCATTTTGACTTTATAAATAGGTTGACAAAGGGGTAAAAGTCAATTCATTTCTACTATTTACCTTGCGAATTTGAGAGCTTAGAGTGAAAAAGCACAGCAGCGATGATGGTGATTCCAGTGTCAAAGCATCGTAGGGAGATTGTGTAGACCTTTAGACAGCTAGAGGGTTTAGAGCCAGTGATAAGTACCCTTGCCTTGCTTTGTAATTTTTTTGTTTTGTGTGTCAAATTTTAGTTTTTAGGACCAACAACATCTGTGCTGCGATGCAACTATGTTCACGTTCAACGCAGTCACCTTTGTGTTCGACGCATTTGATGCGTCATGATGCAAGTGCACAAGCAAATTAGGATAGACCAGTGGTTTGCACCACATTTGACATATAGTGCGACGCATTCAATTTTATGTGACGCAAGTGATAAAATTCATGACACAAGTGCGAAAAAGAGATGCATTTGCCAAACTGGACTGCATTTGATGTGCAAAATGATGCAATTGACTGGTTGAGATGCAATTTCTTAACTGAGATGCATTTGCTTGTTATTTGTTTAGAGCTATTTTTGAGGTTTGCGTAACCTTAGATGCATTTTGATAATATTAGCAACTTTTTTCAAATTGTTCTGACAACTTGGTTGATGTTTTGTAGAGGCAGCTTGCCCCGATTTATACCTATGAGAGCAGACCGATGAAGTTTCGGTTTGCTGACAAGTTAAGCCCATGAGAGTGGCGATGTTTGATGAGATTAGGATTATTCTATGTTGCTTTCATGCCCACAATTTAGGCGAATTGGGGCTACTGATGACATTGTGCAAGGGGTGGCATTCGAAGACTTGTTCATTCCACCTGCCGATAGGTGAGTCCACGATTATCCTAGAGGATGTCTACCGGATTCTGCAGGTGTCGATCTGAGGGCAGCAGATTGTTTATGACCTGCAACATGGTGAGCAGACCTTCTATGGCTACTATCGAGATCAGGGTGTTGGACTAGGCATCCAAGGTTACAAGATCAGATGGGAGTTCCTGGTAGATCATTATGGTCACTTTGATGCATTCCTTGTGACTCTGATTAGGGGGATCTTGGTACCTGACTACCGAGGACATGAATTTCCTATTGGTTGGGGAGATGTCCTAGTTGGTATAAGATGTTATATGACAGTGTATGCCTGGGGTCCTTGCTTACTTGGGACACTCTACCACTAGTTGCATGATGTTGCCTATAGGAGAGGAGAGAGCATCTCATGTGGGACCACATTGATGATGATATGGGCCTGGGAGCACATAGCCATATTCTAACCTCCCATTGATAGACCATAGTTGGTCGATGGTATGCCTTATGCCTATTACTACACTGGTGCCCTGCAATAGACTCATATGGGCAGGACAGGCTGGTGGTGACATAGGATTGACACCATGGTGACATTTATCTGGAGGCCATACCGAGACTGTGAGTTGTGGGATGACAAGGATGAGCACCTTAGTTTCTGCAGACAATATAGGTATTTGATTGGTAGGACAGTCCAAACATCATTGATTATTGAGATGTATCTATCGCAACGTGTTCTGAGGCAGTTTAGAGAGCAACAGGGTGTACCTGCGGGGACAACAGAGTATGCTAGATCATTTCAAGAGTACGCATGGGGGCCATCCATCCTAGTGAAATTTGCAAAGTAGCAGATTGATGGGCTAGTAGCCCAGGCATGGGGATGGAGGGGTGGAGTAGCCGATCTTGGGATGACACTAGATTATGACTTGTGGTGGCAGGCATGCAAACCAGTGCCATTGACAGATCCTGATGGGCCAACACCAGTAGATAGATGATCAGTGATTCCACAAGTGCCACGGGCCAGGAGAGGTGGTAGGGGGAGAGGTAGAGGCAGAGATGGAGGAAAGGGTGGAGACGAAGGCAGGGATGGAGGCAGGGGTGGAGAAGGAGGCAGAGGTGGAGATGATGGAAGAGGTGGAGATGGAGGTAGGGGTGGAGATGAAGGTGGGGGTGGAGACAGAGGTAGGGACAGAGGCAGGGGTGGAGATGGAGGTAGAGGTAGAGACGATGGCAAAGATGGTAGGAGGAAACATTGGGATGGGTAGTGAAAGGTCCAGAGGGTGTGCCCATGAGTGGTGAGAGTAGCATTAGATGCCATCCCCAAGGTTGGTGAGGAGGGGGAGAGAGATGAGTAGCCCCAACAGGAGGGAGAGGGTGAGGAGAAATGAGAGGAGGAGGTTGCAGAGGATGTGCCAGAGAGGGAGAGGCAGGAGGATGTGCTAGAGATGGAGAGGTAGGAGGATGTGGAGGTGGAGGTCAGAGGATAGGAGGATGTGGAGGTGGAGGTTGGAGGACAAGAGGATGTGGAGGTGGAGTTCGGAGGACAGGAGGATGTGGAGGTGGAGGATGATGATGACAAGGATGACACCATGGATTAGGCCGAGAGACTTCTCCAATGGCAGATGGTAGAGGGAGAGGAGGAGATACCCTCCAGCACAGGACTGCCCCAGGATGCCACAACAGATCAGAGGGTGGCAGACCTATAGCAGAGATTAGATGCCAGCATGGCATAGGTCAAATCACTATAGTCAGCACTAGAGGTAGCCCGGGTGGAGCAGGATCAGGTAATGATCCACCAATAGGATGCAGCCCAATGGTGCTAAGATTTTGTAGCATTATGCACAGGGCCCGTGGGAGACATGACCCAGGAGTTGGCCAGGGTGAGCACGAGACTGGGGCAGTATAGGACGCTGTATGAGCAGGTAGTGCCACCAAAGCGACAGGATCCTACTTTGTCGTAGTCACATTCAAGGACAGGCAGTGGCCATTGATTAGGTAGTCCCAGTGGTAGTAGGAGTCAGACTAGTGTCAGAGGGTCTACCTCAATAGGGCACACTTCAGGGCACAGGTCACATCATTCATGTAGGCACACTCTGAGTCACCACTCAGTTCACAGTCATGGTTTGAATGGTTTAGTGCAGAGGTCAGTACAAGTACAGCCGCCAGTGGTCGATCCCTCTTTTTCTCAGAGTCTGACTGCAGTGACATCACAGATGCTTTATACTGTTGAGATGACACCATCCTTCACAGCTCCATCAATAGCATAAGTAGAGGTTGTGATAGGTACACCTATTATTTCAGTACCAGGGATAGAGTTGCCACCGCCACATTCTTCACCACGAGGGGATGATGAGAGTCTACCCTAGGGGCATTTTGTTATTATGACACACTATGTATATTATTTGAGCCTGCGAGCTCCATTTTTGGGATATCCCATGACCTTATCCTATGACATTATGCATTTTTGAGATGATATTATATGATGATGGAGTTTTGATGCAGCCTACATGTGTTATTTGATGTTCTTTGATTTAATGCATTATGATATGTATGATGTATGATGTTGGTTTATGATGCCATGTATGTCCTATGATGCTTATGTGTGATGTTAATTCCATGATGATGCAATGCTTATTTATATGAGACGATGATGATAATGATGTGCATAATGTATTTTAGTAAAAGATGCAATGTTGATGATTATTTTAATGCAATGTTTGTGATTATGTATATGATTTGATGCTATGGATGTTGTATGTATGGACCTAATGGAATGTTTATATGATCATGTATGCACTTATGTTTTTGGATTTCATAGGATATCATCATGAGATGGATGAGAAAATACAATGAGACTGATGAGAGAAGATGACCAGACCGAAGAGGAGGGGATGACTAGACTAATGAAAATGCATGTTAATTCCTAGACCAAATCCTTCAAAAATTTACCATAGGACATTAGTATTTATTGCTCTTAATCATCATTGGGAATACTATCGTAATGGCTAAAAAACACCATGATATGACATAGATCAAGGTGTGCAAGGTCGTACGATCACATAAGACAAGCAGTTGCATACATAAAAAGACAAGGACAAATCATGAAATGTTGTTGCTTCTCTAAATCCTGTTTCTAGGACATCCTTGAGAAACTAGCGGCATGATTGTCAAAATACAAAAAAAATAGAGCCCTTACCATGATATATCATTATTTTTCTAAATCCCAAAGTCAGTACCTCACTGAGAAACTAGTAGTCATGGGTGTCAATCGTCATGATAAATTGTTGCTTCTCTAAATCCTGCTTAGTGGAACCTCGCTAAAAAACTAATATCATGATAAAAACTAAAAGACAATTGTCAAGTGTTTGCCAAGTGCATCTGGATATCCATTGTTCTAATGTCAAGATGTCAGGTTTAATGATGATGAGATGCTCAAGTATTAAAGCTTTGATGCTAGTCAAATGACAAATGTCTAAGTTTGCCAAATATAGGAAGGACATATCCTGAAGAAAATTAATGTCAAGAGAATTGATCTCCAAATTCCATGTGACGGTGATGATGACAATTCCTAGGAAGCCCACATCCTGAGGTATAAATGACCTAGTTGGTTCTTCAGAAGGACACATCTGAAGAAAAATTGATTTTAAGAGGAGTGATCCCTAGATGCCAAGAGGATCCCTCGAAATGTTGAATGACAGTGACGATGCCTAGGAAGGACACATGCTAAGGCATGAATGACAGATGTTATCTTATAGAAAGACACATCTGAAGATTAACCTAAAGTTGACAGTCGATAGGTTATGATGATTTGACCTGCTTTCACCGAGTTTGACTTGTGTTTGACTATGTGCCAATTTTGCCATGATGATATGATTGACCTATTAATGATATTGTCATATTGAAATAACTTATTGTCATGATTTGTTCCTAGGAGTTTTACCCATTTAGGAGTGATTCATTTTGTCTTGAAGATATTCTGATGCGTGTGCAAGTGTAGTGTCTTGAACCCTAATGGACTGACCTAGTGTGGCCTCGGGGGCTCATCGACAGATGGCCTTGCCTATGTCATACACTTAGAGACCTCGTAGTTTGACATGACCAATGACTTTGTCTAGAGGACAGAAGTTTGAATCATGATTTTATTCTGACAAACCTAAATGGACTAACCTAATGTCTCAAGGACTCAAATATGAGCCTTTCCTATGTAGTAGATGCATAGAGACAACATAGTTCGACAAATGACAAAGACTGACTGATATGACTAACTATGACAAGAGATGACAATGTGTTTGTGTTCTTCGATCCGTCTGATATTTTGTTTGTGCTTTTCTTCATGACATTTTGTGATGTTTTTGTTTTTTTCAGGACTTTTTGCGATGTTTTGGTCTTTTTTCAGGACTTTTTTCCAATTGCCAAGATCATGTGCGACATCCACTATGGTTCCATGATAAGAATTGTTCCCCCAGTCAAGTCCAAGACTTAGCCATTTTTAAAGAACATGGATGAGATGCTGTTGGTTTACTAGATGGATAGTCGTCAGGACCTGATGTCAATCATTTATCCACTATGACAGGTAGGGTAGAATATGGTGGCGATGTGCATCATAATGGCGATAATACCTTTTATCCTAAGCCAAGGCAGACAAAGTGAGAGTAGATGGTAGAGCAATGATTGACTATGCATGACACCTATTTGCCAAGTTTTCGCCATGGTACTTGTCCAAAGCGCCTGTTTTCCAGGTTTTCACTATTGAACGAATCATTTTTCTCTTTACTATTTTCTTGACTTTTTGATTTTTTTGGTGTCACCAAGACGCTTATTTGCCAAGTTTTCATCAAGGCAACAATTTTTTTATTATTTTTCAATTTTTTTTGTATTTTATTGTTTCCAATTTAGTCCTCTGATGCTATGCATAGAACCTTCAGAGATGTAAGATGTTGATGGGCTCTATTAGTTGTTCTCCATCTGGTGTGGCCAGTTGATAAGTTCCAGAACTGAAAGAAGATATGATAATATAGGGACCCAACCAGTTTGGTTTAAATTTTCTTAGCTTTCTATGTCAACTTGGTTCTTGGGGTTTTGCATGAGAACTAGGCTACCAATGTCAAAATTTCTAACCATAACCTTATTATTGTAGCTGTGACAAAGACGATTCTGATATGCTTGGAGATGGTTCAATGAATTTTTTCTTCTTTCTTCCCACATTTCTAGCTCATGCAAGCGTGATTGTCGATACTCCTCTTCATTGGTTAGACCCTTCAGGGATATTCATAACGAAGGAATTTTGACCTCAATGGGTAAGATGGCCTCAGCATCAAAGACTAGGGCAAATGAAGTGGCTCCTATAGGCATATGAATGCTAGTTCAGTAAGCCCACAGAACAGGGTTGAGTTGTATGTGCTAGTCACGGCCAGCGTCATTGATAGTCTTTTTGAGGATTTTGACAATGTTTTTATTGGACACCTCAACTTGGCCATTTCCTTGTGGGTAGTATGGAGATGAAAAATGGTGTTGAATGTGAAATTGATCACATCACTCCTAGACATCTTAGTTTTTAAATGGACGTCTTTTGTCAGTGATGATGGATTGCAGAAGGCCATATCGGAAAATGATGTAGTTAAGGATGAACTTCGATATTTTTTTGCTAGTAATATATGTTAATGGGATGGATTCAATCCACTTCATAAAATACTCAGTGGCGGTGATAATGAATTTATGGCCGTTGGAGGAATTTGGATGGATCTTACCCACAAGGTTGAGTCCCCATTGTGCGAAGGGCCAAGGAGAAGTGATTGGTCAAAGATCTTGTGTTGGAGCATGAATCAAGTAGCTATGAATCTGACATTTGTGACAAGTCCTCACATATTCAATTGCATCCTTTTCAATTGTTGGCCAATAATACCCTATTCTCATTATTTTCTTAGCTAGAGTAGGACCACTCGAATAAGATCCGCATATACCGTTGTGCACTTCGCATAAGGTCGTACACAGTTCATCAGTGTTGAGACATCTAAGGAGGGTGTCATCAAAAATACAATGGTACAGGGTGTCACTGATGATGGCATACTTGGCAGACTTTCAGATGAAGGACTTCCTTTGGTTATTGGAGTCTTTTAGTGGGAGGGTTTGAGATTTTAGGCAGTCGTAAATATCCTGATACCAGGGAGAGTTGGGACCAACAAGTTCACAAACCATTTCTAATTCTGGGAATCATATGCCGGTATTAAAAGTTGTTCTACTAAGAACTCAAATTGTGACACATTTTGAGGGATGTCCAAGAGAGAACCAATAGTAGCCATTGCATCATCTACCTTATTCTATATCCTGGGGATTTTTTCA
Source organism: Sequoia sempervirens (assembly GCA_007258455.2). Taxonomy (NCBI): domain Eukaryota; kingdom Viridiplantae; phylum Streptophyta; class Pinopsida; order Cupressales; family Cupressaceae; genus Sequoia; species Sequoia sempervirens. Next base: position 10,597,268 of record VDFB02256132.1, on the reverse strand, counting down.
AAAGAAATCAATTGGAAGTGTGTTAGGAAACTATCGACCATCCTCTTGTAGGGAAGCAACTTCTCATCTTTTATTTCATAGTCATCATTCATTTGGTTGATAACAAGCTGGGAATCCCCAAATATATGTAACATTTGAATTTTCCACTTAATTGCCATTTTGAGACCTATGACTAGTGCTTCATATTCGACAATGTTATTTGTACAAGGGAAAGCAATCTAGAATGCCTTAGGAATTGAATCCCCCTGTGGTGTGATAAACAAGATTCCAATGCCTGAGCCATGACTAGTATGAGACCCATCAAAATATAGCTTCCATGGTACTGTCAGTTCTGCATGAAAAATGGACTCATCAGGAAAATCAGTTACTAGTGGATGAGTGACTTGAATCAATGCATCTTCCACTTGATCTGCTATTACCTATCCTTTTATTGCCTTATGCTCGACATATTGTATGTCATACTCGCTACCCATTTTGCCAAGCAGCTTGTTAATGCTGCCCGACTTAAGAGATACTTCAGCGAATTGATCTTAGCAACCAGCTGTGTCTGGTGACTGAGCATATAGTGTCTTAATTTCTAGGATGCAAAGACAACAACAAGGTAGGCACGTTCAATGTGTGTATAGTTCAACTCATACCCTATTACTGTGCGGCTGATATAATAGATGGCTTGTTCTTTTCTTTCATGATTATTTTGTGCCAGTAATGCCCCAAGTGCTGAACTAGTAGTTGAGATGTATAGGATCAATGGTTTTCCATGAATTGGAGGCATAAGGACTAGTGTTGATAGTAGGTAATCTTTAATTTTCTGAAAAGCTTCTTGACATTTGTCTATCCATATAAAGGGAATACCCTTGTGCAACAGATACTAGAATGGATGACACTTATCTGCCAATTGGGCTATGAAACACCGAATAGATTGTAGCCTACCTTGTAGAGTTCTTAGCTCACTGATTCTTTTGGGTGGAGGCATGTCTATGATTGCTTTGACCTTTGTTGGATCAACTTCTATGCCTCTTTGGGAAGCTATGTATCCCAATAGTTTTCCTGATGTCACTCTGAAAACACACTTCATAGGATTTAGCCGGACTTTGTACTCTTCAAGTCTCTTGAAAATTGTGTCGAGTACCTTCAGATGATCTTTCCTGGTTGCTGATTTGGCCAATAAGTCACCTACATAATCTTCCATTAGTTTGTGCATCATGTCATGGAAGATTGTGGTCATAGCCCTTTAGTATGTAGCACCTACATTTTTGAGACCGAATGGAATGACATTCCAACAATATGTTCCCGATGGGCAAGTAAATGCCATTTTGTGCTGGTCTTCAGGAGCAATGTGAATCTGATTATAGCCGAAGAAACCATCCATGAGGGACAGCATCTCATATCCTACGGTAAGATCAACTATGATGTCAATATTTGGCAAAGGAAAGTCATCCTTCGGGCATGCTTTATTTAGGTCTCGAAAGTCTGTACATACGCGGATAAGCCCATTTGGCTTTTTCACCGGCACTAGTTTGGAAATCCATTCAGCATAATCTATAGATCGTATGAATATGACATCCAGTAGTTTCTTTAACTTGGCCTTGACCAATAGAGCAACTTGAGGGTGCATTTTGTGCAACTTCTGCTTGACCGGTTTGGCATTAGGTAATAGTAGGAGATGGTGCAGAACTAATTCTGGGTCCAATCCTGACATGTCAACATAGGACCATGCGAAGTTGATTTTTCGTGTTCTGCAAAGAATTTATGAAATTCTGATCTCTCATCTTCAGTTAATGATGCAGCAAAAAGAACCATCTTGGGATCCTCTGTGGTTGATATGTTATCCTCTATTGTGTCTTCAATAAGCATAGCCAATTTCTCTTGTTGCATGGGGGGAAAGTCCAGTCCTCCATCTTTGGCTTCCTCAGAGAGGTTTTCACCCACATAGACATCCTTTATTTTGATTATTTTATCGTCAAGAGGTGCCTTTTGGTTTTCACCTAGAGATGTTTCACTTTTTTATTTATTCTTACTTTTACTTTTGCGACTAGAGGATGGAACAGTCTCACTGAAGTATGTCATGCAGTCTAAATCAATGGAAAATCCTGATTTATGGTCCCCACTAGGTATGCCTTCTCATAATCCCATAAATTCAGAAATTGCCTCATCATTCTAGAATGTGTCTAGGACCGGTGGTCCTTGTTAGTCCCAATCAACTAGCTTAGGGTAAACTAAGGAAATACCATCGTCAATGTTGGTGAATTGGGGTGAGGATGTGGACAGCATACAGATGTATTCAATGATGTTGTAGATGAGATTATCATCGTCCAACTCGACATCGAACTCTATCCAGTATTCTCCTTCACTAGTGTCATATTCGTTGTCAAAATAAGGGGTGAAGGTTTTAGAGCCCTGATTATCAATGTCATCTGATACTTTGGATGGGTTGGACTAAGGGGATTCAGATGATGGGTGTTGGACATCATGGGAAGTGATAATGGGACATTGACTATTTGGTGCATGTTCAATTTTGAATGTTTGCCAAAATCATTGTTCAGAGGTCAGTTCCCCTGGTTCGACAAACAAATCATCAAGACAACAGTCACTTAGGGATCATTCTGAGCCAAATTCCCACTCTTGGGAGTTAGTTTTAGTGAGGGTTTCCCTAGTAATATTGACACTATCTGAAGCATGTACTCGCTCATTTGAAAGTCTAGAGGTATGTCTATCATCATTGTTGGATGATCCAAACCATAATCCAAGATATTTCAGAATTTGAAAAGTTTCTATGGGTTCCCTTCGGCCAGTTTTATTTATTCCTAGACCAGTAGTACCATCATAGCCTTTAGCCTTCATGATGTCATAACATTTTCCATATCTTTGAACTAGTAATGGGGGTAGGGCGACAGTATCCTTGTAGATCCATCCTATAATGTCAGTGAGGTCTTCCTTGTTCATGTCTCCCCACTTGATAAAAATTGTTTTCAGTGGAACTTTGAAAGTTTCTTGAGGTTCCATTCTGAAACATGGCTGACCATAGTCCTTTGGAGACCTGGGGATTGTTGTTATGTTGTATGTTGTGTGCAATTTGAATTCTCTATAGCCAAGGTCCTAGATTTTGACAGTGGATTTAGTCATAGGATTAGTGGAAGATGGTGGTAACGTAGAAGACATGGATGGAGTAGATGTGGAAGATGACATGAGTGTGGAAGGGTCAATATATATGGATGATGAGGAGCTAGGTGCTTCTCGGTTAATAGGTACTCAATTTTTAGAGATACCCCTTAAGTTTGTACAATATTGGAAAGCTTCAAGGTCTCCATATATGGTTATTTCTATGTCGTCAAATGGAAACTTCAGGCATTGGTGATATGTGGATGGAACGAATTTTAAGGCATGAATCAATGGATGGCCTAATAAGATGTTATATGGTAGTTCCAAATCCAGGACCTAGTAGGTTGTGTCCACAATGACTGGTCCCACTCTTATTGGGAGAGAGATAATGCCCCGTGAAGAGCATTCCTCATCATTGTATGCTTTGATCACTATACTCTTCATTGGGTCTACGCACACATCAGAGAACCCTAGAGCCTTAATTAGTTTGAGGGAGCATATATTCAATCCTGCTCCACCATCTACTAAAACCCGTCTAACTTTGTGCTTGTAGACAAAAGTTTCTATGTGCAATGCATCATTGTGGTTGGTTTTAGGTGATGAGTAATCTTGATCCGAGAAGGTGACATGGTGAGGCATAGTGAGATATCCCACCATGGTTTCAAATTGATTGACATCGATGTCCTTGGGGACCAACGACTCAAGCAAGGTTTTATCCAGGATTTCTTTGTGTGCGGGGGATATGCAAAGCAGCTCAAGTATAGAGATTTGTGCAGGAGTCTTTCCTAGCTGGTCAATAAGGTTGAACTAACTTTTGGTTTTCCATTACTTTGTGGTAGAGATAGGTTGTGACTCTTTAGCAGATGGGCCCGGTATGGTGATTTTGGCTTGTCTAGTGGTAGGTGGACCAGCTATAGTGACTTTGCCACTGCGAGTGGTAGCGTTACATTGGGGTGCTCTTCTGATGGTAATAATATTGTTATATTCATTATCAGTGTGGACATTGTTTATAATAGGTCCACCAAAATAGTCATACTTGACTCGGGTGAAGTTAGCTTGATTATTGTGCATCTTTGGTCCTGACATGGAAGCATTATGAGAACCATGGTCCTGCAGTAGATTCTTATGGATAGTATGATCTAAATTGGAGGCAAATTGAGATCCACCTACTTTAATGACATGACTCTCAATGAGATCTTGTATTAGGTTTTTCAATTGTTGATAGTTAGAGGTTGTATGTCCTTTTCCTCGATGGTATTCATAAAATGCATTGTCATTCCACCATGCTGGTTTGAATTGTCCTGGATCATACAGTTTTGGTTCTTGGAGTGTAATGACCCCATTATGGATACATTTCTTGAGGACTTCCTCAATGGGTTCACCCAAAGGAGTGTATGTGTGACTTTAGGAAATTGTCTCATTTGACGATATTGTCCCTGATTGTTTTGACCACTTGGGTTGTTTGAAGGAATATTGGGAGGAGGTGTTAGGGTCATTATTGGTTTTTTTTGTTGTTGAACCCCCTTTAGGGCCAGTACATGACCCACAACATTTGCAACCTTGGCATCAACAACACCGTCATTTGTAACATGTTTATTTTTAACCCAATATTTGTTCTTGTTGGTGGTTGGATTGACATTTGTGTTTTTGGAACCATATCACAATTCTCCCTTTATGATAAGGGCTTTCTCAATCTGGACCCCTTTTTTAACTAAGTTTGTGAAGTTTGTACAACAATGTACTTGCAATGCATATTTTAGGGGCCCAAGAAGTGTTTGGACAAATATGTCAACTTTCTCCCTTTCAAGAATGTCAATGTGACATCGACTAGCAAGGCTTCTCCATTTTTGAAAAAATGGGATAAATGTCTCTCCAGCATCCTCCTACATGAGATTGCACAAGCTAGTGATGGAGGTGTCCATGTCAATGTTGTATGCGTAGTTTTTGATGAATTTTCATTTAATTTCATCCCATGTTTGGATATCCTTTTCTGTAGAAAACCATTCGAGGGCTTGACCTGCCTGACTTTTAGAAAAAAGTCTCATCAAGTATGTTTGTTCATAGGCGATGTCCATACAATTGGTTGCGAATTCGTGAACATGTTCAACGGGGTTTGTCTTGCCTCTGTATTTTGTAAAATTTGGTGACACATATCCCAGAGGAAATGGAGGCATGTATATGCTCATGTTGAATGGGTATACATTTAGGTAATATGATATTTCCAAATTTTGGCCTGAAATGTAAAGGTTTTGAATAGTTTTTTCCAAACCCATCATTCTTGTTTGGAGGGCATCCACAATAGGGTCATTTATGTTTCCATACGTTGGATTTCTCGGTACACCATAGGTCCCTATTTTTTGTGCATGAATGTTGGTATATTGTGGCGGTGTGGATTGTTGTGATATGTATGACGTGTGCAAATTGACGTCTTGTGTATATTGAAAGTTATGATTGGGTGCATGTTGGTGAGTATGTACATTAGATGAGTAGGTTGGGATGTGTCCCCTAGTCATGTGTGTCGTTATTTGGGGAATGTGATGACCATGAGCATTATGATGTGTTAATGGTGCCATGGGTTGCGTTATTTGGCCACCTTGTGCAAATTGTTGGGTTTGCATGAGAGGAATATTTGGATTTGTACCTTGGGAGGCAATGAAATGTGACTGTTTTGTTGTATTAATGTTTGGTTGTTGTCCTTGGATAAAAATGTGTCCCTTGCCCCCTCCTAAAGGATTTTGTGAAATACCACTGAGTGGATGTGTCAAAGGTGTACTCATGGTAGTAGATGGAGCTATCAAGGGGGGATTGTTGTGACTTGATGATGCCCCTATGGAATTTACTATTGTGGCATTTGCTATCATGGTATTTATGGTGTTGGAGGTGTTTGGGATGTTGGATGTAGCATGCACTGTCATTGTGGTGTCAAAGGAAGTATTTCTCGTATTGTTTGGAGATTGACCAGTATGTGACATGTTATGTGTGTTGTTATTAAGGTCAGAAGGTGTCACATTTATCATGTTAATGTCAAATCCTTGAGGTAATTTGGCTCCTTCACTCAAGAGTATAGCCAAGAATCTGTCTTTGTTGTGACGGACCATTGTTTCAACGAAGTGAGAGGCCTTTGGGTTTTGTGCTATTGCCTCTATGTTTTCCTCAAGTATTTGACCGTATTTATCTCTTTGCAAGAAAATTTCAAATGTACCACTTGATGAGGATTGCATTGTCACTGGAGGTGGATCGTTTGGATTGGAAAATGGATCGTAAAAGGTCCAGTTTGGATTATTGATAGTAGACATGGGGTCTTGCCGAGAGTTTGCCATTTGTCATTTTTGTTTTTGAAGTCTGGTTTCCACCATAAATGAGATTGGTGAAATGGGAATGACAACTAATAATGATGATATTATGCAAGATCTAAGTTCAAAATGATGACTAGGATGACTAATGTTTTGGATTTTTTGTGAATAGGATATGCAATGTGTAAACCTAAAATGCAATGTAAGACAAGGGTATCTAAGCACGTCTAAGCTCAAACTTTTTTTTCTATTTTGGTTACTAGAGGAATTTGTTGAAAATGACAAGGTGACAATGTCAAAATGACTAGTGAATTTTCCTAACTAGACTTTTGAGTTGGAACATACACAAAAGAGGACAATGACTGAAAAGGGTTTGATAACTTAGTCCAAAAGAGCCTAGTTTCAAAAACAATGATGTTGCAAGTTGTGTTGAGGTTTACCTAATCCTAAAGATGAAAAAATGTGAACCTAGGGACAACATAATGTCAAATGTATGCAACTAGAATAATGAAGGATGCAACCTATAGTAATGAATGCAAACTAGTGGTCAAGACTTTGAGCAATTTCAAGTTTTGTTTCTGATAGAATATTTTAGGAAACAGTGTTTGATAGATAATTGGAAAGATGAAGACTTTGGATTTGACTTTGGATGAAGTTTTAAATAGAGATAGGAAAATGCGTTGTTTGAGATGTCAGTTGCATCATGGTTTTGCAAATGCGGCTCAAGTTTAGCAGATGCGACTCGAAAACAGACAAGTGCGACTCAGTTTACCAGATGCGACTCGATGACAGTCAGTTACGTTTCAGTTTTGCACATGCAGCTCTAGAGTGTTCAGATGCATCGTGATGCATATAGATGCAGCGTTTTGAGTATCAATTGTAGTTTAACAGAGCAATTGCGGTTCGAAAAATGTGATAGAGTTTTGTTTCAAATTGATTTTATTGTTGTTTTGATTGCAAGTTTGATATGTTTGGTGTTGAATGTTTTTTTTGAAGCTATGATGAAACCAGAAAGCAGTTGACAAACATAGTGTTTTGAAAAGTAACCAAACACACATCAGATAAGCACAATCCTAGGTTAGGCCATGACAGTATTCACTAGATTCCATGTGGGTTTCCCCAACCACATATTTGTAGCATGTGAATTCAGAATCTTGGCTGCATGGGCTCCCCCTTATAGTGCACTCTCTTCTTAGGCCAACCAAGCTTCCAACCCCCATGAAACTCCCATGGTGAGCTGATCACCTCTACTACAAACTGCGAAAGTGTGGATGCCTTCACACCGACCGGTGCTGCACTAGCAAATAGAAGGATTTTGGCTATCTATACAAGAGTTTTTAGTTAGGGACCCCCATTCGAGTGGCCAAACATGGGGCAAGAGATTAATCACCATTAAGGTGGCACTCTAGCCTGAAGAGGTTAAGCTCAACAGGGTTTAAGGGAGTACAACTCTGTCCGTATGACACATCCACACAAGCAACCTTAGGTTTTCCCTTAAGGTTTACATTTATATACCTATTGGGGGTAGCTTGGCTTTAGCTCCAATGTTGGTTTGAGTCATGTTGGGGTGATGAAATCCCCAGGTAGGCCCAATTTCTAGAGTTGGTAATCGTTTCTCTTACACCCAAGATCACCTAAAAGCGCGAGGGGAGAGGAGACTCCGATATACCAAGTCAAGGTAATAACAAATAAAGATGGGTTTAGTTTTTCTGATCACAAGGTTTTCACCAAGTGAGAGCATACTCACCTACCATCTTGCAAACACAATTAAGCAAAGAAGACATGAATGTTCTTTTTATGTGCACCAAAGTTAAATGTTTGCTAATCTATGAAAAATAAGCACAATGTTTGCTTTATTCCATCTTCGACATTTGAATCTGCAAAGAAAATATTAGTAGTTTCTTTATTAAATGATCTTCGACACACGAATAGTAATCGCCACACACTGCAAACAGAGATTAGTAACACAAAACCTCTAAGATGGCTAACATGTAGAAATGAAAAACTAGGAAATCAAAGAACTAGAAAAACCAGAAAGAAACCAGCAACCAGAAAACTCTAAGATCCAAAATTTAGAATTCCAAAAATGAAAGAAAATCTTTACCAGTCAAATGCAGCACGACAAAGTAGATGCATTGCTCAGGACTTCGAATGTGGCACGAGAGAGCAGATGCATTGTTCCAAATATCGATTGTGGCTTATCAGAGCAATTGCGGATTTTGAGTTGGAAAATGCATTGCGACGCATCAAATGCATCATGATTTAAAAAAATGGTTGTGTCACTCTGTACCTATACCTTCAAAAACAGCAGAAAACACAAAATTGTACGAAAATAAAAGTGAATAACAAAGTTGTGTTTACGTCAGGTTCACCAAATGTATCTATGGAAAATTGGATGGGGTTAGATTAATCAAATAATAAACATAAAAAATTCAAAGAAGCTATCAAGAAAAATGGAAAATCAAAAAAAAAAATGATTATACCTTCCTTTCCTTCCATGCTTCACCTTCATAGCACCTTCTAGTTTGCAGCAAGTCAATGAGGCCCTCAGATTTCAAATTGAGCAACCTATAATAATGTCCAAGTCCTATACAAATGTTGAAGGATTTATAAAATTATGCCTATGTCTATGACAATATGCTAAAATGAAATAATGACTACTAATTCCAAATGACTATAATGCTGGTATTCAAAAATAACGGGATCCCGAAATTATGAGAAAAATTGTCTTTTATAGAAAACACAATTTTGAACAGTCGGATGAGATTAAATTCTAAGAAAGACCTAGAATGAGAGGCCCAGATTAAATCTTAGAATCCCTAATCAGGGTTAGGGAAAATTCATTAATCGAATAGTCAAAATAATATCTTAGATAATTGGATCGACGGTGGAGAATAAATGAGACAAATTAATTAGAAAATAAAGATTTTCAAATATCAAGAAGATAAGATTTGTCTGATTTGTGAGATTCAAAAAATCAAGAAGATAAGATTTGAACTGAAAATTAGATTTGGAAAATCAAGAATCTGCCCGATTACTTGATTTTTGGGAGATTAGTTAGTAATTTAAATTAAATTAATTCAAATCATCGATTTTATGAGACAATAAATAATCTTTTTCAGATTATTTACCAAAATGCACTAACAGTTAAGATTATGATGACATTTTAAATAATTGATTTATTTAAAATGAGAGGAATATTAAATTGGCAATTAAATAATTAAATTTAATTATTTAATTTAGAAGATAAGATTAATTAATTAAATAAATTAATCAATTTATTTTATTAAGACAAATAGTGACATATTAAATAAATAAATAAAACTTATTTATTTAATAATCAAGAAGAAATATATGACAAAGGGGAATTAAATAAATTAAGAAATTTATTTAATTAAGGGAAGACTTACACAATTAATGATGTATTTAATAAATAAATAAAATTTATTTATTTAATAATCATGAAGAATACAAAGACATGAATTAATTAAACAATTATAAATTATTTAATTAATAGTCAAATGTGGACCAAGGACATAATTAAATGTCATAATTATGCTAGGATGAAAGTGGTAAAAATGAAGCTTGCAGGCCTAGGTCATTTTTAGGTGTCTACACCCCCCCCCCCTCTCATTTTTACTATTCAACAATTCGTATCAAAGCACAAGGTTCCTTGGTGAAGAGTTTAACCACTTAAGGAAGGTCTAGGATGGCTGGAAAAATGGTTTTTGATTATTCGAGGTTTGATGAAACTAACTATGGTATCTAGAAAGTATTGATGGAAGAATATTTGGAGTATTGTAGATATGATGTGGAGAAAGCTTACAAAAATCCTTACACTCCTCCTACTAATGTTTCAAGTACTCCCAAAGATATCAAAGCACATGAAGTGAAAAATAAAGAAAACTTCATCTTATAGAATAGTTTGGTGCATTTCAAGTTGATTAAGGTTTAGAATTTGAAAAAAACTAAGGAAGTGTTAGATTTTTTGGAAAGAGCACATGATGGTGATGAAAGATTTAAAGAGGCGAAATTATAGAACATGGAAACATAGTTTGATCTTCTACATATGCTTGAAGATGAGAATATTAAAGCTTATGTATAGAGATTGGATGAGATAGTGGCCAGAATGAGAGGACTTAGTGCTACTATAGTTGAAACCAGGATTATAAAGAAGATTCTCAAAACTCTTCCTAATTCTCACAGTGATATGGTGAGTTCTATTGAGTAGACTATAGATTATAAGACTTGTACTAAGGATCTACTATTGGAATTTTTGACATCTTATGAGATAAGGAAGTTGAGTCTAAGGAATGGGTTCAAATTAGAGACTACTTTTAAAGGTACAAAAGTTGAAGATCTAGATGACGAAAACTTTGATGAAATAGAAGCTTACTTTGTAAGAGGAATGAGGAAAGGCTCTAATAAGTATGAAGGTATGTTTCCCTTTAAGTACTTTAGTTGTGGATAAATAGGTCATTATGTTGTGAAGTGTCTAGAAAGAGCTAGAAGAAATAAATAAAGATATGAGAAAGAAAGGAAAGGAAAGAAGATTAATAGAGATTATTATGTGAATGAGAACACCAGTATATTTAATGAGGATTCAAAATATAAAGATCCTAATGAAAATGAATTCTTGTTCTTGGAAATCAAGGATGAACCTACTTATACTAATTCTTTAAAATAGGCAAAAGAAAGCCCTCTGAAGAAGGTGAAAAATGAAGGTATGTTTATCTCTGCCCTACATGCTAAACAAGAAAAAAAAAATTGGGTAGTTGATAGTGGTTGTTAAAATCAAATGATTGGTGATAAAATTAAGTTTGTTAAGCTCAAAAATTATGATGGATGATTGGTTATGTTTGAAGATGATACTAGTGGTAAAATCTATGGGATAGGTTCAACAAGTTTTGATGACAAGGACCATACTAATTATTTATACTATGTTAATTGTTTAGGGCATAATTTGTTGAGTGTTGGCTACATGTGCAAAAAATGATATGATCCTGTATTTAAGGATGAGAGAGGTGAGATATAGAAAGGATCAAAACTTTGATTGCAATAGGAAATAAATATGAAGGGAATATCTATCAACTTAAGGGTGTTGATGTATGATTTTTTATAACTCAGATTAATGATATTTGGTTATAGCGTAGGAGAATGTGTCACATGAATTTTGATAAATGGGAAAGGATTAGTGTTGTTTAGGCCATGAGAGATCTACTAAGAATTACAAAGCCTATTAATGTTATTTGCAGGAATTGTCAGTTTGGAAAGCAAGCAAGAAATCATTACAGATTGAAGGAATAGTCCACTACCAGACTATTGGATTTAGTTCATATAGGTATTTGAGGTCCTACAAGAGTACGAAGTATACTTGGTGAAAGTTACTTTATGCTTTAAATTAATGATAATTCTAGATGTACATGGGTTACATTTCTTAGAGAGAAATTAGAAGTATTAGATAGATTCAAGGCATTCAAAGATATGGTTGAAAATGAATAAAACTTGAAGATAAAATGATTAACATATAACATAGGTGGAGAATACACCTCCCATGAGTTTAAAATGTTTTGTGAAGTGCATGGAATAAATAGATAGTTATGTACCCCAAGAACTCCTCAACATAATGGAGTTGTTGAAATAAAAATAGAATAGTTGAAGAGGCTACTAGATCAATGATTACAAAGGCTAGCTTACCAAAATTTTATTGGAAAGAAGCTTTCATCCTATTGTTTATGTATTCAATCAAGTTCAAGCAAGAGAAAATAGTAGCAAAACTCCCTATGAGCTATGTGTTGTGTGGTCTCACAAGATGCCCCAAGATTGAAAAGACTTGGGGACCCAGGTGAAAATGACTTCTATGGTAGGAGCTAACAGACTAGATGATCTCTGGAAGAGAAAAGAAAAGAAAAGTCTTTAGTTTAAAGGAAAGAACTTCATATAGTAAGTATTTCATACACTAGATATTAGGTACCAAAAATATAGAAAAGGAAAAAGGTTAATGTAAGGTTGAGATGAATGGCTATGGTAAGTTGCAGTCTAGAAAATTGGAGTTCTAGTATAACTAAGGTCTAGGAAAGTAAGTGGGTAAAGCTGAAATTGAGTACCAAGTACCGAGTTGAAATGTGAAGTAAAATGTTAATTTTTTTATTTTGTACAATGGTCCCGGTGATCCAATATACATGCAAGGATTTGTGATATGTCCTTGAAAGTGAATTTTGTGGATTTTTATGTAAATATTTGAATATTGGTTTCGTTTACATGAGATATGGTAGCATATTTGTTTAAAAGGGGATTTAATATTGGAATTTTGTGATTTGTAGGAGATATCAATTGTGATGCAAAACTTGAGTATGTATGGTCAGGAAAATTTGAGTCATGGTTGGAATAAAATTTATTCTAGTTTTATCACTCTAGGATGTGATAATGTTGACCGCTTTGAGTCCATCGGAGTATAGGAGATCTTGGTATTCCACTTTTGGTGGGAACAAATGCTAATCTTTAGGAGAGCCCATTCTTGAGAGTGACAGAATTGGAGCCAAACAAAGTGTAGGAGGTGAAAATTCTTCCTTATCATTTTGAATGTATGGAATTCCCATACATATTATCATGATTCAAGTTATTTTCCTGGCAAAGATTCCACATAAAAGAGGAACTCAAAGAGCTTCAATGAGTAATTGGAGTTGACTTCCATTGACTTCAATTGCTATTCTCTTATTGGTCACAATATTCCATGTGCCATGATGAGATTGGTCCCTTAGATTCCCTCTCATGTAGATGTCTTATCCTATCTGAGCCTTGTGTTCTATAAAATGCGAGAGGATGTTTAATTTTATTTTTAAGTTTGAAATTTGTGGATGACAGAGGAGCAAAAGCTTCTTTTAAGTTTTTTTATTTTTTCCTATCTTCTGAAGCATTCTGGTGTAAAACTTTGTATGCACATAGACATTAATTGATATCAGAGCTTTGTGGATAGCTACCTATCTAAGCATCTTTTGTTGTTGGTTTTGTAAGTTTCATTGAATAAGACAGTATGCTATGATGTTTAAGGGTACATACAAAACCTATTAATTTTCCATAAATGAAACCCTCTCTTTAAAAGCTTGCATCATTTTATACGTAGTTGTGAAGCAATCTAGTGAAGTATAAAGTGGTTTTCTCTATTTTGATTAATTCTTTGGGGCATCCATGGAGAATAACTAGGAGAAATTCTTTTATTTTTATTTTTTTTATGTTTTTCTTTAGATTAGTTGTCAATATTTTTTCAAAATGTTCTAAAAAATACAAGTGAATGGAAATACTTTTGTTGAAAAATCTTTTATTTTCCATGAAATTGTTGAATGCTTAATGCTAAATCTACTTAAGTGATAGCAAAATTATTGGTGGATATTTTAAAATCCAATGTTAAATTCACTACTTTCATGAATTTTAAGTTTACCTTTTCCAAGTTGGAAATCCAATTTCAAAATATTCAGAGAAATAGTATAATAAATGTGTATGTGTATGCTTGAATGTGTCCCCAAATAGAAAAATTAATAGAAAAATTATCACATCATTACCTAAGAGCTATGTTTAGTGCAATCATGACCTGATTTATGGAGACTTGTGATTAAACAGAAGTCAATCTTTGTTCTATGAATGCAAAATTCTTTCTTAGGTTTCCTTTGTTTCATATCTTTCAAGAAAGGTAGGATTTTAGTGGTCTTGTCTATGGATAATCTATACAATCTATTTTCTACAATTAAAATCGTTGTCAATAGGAACTGGTGCTAGAAGGAGGGTAGTGTTTTCCATTTTGGTGGTCATACTTGGATACACATATAATTTTTTTAATTTCTTGGATATTTTCAGGTTTACCTTTTGGAAGTGAGTTTGTGTTTTGAAATACCCTTCCTAATTTTGCAAGAAGCATGTAAAACACAAAAAATTGGCACAAGCTAGTTTTCAAGATGGAAATTGGAAAACTTTGTAAAATATTTAACCAAAAACTGTATCCTTTGAGTTCATTTACCTTTGGAAGAGTCACTAAGTGTAGAATCCATGATACAACTGATCATGGTGAAATTGAGTGTGAATTTTTTTTAAGTAGGGTAAGTCTAGCAACAAGTGGAGCAATTTTGCTAATGAAAGAAGTTTTAACTACAAAAAGAAAAGGACTATCCATGAGAGAAATGTTTAACCCTAGTGGAGTTGGAAATATAAAAGAATCAACCATTGAAATGAAATAGTTAGAAAATTGTGATTATTTTAAAGAAAATCCTAACGTCTTGTAGGTGAATAGGGGAGAATATCGAGATTTAGAGATATTTTATCATAAATGAGGGAAATATATGGATGGATCATCATTCCCTATATACATAGAAAACAAAAATCGTGAGATAGAGTTGGAAAATCAAGTGAAAGACATGTGTATTGTGCTTCAAGTTGAAAATGCATTAGATATAAAAAGACATTTTCCTAATTTTATACAAGATACAAAATATCAAGTTTTTACTTTTTCTCTTTCTGATAACAATATAAATATAGATATATCTTGGTCTAACACAATGCAAAGTAGAGACAAGGCCAGAGACACAAGGGTTTTTACAAGAGAGTGAAATAAAGAAATGAACATAGTCATTCATGGAAATGGACCAGGGCTGGAAGAAGTATAGTATTGTCGCACTAGATGACATGTGTGCAACCAGTCTCTAATGAGATTGTTTACATAAATTTAAGCCAGATTTTGGGTAAGTACACCTTCAAATTTATGATGTTTAAATACAAGACACTTAATATTTTTCATTATTATAGTAGGATATTGAGGACGTTGATAACAGAATTTAGAGATAAGCATGTTGTAATTCATACCAAAAATGTAAAATAAATAGCTATAAAAATTTAAATAAATTGCTTAGTTAGAGTTAATTTGTTGTGATGTTAGAGTTAGGGTAGTTAGGGTTAGTGTATTGTTAGCTTAGCTTAGTTTTTTTTTAGGTTTTTTATTCCTTCTTCTTTTTGTTTTTCTTGTTTTCTTTTCCTTGCTTAGCTTTTGCATTAACAAATTCTACTTAAATATATCATAAACATGAGAGTGAAATTGAAACAATTTGTTGAACTAAACTTAAACAATAAAACCTTAAACAATGAAACTTTTTTTTAAGAGAAATAACCACAATATATATATATATATATATATATATATATATATATATATATATATATATATATATCTGTGTGTGTGTATGACATATACATCAGATATCAAAATCCTTTTTGAAAACAAAAATAGGAGGATTCAAGAGAAAGGTGAGAAAAGTTGCAGACAACAATAGTTATCTAGTCAATATGGGATGCCTCTTCCATCAAGGCTAAATACCCTATGTAGGTGAGTTCTTGGTGAACTTCAAAATCTTGTATATGGAGATTAATAAGAAAAGGCCGAAGTGGAATCATTTCCCCATGATTCAGGAATCAAGGAATATCATCCATGGAGGGAATCCTAATGATTGGGTGTGCAACAACTAGAATGGTGTCCAAATTATCCAAGAATTTTGGTTTAACTATTAAGTTCATAGTGGCATGCACATCATCAATAGGTAACCGAATTTATAGGAGCAAAGTTACAAAATGAGATTTTATGGAAAAATAAAAACAAAAAAAGTAGTTGGACGCAACATATCTTTTCCCAAGGACCAAGCATAAATTTGGCATAGTAAAGTTGGAAGTCCTAATAATGAAAACCTTTTCAAGCCTTTGTGATGTGATGCTTCCAAAGAAAACATTTTTTCTATGAGAAAAACTCAAGAAAATGGGAGTATACATGGTCAAGAAGGAAAAGAGTAAAAGCACAAAACATAATGGAATTACATAAATAAAAAGAAAAGAGAGAAAAGTGCAGAGAGTTTGAGGAGAAATGCATGAATTTATAGAAAACCACAAATACAATAGTAGTACATAGTTTCCTAGAGTTTTTATTAGAAATTGTATGTGTGAAGTGGCAATTGGTTAATACTCCTTAGAATTAAAGGTTAAATCAAATAAATTCTTTGCACATGTTTGGTGAAATTGCTTCAAAATAGATTAGTATGGAGATTGCAAATCAAACAAGTTGAAGATTTTGAATTAATAAGGGGTCATTTCCAATTGTTTTAAGAAATTTGTAATGATTACTGAGGTGTTAAGTGTGTGGATCATACATGAGAATGAGGTTAGGAAAATGCTACATGTCATCACTTGATGAAGTAGGAAGATAATACGTCTTCAAATAGGCACACAAATTTAGTGTTGGGTAGTGTGATCCTTTTTCAAGGTAATCATAACATTATGATCCATTAGTATAGTGCATCACCATCAAGTTGAGATAGTTAGAAATTTTTTTAGGAACTACCATAAATTTAATTGAAAAGGGGTGGTAACTAATATTTCTAAATTTAAATTTAAATTTCGTGATTAAGTGGTCTATTGCTAAATTTTAATTTATGCATATATTTTAACATATAGTGGGCTACAGTTAGGATTTAGCATAATTGATGAAATTTAGCTAGAAACACACACTTACAGGGAATTATTAAATGAGTTTTGGGAAGTAGTGAATTGATGAAGGGATTTAAATTGAATGAAAAATTAAAAGGTAACCTTCACTACCACTTTAATTCCCAACCTAATGGTGGTGCTTCAATGCTTGCAAGTTGATAAATGAGCTATTATTACAAAATAAAAAAGAAGTCAAAATGAGTTATCATTGCCATATCTTATGGATATATATATATATATATATATATATATATAAAGTGATATCAACTCTTTAGGCTATCCAAATAACTATACCGGCAATATGGACACCTGACTAGTAGTAGAGCTATGTTTGGGGGAATTATAGAGATAACCTTGTTGGGGCTATGGATGCTTGACTGACAACAAGGCTGTATCCCTGGTTGGCTTTGCAGGATTACTATATTATGTAGTTCAATGTTAATGAATTGATTCTATTCATTGAGTTCCAAAAATAGAATTAATCAAGAGTACACATAGATTTTTCTGGTGGAGTTTTATTTTTTATGCCATAATCTAAGTAAAGGTAGAAAGTTATTGTTTTAAAATATGCATAAGTTTTAATTTACAACTGGTGATTTAATTTCAAGTTTAATTTTAAATTTGGTTTTATTGGTTGCAAGTTGTTGTGTGGTCTCACAACATGCCCCAAGACTGAAAAGACTTGGGGACCCAAGTGAAAATATGACTTCTATAGTAGGAGCTAACAAATTGGATGATCACCATAAGAGAAAAGAAAAAAAGAAATCTTTAGTTTAAAGGAAAGAACTTCATATAGTAAGTGTTTCATACACCGGATATTAGGTAATGAAAATGTAGAAAAGGAAAAAGGTTAATGTAAGGTTGAAATGAATGGCTCTGGTAAGTTAGATTTTGATAAATTGGATTTCTGGTATAACTGAGGTTTGAGAAAGTAAGTGGGTAGAGCTAAAATCAGGTACTAGGTACCGAGTTGAAACGTGAAGTAAAATGTTAACTTTTGTATTTTCTACAATGCTCCTAGTGATCTAGTATACATGCAAGGATTTTTGATGTCTTTGAAAGTGAATTTTGTGGATTTTTGTGTGAATATTTGAATATTGGTTTTATTTACATGAGATATGGAAGCATATTTGTTTAAAAAGGGATTTAAAATTGGAATTTTGTGATTTGTAGGAGATATTAATTGTGATACAAAGCTCGGGTATGGATGGTTAGGAAAATTTGAGTAATGGTTGGAATAAAATTCAGTCTGGTTTTATCACTTTGGGATGTGATAATGTTGAAGTCTTTGATTCCATTGGAGTATGGGAGATCCTAGTATTCCACTTTTGGTGGGAACAAATGCTAATCTTTGGGAGAGCCCATTCCCGAAAGTGACAGAACCAGAGTGAAATGAAGTGTAGGGGGAAAAAATTCTTCCTTATCATTCTGAATGTATGGAATTCCCCTACATATTATCATGATTCAAGTTATTTTTCTGATGAAGATTCTAGATAAAAGAGGAACCTGAAGAGCTTCAATGAGTAATTAGAGTTGAATTCCATTGACTTCTATTCTCCTATTGGTCACAATATTCCACATGCCTTGATGAGATTGGTCCCTTAGATTCCCCATCATGTAGATGTCTTTACCTATCTGAGCCTTGTGTTCTATAAAAGGAAAGAAGATGTTTAGTTTTATTTTTAAGTTTAGAATTTTTGGATGTTGGAGGATCAAAAACTTCATTTAAGTTTTATTCTTTTTTCCTGTCTTCTAATCCATTCTAGTGTAAAACTTTGTATGCATGTAGACATTAATTGATATTAGAGCTTTATAGACAGCTACCTATCTAAGTATCGTTTGTAGTTGGTTTTGTAAGTTCCGCTGAACAAGATTGTATGCTTTTCCATTTAAGGGTACATACAGAACCTATTTGGTGTCCATAAATGAAACTCTCTCTTTAAAAGCTTGCATCATTTTATACATAGCTATGAAGCAATCTAGTGAAGCATAAAGTGGATTGCTCTATTTCGATTAATTCTTTGGGGCATCCATGGAGAATAACTAGGAGAATTTTTTTTTTTTTTTGTGTTTTGCTTTAGATTAGATGTGAATATTTTTTGAAAATGTTCTAAAAAATACAAGTGAATGGAAATACTTTCATTGAAAAATTTGTTATTTTCCATGAAATTGTTGAATTCTTAATGCGAAATCTACTTAAGTAATAGCAAAAAGATTGGTGGATATTTTAAAATCTAGTGTTAAATTCACCACTTTCATGAATTTTGAGTTTACTTTTTCCAAGTTGGAAAGTCAATTTGAAAATGTTCAAAGAAACAGTATAATAAATGTGTATGCATATGCTTGAATGTGTCCCCAAATAGAAAAATTAATAGCAAAATTATCACATCACTACTTGAGAGCTATGTTTGGTTCAATCATGACCTAATTTATAGAGATTTGGGATTAAACAGAAGTCAACATTTGTTCTATGAATGCAAATTTTTTTCTTAGGTTGTCTTTGTTTCATATCTTTGAAGAAAGGTATGCTTTTTGTGGTCTTGTCTATGAAGAATCTATACGAGCTATTTATTGTGAGTAAAATCATTACCAATACTATGGCATGGAAGAATTCCTACTATTAAATATTTCAAATTATTTAGATAAAAATGCTATATTAGAAGAGATGATGAAACTTTGGGTAATTTTGATGCAAGAAGTGATGAAGGAATTTTTCTTGTATATCTACTAACAACAAGGCATATAGATGTTTTAATAAAAGACTAAGAAATATTGTAGAAAACTTGAATGTGAAGTTTGATGAGACAATGAAGAATCCTATTGACATTGATAGATATGTATCTAATGAGCATGATTGTGTAAGAATAGAAGAGATTGTGGAAGAACAAGAAACAAATGAGCAAGGGAAGTTGGATGGAAAGAATGAAACAAAAGAAGATGCTCTGATGATCTCCCCCAAGACACCAAAGTATGTATAGAAGAATCATTTAGAAATTGAGATTATTTGAGACAAGACAAAAGGTGTGTTGACTAGAAGCAAAGTTGTAGTTGAAGTAAATCTATGTTTACTTTCTAAGGTTGAACTAAAGACTATAATTGAAGCTTGTAAAGATGAACATTGGATAGAAAATATGAAATAACTTATTTAGATTGAGAATAATCAAACTTAGGAATTGGTCCCAAGACCGGAAGACAAAAACATTATTGAATCAAATGGGTATTCAAAAATAAGTTGAATGAAAATGGAGAAGTTGTTATAAACAAATCAAGCCTTTTTGTAAAGGCTATTCACAAGTAGAAGGCATAGATTTTCTAGAAACTTTTTCCCAGGTATCAAAAATGGAAGCTATAAGGATGTTATTAAAAAATTTTGCTCATAAAGACTTTAAAGTCTATTAGATGGGTGTGAAGTCACCATTTTTGAATGGTGACCTAGAAGAGGAAGTTTATATGGAACAACCAAAGGATTTTAGTTAATAGAGAAATTGGATATGGCATGTAGATTGAAGAAAACTTTATATGGTTTGAAGCAAGCTTATAGAGCATGGTATGTGAGGTTAATTAAGTATTTGATTCAACAAGGCTTTAACAAAGGTATGATAGACAGTATCTTGTACTTTAAGATTGAAAGTGATAGAATCTTAATTGGAGTAGTGTATGTTGATGACATTATCTTTGGAGGAAATCAAAATATGTGCAAGAGGTCTGTGAAAGAAATGCAGAAAGAAATTGAAATATCTATGTTTGGGGAAATGAATTTCTTTCTTGGGCTACAGATTAATCAAATAGAGAAGGGAATTTTTATTTCATAGTCTAAGTATGTGAGGGAAATATTGAAGAAGTTTGGAATGGATGGTTCCAAACCGATAAGTACAATTATGGTGACTAGATGAAAATTGGGAAAAGTTGATGATTCACTTAAGCATGATAAGGGAAAATATAGATCTATGATTAGTGGAATATTGTGTTTGTCTGCTACTAGACTACATATCATGCATGCTATCTATCTTGTGACTAGATTTCATGAAGAGCCAGAGGAAACTCATCTTGCTACTGTTAAAATATTTTTTTATATATTTGAATGGTACTCCAAATTATGGATTGTGATATCCTAAAGATACTAATTTTACACTTAGTGCCTATACAGATGTAGATTTGGTTGGATGTGTAGATGATAGGAAAAGTACAAGTGGTGATGCATTATTTCTTGTATGTAGATTGGTGGCATGGTCGAGTAAGAAGCAAGAGTTAATCTTGTTGTCTACTATTGAAGTTGACTATATTGCTGTTGCATCTTGTTGTACACAAGTTCTATGGATGAGAAAAACATTGAAATATATCACAATAGTACATGATGATCCTATTCCTATTTTCTATGATAATATAAGTGCAATTAATATTTCAAAGAATCCTTTGATGCACTTGAGGAAAAAGCATGTATCTATCAAAGATCATTTATTTGTGGGATAATGTCATGGAGAATGAAGTAAAGGTCTAGTATGTTCTGACAAAGGATCAATTTGATGATATTCTCACGAAGGATCTTCCTAAGATACTTTTAAGTATCACCAGGAGAAGTTGGGGGTTGTTGCCCCTCATTTCTTAAACTATATGCATACGAAGATGCATCAATCTTGTGGATCAATGGATATATCTTTCTTTTGGGCTAATTTTTTTCTGGCTACCTTTTAAGGGAAGTAGGTAGTATCAAGTGTTGTCATTATGAGTATTTTATTTTTCATGTTAAAGGAGAAATCAATGTAAAGTATTATTTTTCCTTTTCCATTTATGTCAAATGGTGAGAATAATCATGTGGAAAAGGAAAGGAATATTGGGAGAAGAAGCATATAATAAATTATCTTCTAAGGAGGAGAATCAGAAAAGTGTATTTAGAACTTATATGTTGTATTTGACAGTTTTTCACATCATGTGTTGTCATCAAAGACAAAGTGGGATATTTTTGCAAGAATGGAAATATTGAAGGTGTTTCCATATATTTGAATTGGTGAGTTGATTATCCACTAGTTGTTGTTGGCTGTATATGTCAAGGATATTGAGAAAATTGTAATAAAGATATGTTGCAGGTATTGAGTGGTTGCTCTGAGTTTTGATCTGTATTTTCTCCTGAAGTTGTACAGCTCAAATATGTTTTTCATGATTGTTGGAATGTTCTACATTTATATTTTTTGTTGTTAGATCATTCTACAATGTAAGATGTGTTCACTAGTTGTGAACTATGGTTTTGTATGTTTTAGGTTAAGGTCTAAAAGAAATGTTGTTGGTCTGGATTTCTCTTTGATGAATTCTTATGACAAGTGGTTCTAAAGTTGATTTTCCCTGATTGTATTGAAGTTAATTTCAACATTTGGAAAGTTCATGCTTAATGATTCTATGTGTTTTACACTGGTTTGGCTGACCTTGTGTGAAATACTACTTTTGAGAATGAAGAAGTGTGTTGGACCTATCTAGGTACCTAGGAAGTGTTCTTTTGGGTTTCCCTCATTATAATTCCACCCTAGGATGTTTTGGAGTCAACCTGATTTGAATTTGTCTTTAGATAGTGAACTTTGGGTATATTTCAAAGATGAAGATGGTATAAATACAAGATGAGTTAGTAATGGAAAATATACAAGAGCGAAGAAGAAGCATGATAAGAGAAAAGAGAAAGTTTTTTTTGTGAGACATTGAATCTATTCATTAAGTGTGTGTGTTGATAGTGTTGGAGATTAGTGCAAAGCTTAATTCTAAGTGTCTAGATGTAGTGAGCAGAAGGAAAACTCTATCATTCATGGAATTTTATCGAGTGATTGTGGTGGAATCCTTTGTTGCATTGGGATTGTAGTCTCTCTATAGTAATCCTTCTTTGTCTTCTTTGTATCTCTTTGATTGTGAGCCCTCTAGGTTGTAGCCTTGTTGGGTAGTGAGTCCTTGTTCCAGAAAGTGAGTCCTTATTTTAGGTAGTGATTCTATATAGTGTGAGTTAATCCTCACCATGGTTTTTATCTCATTGGGTTTTCCATGTAAAACTACTGTTATTTTTTTTATGTATTGGATTTGAGTTTTCATTTGATGATTAATCATTTAAGTTGTATTATGTGTTAGTTTCGGTGATTGAATTAAAGTTTTAATTCTATGACAACTAATTCACCCCCCTCTGAGTTTTCCTATTCAAAAATCACTTTGAAGTGAAAGTATAATGAGTCTACAACTAGAGATATTTTAAAATTTTAAATAAAAAAGGTCATAGATGGAGCAAAAAATTGTAGAGGTAGGTGATCTAGAAGATGGAAAGCGATATGAGGGTGAGGAAGTGCTAAACTACAAGGATTTTAGTCATGATGAATATTAGGAAATCAATTTATCATTGGAAGCTGAGGAAGAGGTGGAAATACAAAATTACTTGGTGATATGTTTTTAGGTCATTGGACCCAGATATGGTCATGAGGAAATTCATTCTTGGCTCGCAAAGAACCAAAAATTGATGACAGTTGTGAAATTCATGCAAAAAGGTTTTGTTGTGGAAACCTTCACCTCTATAGAGGATAGGGAAAATATTTTTCAAGGTTTAAAATGGTAGTTGGAGGACCACCCTTTGTACCTATAGAAATGGGTGCCCAATTTTGATCTTGTAAAGCTTGATCCATATGATAAGACTGTGTGGATCCACCTATATAATTTTCATCTAGAATTTTGGGTTGATGAATGCATAGAAAATATTAGGAGATCTCTAGGAACCCTAATTAATGTTGACTCAGAGAACATAGAAGGGGAATCCTATCTATTTTTTAGGATCTAGATCATGGCAGTTCAAAAAATTCCCAAAGAAATATTATTGTGCATGAAAGGGAGCCATAGGGTGGTTCTAGTGGAAACCAAGGAGGATAGGTTTTTCTATTTGTGGTTTGGAAAAAAATATCATATGGAGAAGCATTGTAAACCAAAACCTAAAATGAAGATGGTTTAGAAATAAAAGATTTCAAATGAAAAAGTGACTTCGAAAGTGGTGGGACCTTTTAATAAAGGTGGTTGCAACATCCCTTCATTGGAGATCCTCTATTAGGTGGAGGAATTGAGATTTTCTCCTTTAGCATCTTTGAGGAAGGATTAACCCTCAAAGGAAGATAATATGGAGGAAGGGAAGGTGTTTTTGGAGTCTCTAGATATGCATGTTGAATCGAGAGATGGGGTTTAGGTGATTGATTATAAAACAAACATGTGCTAACCGGTATTGATCTGATTGGGACAGATTTGGTGGAATCCACCTTGGCTAAAGCTCTAGATGAGAGGGACTAGGGTGTTAATTGATCAAAAGATGATGAATTGGATATTGTAGATCCAAGGTATATAAGTGAGTCAGCTGCAAAATTCTTGTGCAAAGGCAAGAAAGGGAAGGGGAGGAAGTTGAGGAAGTAGGAGGATGGGGAAGAGCTAGGATTTCCTAGCATTAAGGAGCTTTTAAAAACCAAGCGAGTTGTGGCGTCCCTTGATAAGCAATGAAGATCATAAAATAGAATGTTAGGGGCCTAATGACCCTTGACAAACAATGCTTAGTGAAGTATCAACTAGATATATTATCAGTAGACATAGTAATTTTTTAGGAAATTAAAATTAGTGCTGAGGAGGGTGGAAAATTTCTAAAGTCTTATAGAAGGTGGTCTGGTATCTTCTTGAATGCCATTGTTGCTGCGGGAGGATTTCGTGTGCTTTGGCTAACCAACTTTGGATTTTGTTCTCAAGGATAGTTAAACTCATTGGATGCAATGTATGGTGAAAGGTAGGTAGGTTAATTGTGCCTTACCACTCTTGAATGTGTATGGGGCTATTAGAATGGAAGATAAGGAAAGGGTTTGGTAGTAGATTAAAGTCAGAGCTGATTGGATGGGAAGAAACATGATGGTTCTAGGTGGAAATTTTAATTCCATTCTCGACCTAAAGGAGAAGAGTGGTAGTTTAATGAAGGAGAATAAAATAATGTTCAAATTTTGAGATTTCATATCTTCTCTTGTAGTAGTTTATTGTATTCCAAAGAAAGGTTCATTTGCATGGACCAATAGGAGGAAGAGCTTCACAAACATCATCAAACATCTAGATAGATTATTCATTGGTGGGGGTGGTTAAGCAAGGATTTTAGAAGCAACTTGAAATTGGTTTCTTACCACTATCTATTGCAACTTGAAATTGGTTGGAGTGAGAGATCAATAAAAGGATATTTTAAGTTTGAATCAATGTGGTGGCAAGACTAGAAGCTGATTCATCTACTAGAAGACTGTCAGAAGGAGGGGAATATTTTTATAGATATCTGCTAAGATTTTGTTTCAATCATAGATTAGCCTTTGTCAAAGACAAATTAAAGAGTTGGAACAAAGAAACCTTCAAATATATCTTTGTGGAGAAGGAGCAAGTTGAAAATGAGTTAGCTAAGCTAAATGAGAAAGAGATATGCTCATGCATGATGGTGGTAGAATACCAAAATGAAATTGACTTGAAGGGTAAGCATGTTGAACTACTCTCTAGGTAAGAGTTATATTGACAAATAAGGCTGGGGAACTATGGCTAAAGGAGGTAGATGCAAATACAATTTTTTTTCACAACTCATCCAAGGCATATAGGGAATGAAATCAATTCGATAAAATTGTTTTCTTAGATGGCTTTGTGGCCACCGATCATGTTGGGGTTGAGGTGGAGGCTGTCCATTATTTTGAGATTCTATTGGCATCAAAGGTGGCAAGTACTGGTGTTGGTGATTAGCTGATTTTGGATTGTATATTGTAGTATATAGGAGAAACTAAAAAAATATTGTGTGTCTTTCTCCATGGATGAGATCCATTTGGCTATGTTTGGATTTCACTTGGAAAAAGCTCCCAATTCAGACAGGATCATAGCCAACTTTTCCCAAAAATGTTGGCATTTCATGGGTTCTGATCTCTGGAGATTAGAAAAATATTTTTGTAAAAAGAAGAGATTCATTAGGGACCTAAACAATACAACCATCACTTTGATTCCAAAGAATAATAAGTGTTAATATTTCACCAATTTCTGCCTAATATCCTTATGTAATATATTATAAAAAATATTGGTGAAGGCGCTTGCAAATAGGCTCAAGAAAGTAATGGGGAAAGTGATATTTGAAGAAAAAAAGGGCTTCACCTCAAGGAGGGAGATAATCGATGGCATCATTAAAACCTCTAAAACACTCCACACAATCACTTCAGACCAAAGGAAAGGTATGTTAATTAAATTGGATGTCGGTAAAGCCTCTAACCATGTGAATTGGGATTTTCTCTTGGTTGTCATGACTAGATTAAACTTCTTAAAAAAATGGTTGGAGATGATAGAAATGTGTATATTCTTGCCTCATTATTTGATAAGAGTAAATGGGTATCTATGTGGTTTCTTTGATGCCAAAAATGGGTTGCAACAAGGTGACCTATTGTCACCTTTTCTATTTTTCATAATGGAAGAAGTGATGGGTAGGCATGTTAGGAAACTACGGGCATTGGGGGATTGAAAAGGAATCCTGATATTGGATATTTTGGAACCTGTGACACATTATCAATTTGTAAAAAATACTATGTTGATTGGTGAAGTCATGATGAGAGGGGAAAAAATAATAAAGTATGCTCTAGATTCACATGTTGTTGTGTATGAACATATCATAAACAAGGAGAAATCTAAAATATATCTCTTCAATGAAAAAGGATCAATATGTAGGAGGATTGCAATCCTTTAGGGATTTTTTATTGTTGAGCTCTACTGAAATCATCTAGGGGTCCCACTCTTTTAGGGAAATTACAGAATGGACTAGTGGCAATATACTATCAATTGTTGTAGGGGGAAGGAAAAGGCCTTGAAAAATAAGTGGCTTACCTTGGTGGGTTGAATACTCATGATCAAGGTTGTACTTTTGGTCATTCCCATTTACATGGTGTCATATTCTAGCCTCACACACAAGTCATCGATAGATATGGAAAGCTTCATGAAAACATTTTTGTGGGAGGTGGAAAAGGATGACAAAGGAATTCCATTGTTGAGCTGGGACATGACTTGTATGGTGAAAGAGTTGGGTGGTGTAGGGTTGTGAAATATGGACCTATGGAACAAGGGATTAGGCACAAATATCTACTTGAAACTCTACTAGGATTTTGATGGAATATGGTGTAAAATCATCTAGAGGAAATGGGTATGTGCAGGATCATGATGGGCCAAAAAGTGGCAATATGATGGGTATGTGGCTGATGACTTCTTTTTTAGCCAAAATTCATGAAACAAAAAGGGTTTTTAAAGGAGATTCTCAACTTTCCATGAATATAAATTATGCTTTACTTTGAATTTAATAACGAATTATTATTCATTTTCTATTCAAATTATGACCAAAGTCTTGATTGATAGGTTGATTGAAAAATATTTATAGCTTTCAAACAATATCAAATTTTTTGAATCCAAAACATGCATCACATTCTATGCTTTGCATAATATAGGATTTAAAAAAGAAAAAATTAATTTCATGAATTTTTGACCAAGTTAAGGTGGTCAGACATACAAGTTTTTTATATTTTTTAAAAGTTATAATGAAACATTCATAATTAATTATTTACTTGGAAAAAAATTACAAAAAAATATGGATCACATCAGGACATGAGTCCTCTACTTATATCTAAAATCTTATAAGAAAATATTATCATTTTATTCTGGTTAGGGTGGTTAGATAGACACCTACTTCTTATTTTTTCCCTGAAATTTAAGTACTATTGCATTGAAATTTCAAATTTTAACCAAATATATATATACTTTTTAAAAAACCAGTAGTTTAGAAACTACATTTAATCTACTACCGATTCTATTCATACATATTTTTGAAATAATATAGATAACTTATTCAAATTTTTACATCAAGTTGTCTAACTCTATTTTTTTTGAATTTTTTGCCACTTAAGGGCCTATTTTTTCCATGATGATCCTGTACATACCCAAATATTTGGATTTTATAGACTTGAATAGGATTATCACTATGGAATTCTTTTTTGATGGATTACTAATCTAGAAATTCATTTGGGAGAGTCACCCTTTGATTATGGAAAATTTGACATGGAGAATTGGTGATAATAAGTGTGTAAATTTTTGGCTTGACTCATGGGATGGGCACCCTCCCAAAATGAATTCCTTGGGTTATCACAAGTGGTTGGAGGATTTGATAAGAATTCATGGCTAGTTTTTCATTGATTACATTTGACTAGAGAGAGGAGTAGTGTAGAGAAACTTGTAGTTGGAAGTCTATTGATGTGTTCAACATCCCTGAATAAGCTAAAGTAACTTTAAGGGAATTTATAGCTTCATGAAAAATTAACTTATCACAAGTGCCTAATGTGATCATTTGGTGCAGCTTAAAATTAGGGGAATATACAAAGATGGGTTCTAAACTTCAAAGGGTGTATCCTTGCAAGGAGGCATGACTAGTTGACATTTTTTGGAAGAATGGAATCCTCCCTAAGGCTGACACTTTTCTCTAGAAGAATTTGTATCAAAGAATTCTAATTGGTTAGAAACTATTGACATATGGTTTCATGGACCAACCATGTGTGTTCTCCATTAGAAGGATGGTGAAACTACAAATCATTTGCTACTAAAATATTCTTTTTATTTAAATTGTTGGGATTGGCTCATGAACTCATTGGGTTGTTCAATATTGAGATGAAATGATTTAATGGATTTTATGCGGTGATGGCCAATTTAGAAACAATAAAATATCTAGGTGGATGCATGGTTGGTTTCACCCTCAATTTTGGTATGAAAAATGTGGAAAGAGTGTAACAATCACATCTTCAATGAGGTATTTTTATTAGTTAATGATGTCATAGAAAAGATCGAGAAAGGCATAGTAGAGGTCCTTAATTCTAATAAATCAAAAAGTAGGGCAACATGTTTCTCGGAATGGGATAACCATTTGTAGAAGGTGTGGACTTCTTTTTAGCTTCTTGACTTGTTTTCCTCAAACAAGTCTAATAAAAGGTCGATGGCCAAAATGACCCCCTGATTGTGCATCATCACAAGCTTAACTTTGATGGTCTCTCAAAGGAGAATATAGGTATCTTGAGGGTTGTTTGCATAATATGGGTTCTAGAAATGTTTTTTTGTGATGGAAACAAAAATTGGGTATGCCACTAATAATCAAGCATAAATAGAAGCTCTGGATCATGGTCTCTAGCTTTTTCTAGAGAAAGGAATCAAAGACATTGATATTGAAAGGGATTCACATGTGTGCATCAATGTGATGGCCAAGCAGGCCTCCCCAAATTGAAAACTTAAGTCATGGGTAATCAATATTTGGGAATATTTGGACAATTTCGATGGTTTTTCCCTAAAAACATGTACATGGAAGTGAAAACTATGATAGAATAGTTGGAAAATTTAGGCATCTCACAAGATATTGTGGAAACAATAATGGATGACTCTTCTCTTCCAAGGGTGTTAATGATTTTATCAAACAAGGACTATGGTGCAGTGGAGGCATAGTTAGCACAAAGGTGCATACTCATGTTTATCAGATGTGGTTGTCCATGTTGTTAGGTAGTGTTTAGTCATTTGAAGTTGACTCTAACACCTGTGTGTTCATTCCTTCCTTAGAATATTTGGTGTGAAGGTAGTAAGTGGGATACGGGGATTCTGATTTCCCAATAACATTAGATTTTATGGTAATGGAAATTTGATGGGGGTACTCTGATGGGGCTTCCTTTAAGGACATGAGCATTTTTGGTGGGTTTGTTTCTCTTACTTTCTATAGTGGTAGCCTACCAATTTCTCAATTGCAATGCATTACCTAGATGGTGTGCTGGCCTCATCTCCTCCACTTACATGATGACCTCATTTTTGGGGAAGATCAACCTATCCTTTTTTTATTCAATTTTTATGCTTCTATAGAGCTTGAAACTACTTTAAGAACACCTCCATGTTTCTCATTTACAAGTAGTAATATGGTGAGGTACTTTGGAATTGTTTGTAGGTGCAACGAAGACAATGGTGATGGAAGTTCTAAGGAAACATGTGATGAGAAAATTATTTTCCTTTTGTAAAGAGCATCAATGAAAGAGGAGGTGGTGAAGAAATTTGTGGGTACTATATTTTGGGCAGTGGGCCACACCCATGACTTGTTGATCTTGGAAAGATTCTTCAACAACTATATATAGATTTTAGGTGCAGAAGTATGGGGAGTCTTGACTGCTAGCATATTTATGCATTCTAATATTGTTGGTTTGGTCATGGATGTGTTGGATAATGTTCCCATTGAGCCAAAGCAAGGGATTTCCCTAGGTATCTTAAATATTCATGAGGAAAAGAAAAAAGGAAAGATCCATAAGGCTTGGAAACTATTTAAAATACGGTGGAAAAGAAGTATAACATTGAAGATTTTATGAATTTCTTGGAGGCTAACCCCAATCTAATTGATCAAAATGTAGTGGTTGGGCTCATGGAAATTGTTGAAGGTGTAAATTACTTATACCATTGATTGTTACATCTAAGCACCTCTCTGCAATCTTTTCTAGTTTTTAATCTATATAGGGAGCTACCCCCATCCTCATAGCACAAACCTAAAAAATAAAAATTCAAGATAGGGTAAGACCCTAAATTTGAATTTGATGAACAAGGAAAAGATTAGAAAAATTAAATAAATAAATTTATTGAATTCAAACTGATAGATGGAGAAATAAATAAAAATTAATTAAATACTGTAAAAATAAAATATGTAATATAAATAGATTATTTAAATTTATTTAAAAGTCCAGTGTTAGCTAATTAAATAATTTTTAAAATTTATTTAATTATATAGGACAAAGAAAAAATAATTTTTAGTTTTAATTAATATTGGAGAGAAAATGATAAGTGATGAATTAATTAAATAACTAAAATAATATATTTAATATAGATATGATAAAAATATTAAGATAATTATATAAGTAAAAGGTATTTAATTATTATTGATGAAAAGAGGGGAAAATAGCTTAATTAAATAATTAAAAATTATTTAATTAATATAGATAGAAGAAAAGATAAGGATAATGACAAAAGGATAAAATAAAATTGTATTAATCAATTTTAGGTGTCTACATTTTTCTTGTCTTTGGGACAATGTATTTTAAAGCATTGTTAAAGAGAAAAAGATTGATTGTATGCCCTAGTGTGCCCCGGTGGACCATGGGATGGAGGACATGAGGCCCACTTAAGAGATTGTAAAGAGAAAATAATTTCCTAGTCAAGATCTCAAGAAGATGGATATGTTAGATTACCCATGAGGAGATAGATAAAGCATTATAAAAATTACACTAGGTTAAAAATGGATTTGGAAGGGGTTGAGGATGACGTGCTAAGGCTAGATATGATAAAAATATTAAGATAATTATATAAGTAAAAAATATTTAATTATTATGGATGAAAAGAGGGAAAAAAATAGCTTAATTAAATAATTAAAAATTATTTAGTTAATATAGATATAAGAAAAGGTAAGGATAGTGATGAAATGATAATAAAAAAAGATATTAGTCAATTTTAGGTGTCTACATTTTTATTGTCTTTGGGATTAAAGAGTTGTAAAGTATTGCAACACACATTCATACTTTTGTAGGGTTTTATTAAATAATTGGGCTTCTTTATGCTTTAATTGGCCTTATTTTATATCCACAAGCATCATTTAATGGATATTTCAAAGGATAATCCTGACATAAATCAATATCCAATCATAATTCAAATTTTTTTAGGTTGTGTGACTTAGATTTGGTGATTTTGGATTCATACACCACATTGGGCTTATGGGTCACACCTAGGTTTTTGGGCCTTGATCTGCATTTTTCCATCATTCTAAAGATTTTTGAAAATGTCCCATAATTATGCCTAATAGGACTCATATGCCACTTCTGGTGTATGATTCCTATGTGGCTCAAAATTAAATTTAATTCAAATTCTTGGTGGGATTTCATCCTCCTAGATCTGATATTAGTTTATAATGTTGTAATTTCAAGAAATCAGGCATAAACAAGTATAAATACAAGGTTTTTTCACTCGTTTCCACATAAGCATTCAAGAAATCATCCTAAGCCTTCAGGTATTCATTAATTATAGCAAATTAGAATTCACAAGAGCATTCAATAATCTTCAAGGGCTGATTATCAAGTGTTTTAGAGCATTATTTAAGCATCAAGCACCATGTCAAAGTCATCATGAATCATGTTTTTTTTTTAGATAACATTTGTGATGTAGGGTTTTATGATTCAAGCTAGCATTCAACTCAAGATCTATCACATTTAAGAGAGAGTAAATATACATCCATTGGAGCCATTTCATACATGTTTGCAACATTTATTTCTATGCTTTGGTGAGTTACAACATTGCATTTTGTTCATTCATCATTCTCTTTTCCTATTTCATTACATTTCAATGTTTTATTACTAGAACAGGGCAACACCAAGGAAAACATCTTTCCACTAACAAAACAACATTTTTCTCTCTTTATTATGTGATTTTCAGATTTAGGTTGAAGAAATATTGAAGATCAAGTTTAGAGAAAGTTTTCAAGTGTTCAAAGTTGTCACCTTGCATTGAAGATCATTGGAGAACATCTACAGGATGCAAATTGAAGATTCAGATCCAAAAATTAGGTGGAAAGGACAAAGCAGACATTTAAGAGAAGAGTAAAACTTTTAATTTCTAGAAAAACCTAACTAGAATGATATGCCACTCTTGGCATATGAGTCCCAATATAGGAAAATTTTCATTTTTTTGCAAATTTAGACTCACCACTTCCAAAACCTATTCCTACCCAGAAAACCTAATATGGGACTAAATCACCTAGTATGACATATGAGTCCTAGCCAACATTAAAATTAGTGTTTTGCATCATTTTAGAGCTTCATCCAGCCTTCTTCAAGCTTCCAAGTGCACACCTTTCATCTCTCAACTTTTTATTTTGATTTACATGCAATTTTAGGCCATTTATTGAAGTCTTGCATCATATTAAGTTTTAGCTTAGGTCTTGTATTTCATTAGTCTTTCCAAGCCCTAGCTTGGTGGTGAATCCCTCATTAGTTTATAACCAAATCCTAAGGAAACCCTATTGCAAGATCTCTTTCTCCTTTACATACTTTAGATTGATATCTCTAGGCTTTCCCTTCAATGGAATGGTTGTGAAGTGTGCTATTTTATGTCCTAAACCATAAATCAATCCATTTTCTTCCATTTCAGCTACACATACTATAACAAAGTGTAAATGGCTAGAAATATGATGTATTTGGTTATAAATGCATTGCATTTGACAAATATGTAGAAATGCAAAGAATTATAATGCAACAAGGACATAAATTTTTGTAATTGATAAACATATTCAATTGGTTGAAAATATAGCATAAATAGCAAGAAATATGGTGTATTTGGAAAAAAATATGAAAAAATATGAAAATGTAATGTTATTAGTGTTTAATCTGCAAGAAAACTAAAAGGGGTGTGAATTATTTGTACATTAAAATAGGAAAACCTTCATTAACATTCAGATCCTTTTATCCCTTAAACCCTTAAACAAATTTAGCATGATAGTAAATAATCAGAACAACAACACATCAAAAACCATACATAAGAGAATACTAGATTTACATGGACAACCCCAGAAGGGAAAAACCATTAAGGATTATCTCACTATTTAAAGTTATTACAACATAGAATACAATAGGCTCACTACTCGAGGGTAAACTTCCCAAAAGATAGAAGGGCTCACTACTAAAGGTAGCCTTCCAGATTAGAAAGAAGAATAAAGAAGAATGTTACAATGAGAAATCCATCTTAGAGAAAAAAAAGATCCGCCACTATAACTTTAGACCTTCTACAACCTTGATATCACTACCTCTAGTAACATCAAGTATTTTGATGAATGTAGATACCTTTTCATCACTACTTCTAGTAACATCAGGTATTTGGATGAATGCAGACTCCTTTGGCTCACTACTACTAGTAGTATCAATCATCAAAGCTCACATTGTATTTCATAATTTCCTACTTCACATCTCATCACTTCACAACATGCGTCTCTCCCAAATGTATACCTCACATATATACCATTCACAACTTGAAAAAAATCTTGAATTTAGATACAACCAAGTATATGGACCTCAAACATACAAATTCAAAATAGGTTAGCACCAAAACATTCTCATGGTGGAAAGGAATGAGGGTAGGTCACATCAAACTTTAACTCAGACCCAAATCTACATATACATGCTATGCCACACTTCCATAAACACTAAATCACATCCACAATTACTGTGAACACCCAAGGTCAATTGAACCTATGTTAACACTATTAAGCATTCAAGTGCAAGTTTCAACAAATTCGAAGAGGACTCAAAAACCACACACAAAACTTATCAAAAATATAGAATATTCCATCAACATCTAATATCCAACAAAAAAATTAAAATTTCATACACTAGAAGATTATAATGTAATAACCCATCCATACCCAAAAAATTACCACTAATTTTTTTTTTGTTTCTTGATTATTATCTCATTATGTGTTTATTCAATTATATACTTAGGTACTTCTATCCATACGGGGTAGGCATCCATCCATCTGGGATAGGAATCCAACCATACGGGTTAGGTATTTGTCCATATGGGACAAGGGTTCATCTATCCATTCAGGACAGGCATCTACCCAAATGGGGTAGGCATCTACCCATAAAAGATAGGAATGTGCTCTGGCCAGAGACTTAGACTCATCGAGACCATCTAGGTCCTGAGTCACTCATTAAAGACTACACCTCCCCTTGGAGGTGCACCAAGGTCGTTGTCCTTACGAGTATGTAAGATTAACTATACAGCTTGAGTCTTGCCTCAGAATTCAGCCTAAGGCCTCAGGGAGTCAAGTGAATCCATACAGGATTCCTTCCGAGTATATAAAGAACGTGTTTTAATCTTACTTTTATGTTACACATTATTAAACCCCCCCTTAACAATCAATCAATTCTCTTGAATTATTAATTATTAATTTATTTTTAATCTAACTTTTCCTAACTCCATCCCTGAACGCTTGAGGTACTGGGAGCATTCCTTGTTTCCCAGACTGCCTACATACCCTACTTCCAAATAGGATCAAGGCATAAAATATGCTGTTCTATTTTCTAAACTATGTTTGACGTGAACTATTTTTTGGGTATACAGCCCTTTTCTAGGGCCTTATTTCCCTAGACAGTTCCTCTTCGACTGCTACCCATGAAGGGGAGCAATGAAAAAAAGAAGTATAAGTAGATAGTCTCTAAGACCATTACTTGTTTCCTAGATATCTAAATCCTAATTCCTAATGACGTCTCCCTTGAACCCATTTGAGATTCAATTAACATATCTTCAAAATAAATTCTATCAATCCTATAATGGGGTTTTCTAGTTTTGAACTAGCAAAGTTTTCATTCATTTACAATTATCTTATTAAGTTATCAATCCAAGAGAGATTACCCCTCTTGGCTTTCAATATGACAGATGTTCCTTATTACTCCCCATAAATTTAAAGGGATGGTGCCATAGACGTCGTTGTTGCAGCTATATTAGGCTATGGATGCAGTAGCTCAAGTGTGACGACATTACCCGTAAATGTGAGCCAAAGGCACTGTTGATACCGAACGCTACTAGGTTTTAGTTTCAACTCTTGATTAATGTTTACCTAGCTAAGAAGGGAAATAACAACTATCTAATTTCTTCTTGCAAGGTAACATACTTTTGAAAATGAAATGAACATTATTATGTACTAACTACACCATGGCCAATAAATTTTGAGATAATAATCTACCTTTTCAAAATAAATAATAAATTAGGTTTGAACATTTCATACATAAGGAAAGTATATAATTACTAAGGATTAATGCAATGCCATTATTTATTAATTATCCTCTTAAAGAACTTTAGCTATCGTTTAATTCATCAATCATTAACCACTTGACAAACTATAATTAATTTAATTTTATTGACATTTCTATTCTATTTTGTAAATAAATTAGTTACATAATAACATTAATTTATCACAAATTCACTAAGTGAAAAGAAAAATTAAATAAGTTGAAGTAAGTCATTAAAATATATTGTGTGAAAGTCAATTAAGTTAACTTAATATTAATTATATGAAAAAAAGAGAATAATAATAATAGTAACAATTTTACTCATTACTCTACTAACTAAAGAAAAGCATACATTTAAAGAAAGTATCCATTTTCATGAAAAAAAAATTAAATTAATATTTCTAAAAGAATTATAAAATAATTTATAAGTAAATAATCCATTTTTAAAAATAAACAAATCTGATTTTGTGATTCATAAAATAATTTAGAAGTAGATAATCCATTTAAAAAAACAAATCTGATTTTTGTGAAGTATAAAATAATTTAGAAGTAAATAATCCATTTAAAAAAAAAAACAAATCTGATTTTGTGAATTATAGAATAATTTAGAAGTAAATAATCCATTTAAAAAAAAAAAAAATCTGATTTTGTGAATTATAAAATAATTTAGAAGTAAATAATCCATTTAAAAAAAACAAATCTAATTTTGTGCTTTATAGTTTTAAATTTCTATTTTGTACAACTTACTTAAATTATTTCCTTTATAAAAGAAATCTTTTATTTATTTATTTTTCTTTTTCTTAATTTATTGTTATAGTTTCCCCTTCTAATTGATTTGTTGAAAAATCAAAGAATATTTCCTTTTGCCATAGTTTTATAATTTTTGTTTAAGAAACATTTCTAAAAGAAAAACATGAAAAAAAAATATTTCTTTAAGTTTCCAATTTTAAAATTACCAATATTCCCTTTAAGTTTCCGATTTTAGAATTACTGGTATAAAAATACCTCATAATAGAATTGAGATCAAATTTATTCACTTATTATTAAATAATTTAATTATTTCCCTCTTTCATGTATAAGCTTGATAAACGATCTCTTTAATCAACTAGCTATAATCTTAGTTTTAATATTTAAAATATAATTTAATTAATTTAATACAATTTTACAAATAAAAGTATTAACGAAAACTAAATTTTCAAACCACTAAAATTTATTATATAAATTAGTAACAATTTATATTGTAAGGAAAAGACCCAAGGAAGTTAATAAAAATTACACTCTAATATTTGAAGAGATTTGATAAGGTTTTCTAAGAAGCCTTATAAACTTAAGATGTTTTATACATGTTTTGTATATACATTTGAATTAAAGCTTTTTAGCAAAATAATTTATTTATTTTAATGAGAAAGTTACATTATAACATCAATGAATCGTTTGAAAAAAAAAATAGATAAATTTTTAATAATTTTTTAGAAAATTCTCAATTATATTTTCAAGAATTTGTTTTCTTTTATTAATAAGAAATCAAGCACGAATTGAGTAAATTTTAATCTAATTAGGAAATATTCAAATGAAAATAAAAGATAAATTTCTAGAGAGAAGTAAGATAAATTTTATTTTAGAAAGTAATATTTTTTTTATTAAAACTTTTCTTTAGATAAGAGTTAAGTTATGTTTTAAAAGAATTTTCTTTTTACTTATTCTTCAATAGAATTTTAAGAAAATAAAAATAAGAACAAAATGTTTTATTAATCTTAAATCTTAGCATAAGTAAATATTTTAAAGGTCCTTAGCATAAAACTTAATCTTTCCTATAAAATTATTATCAAATTTAAATCTAACTCATTTGAAAGCAAGGTTGTCATGAAGTAAAAGAAATTACTCTAAATCAATTAAGGGAGAAGGGAGCATCATTGATACCTACCTGTAATGCAAATTTTCCAACTCCTTTCTCTGTTGAATCCACGCTCTTTGAACCTTCCAATTCTTTTCTCTTCTACAACCAAGCATGGAAAAATGTCCTCCTCCTACTTCCTATCTTTCCTAAAAACTTACTATGCAAAGAAAGGTATGGAATCAAGAATGAAAATCAATGTTTTGAAAAATTATTTTTTTCTTCCTCCCTAAAAAGAGGTTAGAGAGCCATATTTATAGCAAATTGCATACTATTTCAATCATCAAGCTTTGTTGGTAAAATTAGCAGTCAAGATTTAATATTGAAAATCAACGATTAAGATAAGAAAAGTGAAGGGAAAGTTTCTATTTTAACTCATGAGGGGATAATGATAACTTTTAAATTTGAAAATATGGATAAAGATATAGCAGTTAAGATTGGGAAGGTGAAGGGAAAGTTTCTATTTTAACTCATGAGGGGATAATGATAAAAATTTTAAATTTAAAAATATGGATAAAGATGCAATAGTTAAGATTGAGAAGGTGAAGGGAAAGTTTCTATTTTAACTCATGAGGGGATAATGATAAAATTTTAATTTTAAAATTATGGATAAAGATGTACTTGAAGTTTCTTATTTTACATATAGTTATAAAATGATGTTTCTGAAAAAAATGAACAGTTGATTGATAAGGGAAGATTTATTTCCAAAATAGAGTGGGGAAAAATATTAGGATGATGAAGTAGGAAAATATGTAAACATTTTAAATAAAATAGAATTTAATTACTATTTCATTTATAATTTGAAAAAAAATACTCTTTTTTCGAAAATTAATTTTTTTCATTGTAAGTTTATTTATTTGTTTTATTTTTTTTATAACTATTTTATTTTCTCGATAATTAGATTTATAAATTTAACTTTATTATTTTATTAATTTGGTTAAGTTTTAATAAAATAATAATTACCATCAAACCAACTTAATTTAATAATCAAAGAGTCTTATTTCAAATGTTCTTGAAGGAGGGTTGTGACATCCTCCCCCCCTTATATTGTGCATCGTCCCGATGCACTTATTCAACAACTTCAAAAGTATCAGGTCTAAAATGAGAAAGGAAACAATTGTTGCATTTCATTTTCATCTTCCCATGTGGCATTTTCTTCATCATACTGATCCCATTGCACCTTACACTGCTTAACCTCTCTGTTGTGCAATCAGTACTAACGCCTCTCCAAGATTCTGTAAGGCTCTACTGTTATTCCCCATGGCTCTTGGACCTGTAATGCATTCCAATTTAGAATATGTTCTTCATCATGTACATATTTCTTAAGAAGTGATATATGGAATACATCATGGATACAACTCTATTGGGGAGGTAAGGCCAATCAGTAAGCAACTGGATTTATCTTTTCTAAAATTTCAAAAGGGCCAACATATCGAGGTGCTAGTTTAGCTTTCTTCCCAAATTTTATGGAGCTCTTGTGAGGCCTGAACCTCAAGAATACCCTTTCACCTACCTCAAACTCCGTTTGAGTCCTCTTTTTATCTGCATAACTCTTTTGTCTATTTGAGGATTCCTTTAATCTTTTCCTTATTTCTTTAGTTTTTTCTTCCATTTCCTTCAACATATCAGGACTAATTATTATTCTATCTTCAAGGCTATCCCAACTTAAGGGTGTTCAACAAGGCCTTCCATATAAAGCCTCAAAAGGAGCCATTCCTAGAGAAGACTGGCAAGTGTTGTTATAAGAAAACTCCACTAATGGAAGGTACTCTTCCCACTTTGTTTGTTGGTCCATGCAGTACATCCAAAGTAGGTCTTCTACAATTTGATTTGTTCTCTATGTTTGTCCATCAGTTTCAGGATGGTATGCTGAACTAGAATTTAGTTGTGTTCCTAATGCTGACTAAAGAGTTGACCAAAACCTTGAAGTAAATCTAGCATCTATGTCTGATATGATTTTCTCAGGAATGCCATGAAGCCTAAATATTTCCCTTACAAAACATTTTGCCAAGGTAGGGACATCATCAGTTAAGTTCCCTGGTATAAAGTGAGCCACTTTGGTGAGCTTATCAATCACCACCATTATTGCATTATGCCTAAAAGGTGTCATAGGTAGCCCTTGTACAAAATCTATGCTAATGACCTACCATTTCTGAAGTGGTATATCATGAGGATACAACCCTGCTGGATGGTTATGTTCTACTTTTACCCTTTGACATTCCAAGCACTTGGCCACATAATGCACTATGTCCTTTTTCATCCCATGCCAAAAGTATAATTTCTTTAGGTCTGCATAAAGTTTATTTACCCCAGGATGCCCTGAACAAGGAGTATTATGAGCTTCTGTTAAAACTATCTTCCTTAATTCACCCAAGTTAGGGACATAGATTCTATTATTGAATCTCAATAATCTATCTTCATCAAGAGAGTACGCTTCAACCTTTGGGTTAGTTGGATCATTTTCCAAGATTAACTTAACTTGTTCATACCATGGATCTTGATTTTTCTCTTCCATCACTTGTTCCTTGAAAGATGTTTTGAAGGTTGCTATGGTCATCAAGTGCCTTCTTCTACTTAAAGCATCTACCACCCTATTTTCCTTACCCTTGATGTACTCAATTTCAAAATCATATTCGCTTAAGAACTCTAACCATCTTCTTTGCCTAGAATTCAAGTGGGGTTGAGTGAAGATATATTTGAGTCCTTGATGATCTGTTTTTAATTCAAATGGCTTTCCCAATAAAAAGTGCCTCCATTTTTGTAGGGTGTGAATGATGGCTACTAACTCTAAATCATGGGGGGCATAGTTTATTTCATGGCTCTTCAATTTCCTAGATTCATAGGCCAAAACACCACCATCTTGAATCAAGACTCCCCCTAATCCTTCAATAAAATCATCTGTTACCATTGTGAAGTGCCCATTTGGATCTGGGACCTTTAAAATAGGTGCAATAGTTAGCTTTTCTTTTAGAATTTTAAATGCCTTGTTGCTTTGTTCATTCCACAAAAATTTCTTACCCTCCCTTTGCAATGAAGTAATGGGTTTTGCAATTTTAGAGAATCTTTCAACAAACCTTCTAGAATACCCTGGTAATCCCATAAAACTTCTCACCTCTAAAACATTTTTAGGAATCTGCCATTCCACTATTGCCTTTATCTTTCTAGGTTCAACTGCAATTCCTTCCTTGGATATGATATGCCCAAGATAGTGAATTTTCTTTTCAAAGAAAGCACATTTTGACAATTTTCCATATAATTTATGTTCCCTTAATCTTTTCAAAACTAGTTGAAGGTGTGTCAAATTCTCTTCTTCATTTTTTGAGTAAATTAGAATATCATCCAAAAACACCAAGACAAATTTGTCTAAGAAGTCATGAAAGACACTATTCATTAGGTTCATAAAAGCACCTGGAGCATTAGTTACACCGAAGGGTACAACTATAAACTCATAATGCCCATACCTTGTTCTAAATATTTTCTTTGGGATGTCTTCTTCTTTTATTCTAAGTTGATGGTACCCTGATCGAAGGTCAATTTTGGAAAACACTGCTGCTCCCTTCATTTGAGCAAAAAGATCCTCGATGTGTAGTAAAGGGTATATATTCTTTATTGTGACCTTATTTAACATTCTATAATCAATACACAACCTTAAAGTCCCATCCTTCTTTTTAATGAACAAGACTGGTGCTCCCCAAGGAGATACACTTGGCCTTATCAATCCCTTTTTTAGGAGTTCTTCTAATTGCATCTTGAGTTCTGCTAGTTCTGTTGTGTTCATACGGTAGGGTGCCCTTGAAACCGGTTTGGCTCCAGGTATAATATCAATAGGAAAATCAAATTTTCTTCTAGGAGGCAAGCCAGGTAGTTCTTATGGAAATACATCCTTAAAATCCTCAAGGAAAGGAGAGTTTTCAAAGGTTGGAGTATTTTCATCTTCCTTTTCATCTAGATAAGCCATCTAAATTTGGGCCCCTTTCTTTTCTTTCCTTCTTTAATTGCATGGCTGATATAGTCTCCATACTTATGGTCCTAAGGTTACCTCGAATTTTAACCCTTTTACCTTCATCATCCAAACACTCAACCAACTTGTTGTAACAATCTACATTAGCCTTATGATCTGTTAGCCAACTCATCCCAATAATTACATCATCTGACCCGAGGGGTGCCATATAGAGATCCACCCTAGTCTCAAATTCAAGGAATTGTAGCTTTGCTTTTGATAAACACTTGGTCACTTCCCTAGTTGCCTTATCCCCATACTGAACTATCCATGATGATTCCATATGGCTAACTCTTAATGACATTTTCCTTACTAATTCTGGAGAAATAAAGCATTCAAATGATCCTGTGTCAATGAGTATTGAAATTGGCTGCTTGAAAAGTGTACCTATGGTTTCTATGGGTACATTCTGGTATCTGGTTTGCTGATTCCTCACTACTACATGAATTCTTTGGGTGGGGTGATTTTATTCAAGTCCTTAGATAACTCCATGATATTATTTTCTCTCCTAGGTGCAATTATGCTCACCTCATTTGCTTGTTGGTTATTAGGAGGGTTCTCATTCTCAGGTTTAATTATGTTTTCAATAGTGTTTTTCCTCACCCTAAGGTCTTGCACAGACTGTTCCAAGGAGCTAATCTTATCCCTATGTTTCGTTAATAGATTTATTATGACATCAATTCCTGTGTTGTTACCCCCTTGTGCTTGTTGTTCATTAATGTTATTCTCTTCTTGATTTTGAGTAGCTTTAGCACAATTTTCTCTTGACCTTTCCATTTAAAATTCTTGAAATTACAATTTTCCCAATTAATAATTTGAAAAGTCTCAAAACTAAATTTTAAATTTTAAATTACTAATTGTGCAAGTTGTAGTGAACTCAAGGCCTAGATTTTGAACTTGGATCTGATACCACATGTAATAACCCATCCATACCCAAAAATTTACCACTAATTTTTTTTTTGTTTCTTGATTATTATCTCATTATGTGTTTATTCAATTATATACTCAGGTACTTCTATCCATACGGGATAGGAATCCATCCATCTGGGATAGGCATCCAACCATACGGGTTAGTTATTTTTCCATACGGGACAAGGGTTCATCTATCCATTCGAGATAGGTAGTTACCCAAACGGGGTAGGCATCTACCCATAAAAGATAGGAATGTGCTCTGGCCAAAGACTTAGACTCATTGAGACCATCCGGGTCTTGAGTCACTCACTAAAGACTACACCTCCCCTTGGAGGTGCACCAAGGTCATCATCCTTAGGAGTATGTAGGATAAACTATATAGCTTGAGTCCCACCTCACAATTCGGCCTAAGGCCTCAGGGAGTCAACCGAATCCATTCGAGATTCCTTCCGAGTATATAAAGAACATGTTTTAATCTTACTTTTATGTCACACATTATTAAACCCCCCCTTAACAATCAATCAATTCTCTTGAATTATTAATTATTAATTTATTTTTAATCTAACTTTTCCTAACCCCATCCCCAAATGCCTGAGGTAATGGGAGCATTCTTCATTT
Source organism: Sequoia sempervirens (assembly GCA_007258455.2). Classification (NCBI taxonomy): domain Eukaryota; kingdom Viridiplantae; phylum Streptophyta; class Pinopsida; order Cupressales; family Cupressaceae; genus Sequoia; species Sequoia sempervirens. Next base: position 10,554,074 of record VDFB02256132.1, on the reverse strand, counting down.
CCTAGACCGCCTACATACCCTGCTTCCAAATAGGATCAAGGCATAAAATATGTAGTTCTATTTTCTAAACTATGTTTGATGTGAATTGTTTTGTGGGTACGCAGCCCTTTCTAGGGCCTTATTTCCCTAGACAGTTCCTCTTCGACTACTACCCATGAAGGGGAGCAATGAAAAAAAGAAGAAGTATAAGTAGATAGTCTCTGAGACTATTACTTATTTCCTAGATATCTAAATCCTAATTCCTAATGACGTCGCCCTTGAACCAATTTGAGATTCAATTAACATATCTTCAAAATAAATTCTATCAATCCTACAATGGGGTTTTCTAGGTTTGAACTAGCGAAGTTTTCGTTCATATACAATTATCTTATTAAATTATCGATCCAAGAGAGCTTACCCCTCTCTTGAATTTTAATACGACATATGTTCCTTATTACTCCCTTGCGATTTAAATGGATGGTTCCACAGATGTTGTTGTTGCAGTTATATTAGGCTATGGATGTAGTAGCTCAAGTACGATGACATTACCCATAAACGTGAGCCAGAGGCATCGCTGATACTAAATGCTGCTAGGTTTAAGTTTCAACTCTTGATTAATGTTTACCTAGCTAAGAAAGGAAATAACAACTATCTAATTTCTTCTTGCAAGATAACATACATTTGAAAATGAAATGAACATTATTATGTACTAACTACACCATGGCCAATAAATTTTGAGATACTAATCTACCTTTTCAAAATAAATAATAAATTGGGATTGAACATTTCATACATAAGGAAAGTAAATAATTTCTAAGGATTAATGCAATGCCATTATTTATTAATTATCCTCTTAAAGAAATTTAGCTATCGTTTAATTCATCAATCATTAACCACTTGACAAACTATAATTAATTTAATTTTATTGAATTTTCTATTCTATTTTGTAAATAAATTAGTTACATAATAACATTAATTTATCACAAATTCACTAAGTGAAAGGAAAAATTAAATAAGTTGAAGTAAGTCATTAAAATATATTGTGTGAAAGTCAATTAAGTTAACTTAATATTAATTATATGAAAAAAAGAGAATAATAATAATAGTAATAATTTTACTCATTACTCTACTAACTAAAGAAAAGCATACATTTAAAGAAAGTATCCATTTTCATGAAAAAAAAAATTAAATTAATATTTCTAAAAGAATTATAAAATAATTTATAAGTAAATAATCCATTTTTAAAAGTAAACAAATCTGATTTTGTGATTCATAAAATAATTTAGAAGTAGATAATCCATTTAAAAAAACAAATCCGATTTTTGTGAAGTATAAAATAATTTAGAAGTAAATAATCCATTTAAAAAAAAACAAATCTGATTTTGTGAATTATAAAATAATTTAGAAGTAAATAATCCATTTAAAAAAAAACAAATCTGATTTTGTGAATTATAAAATAATTTAGAAGTAAATAATCCATTTTAAAAAAACAAATCTAATTTTGTGCTTTATAGTTTTAAATTTCTATTTTGTACAACTTAAATTATTTCCTTTATAAAAGAAATCTTTATTTATTTATTTTTCTTTCTCTTAATTTATTGTTATAGTTTCCCCTTCTAATTGATTTGTTGAAAAATCAAAGAATATTTCCTTTTGCCATAGTTTTATAATTTTGTTTAAGAAACATTTCTAAAAGAAAAACATGAAAAAAAAAATCTTTAAGTTTCCAATTTTAAAATTACCAATATTCCCTTTAAGTTTCCAATTTTAGAATTATTGGTATTAAAACACCTCATAACAGAATTGAGATCAAATTTATTCACTTATTATTAAACAATTTAATTATTTCCGTCTTTCATGTATAAGCTTGATAAATGATCTCTTTAATCAACTAACTATAATCTTAGTTTTAATATTTAAAATATAATTTAATTAATTTAATACAATTTTACAAATAAAAGTATTAACAAAAACTAAATTTTCAAATCACTAAAATTTATTATATAAATTAGTAACAATTTATATTGTAAGGAAAAGACCCAAGGAAGTTAATAAAAATTACACTAATATTTGAAGAGATTTGATAAGGTTTTCTAAGAAGCCTTATAAACTTAAGATGTTTTATACATGTTTTGTATATACATTTGAATTAAATCTTTTTAGCAAAATAATTTATTTATTTTAATGAGAAAGTTACATTATAACATCAATGAATCGTTTGAAAAAAAAAAACAAATAAATTTTCAATAAATTTTTAGAAAATTCTCAATTATGTTTTCAATAATTTGTTTTTTTTATTAATAAGAAGTCAAGCACGAATTGAGTAAATTTTAATCTAATTAGGCAATATTCAAATGAAAATAAAAGATAAATTTCTAGAGAGAAGTAAGATAAATTTTATTTTAGAAAGTAATTTCTTTTTATTAAAACTTTTCTTTAGATAAGATTTAAGTTATGCTTAAAAGAATTTTCTTTTCACTTATACTTCAACAGAATTTTAAGAAAATAAAAATAAGAGCAAAATGTTTTATCAATCTTAAATCTTAGCATAAGTAAATATTTTAAACCTTAGCATAAAACTTAATCTTTCCTATAAAATTATTATCAAATTTAAATCTAACTCATTTGAAAGCAAGGTTGTCATGGAATAAAATAAATTACTCTAAATCAATTAAGGGAGAAGGAAGCATCATTGATACCTACCTGTAATGTAAATTTTCCAACTCCTTTCTCTATTGAATCCATGCTCTTTGATCCTTCCAATTCTTTTCTCTTCTACAACCAAGCATGAAAAAATGTCCTCCTCCTACTTCCTATCTTTCCTAAAAACTTACTATGCAAAGAAAGGTATGGAATCAAGAATGAAAATCAATGTTTTGAAAAATTATTTTTTTCTTCCTCCCTAAAAAGAGGTTAGAGAGCCATATTTATAGCAAATTGCATACTATTTCAATCATCAAGCTTTGTTGGTAAAATCAGCGGTCAAGATTTAATATTGAAAATTAATGATTAAGATCAGAAAAGTGAAGGGAAAGTTTCTATTTTAACTCATGAGGGGATAATGATAACTTTTAAATTTAAAAATATGGATAAAGATGCAATAGTTAAGATTGGGAAGGTGAAGGGAAAGTTTCTATTTTAACTCATGAGGGGATAATGATAAAATTTTTAAATTTAAAAATATGGATAAAGATGCAACAGTTAAGATTGGGAAGGTGAAGGGAAAGTTTCTATTTTAACTCATGAGGGGATAATGATAAAATTTTAATTTTAAAATTATGGATAAAGATGTACTTGAAGTTTCTTATTTTACATATAGTTATAAAATGATGTTTCTGAAAAAAATGAACAGTTGATTGATAAGGGAAGATTTAATTCCAAAATGAGTGGGAAAAAATATTAGGATGATGAAGTAGGAAAATATGTAGACATTTTAAATAAAATAGAATTTAATTACTATTTCATTTATAATTTGAAAAAAAAATACTCTTTTTTCAAAAATTATTTTTTTTCATTGTAAGTTTATTTATTTGTTTTATTCTTTTATAAGTAACTATTTTATTTTCTCAATAATTAGATTTATAACTTTAACTTTATTATTTTATTAATCTGGTTAAGTTTTAATAAAATAATAATTACCATCAAACCAACTTAATTGAACAATCAAAGAGTCTTATTTCAAATGTTCTAGAAGGAGGGTTGTGACATATAATCATTTTGTACATTAGGTTAAATTTCTACATATTGGAATTTATGAATCCAACCTTGTAGAGCACCAAAAATCAAACAGTTTAGATTGAAGATAGATACATGCATTATGGAAACATCAGTAGATCCGCAAGACCAAAAACCAAAACATGGAGAAATGTAGAGTAGTTCCATTTCTCCTAGACAACACTACTTTTATAGTTCACACATTGGTGAATAGAACTTCTTCTGTCGAATAATATATAAAATGAAACTATAAATATAACACCCATAAACATCTCTAAACCACATAATTAGATATTCAACCATGAAGAATTTTAGATCAAAATTTTGAACACTACTCTACCACACTAAACTCATTTTTTAATAAAATTTATTCAAAAGCACTTGGAAACCAAGCACCAAAAAATCTTTCTCTTTATTCCCCTTTCTTAATATGATTTTTTATCTAACTTTCTCCCCCTTTGAGATCAATAGAAAAGTAAATACATGGTTTATTTTCTATTACTTCCCCTTTGTCATTACTTCACATATAATAGTTCTTCCCCTAAGGAAACACTTGTAAGGGACAATACTTGCTCTCACTTTTCAATGCTTTGTAACTTTCTCATCTTTCATTGTTCTCTCTTTTATTCACAACATTTTTGCACACTCTCCCTTAGGGACACACCATATGCTTCATCTAACTAAACCAACCAACAACCACTATTGCCTACTCTCCCTGAGAGGTATCCTTCAACATTAGTTTAGGAATAAGAGATATATCTTGATATGATTCCCAGATAGATGCACACATTTATGCATTTAGTTTAATGGAGGAGGAGTAATAACCCCCAAATTCTACCAAAGATACTCAAATGTATCTTTAGAAAGAGCCTTAGTGAAAATATCTACAACTTGATTCTTTGTAAGCACATACTCTAGCTTCACCTCATTTTCTGTGACCTCTCATAAAAGTAATATTGAATTGAGATATGCTTTTTCCTTGAATGCATTATTGAATTCTTTGAAATATTTATAACACTTGTAAAATCACATAATATGGGAATGGGTTCATCATATGATATTTTGATATCCTTCGAAGTCTATTTCATTGAAAACACCTATGTTCAACAAGATGTTGCATTAATATATTTTTCTTATAGAGTAGATGATGACATTGAATCTTATATCTTGCTTAGCCAATATACCAACCTGCTTCCAAGAACAAAAACACCACAACTTGAACTTTTTCTATAATCGACACAACCTTCCCAATTTACAACTATATAGCCACTTGGAGAGAAATCAATATCCTTTGGATACCACAAGCCATGTTTCAAAGTCCCCTTGAAGTATCTGAATATTCCTTTTATTGCTACCTTATTTGACTCTCTAGGATCTTCTTGAAATCTAGCCATATGACAAACTGCATGCATGATATCTAGTCTAGTAATTGTTAGGTATAGTAGTTCACCAATCATTGATCTATACTTTCTTTGATCAGCCTTAGAAGACTCATCATCATTGCTCAATTTGTAACCAATACCCATGGGAGTGCATACCAGTTTAGAGTCTTTGATACCAAACTTATTTAGCATTTCCTTGACATACTTTGATTGTGAAATTAAGATACCCTTTTATATCTAATTTATATGTAGCCCAAGGAAGAAATTCAACTCCCCAAAATTTACATTTAAAAGTAATTCTCCATCTAATCTACAAGTCTATTGTATATTTCTTCACTTCCTCCAAAGACTATACCATCAACATACATAATGATAATCAAGATTTGATCTTTCACAATTTTAAAATAAAGATTTCTATTTGGAGTACCTTTGTTAAATTCTTGCTGCAACAAGTATCGATCTAATCTTGCATACCAAGCTCTAGGAGCTTGCTTGAGTCCATAAATTTTTTTTTTCATTCTATAGAACATATAATGGTTATCTAACAACTAAAATCATTCTATTTGTTCAGTGTATACCACTTCTTACATCTCACCATTCAAGAATGAAAACTTCACATCCATTTGATAAAATTTAAAATCCTTATGTGTTGCAAAATCCAAAACAATCTTATTGACCTCATTCAACCTATTCCTAATAACTTCTCTACTCTCATTCAATGTGTTCCTAACAAATTATCCACTCTCATTCAACTTGTTTTGTAATACCCATTTAGTTCCAATCTCACATTCTTGATTTATTTTTCTTGGGACAATTTCCCAAGTCTGATTCTTCTCAATTTTTATTAACTCTTCTAAATAGCCTTGATCCAATATTCATATTTTCATTCCTCAACCACTTTTTAAGGTTTAACTTTAGAAAGTTAACACAAATTTACCAATTATTCTATCATTGCAGCCTTTATTCTTCTCAATACACTGCTAATTTTGTCACCAATGATATAATCTTCAAAATGGTTCTTGTGCACATACTTAGGAGTCTTAGGGGTCCTCTTAAAGTTGGGTATGTGTAGGATCATTATGGGCCAAAAAGTGGCAATATTATGGGTATTTGTAGGGTATGTGGCTGACAACCTTTTTTTAACCCAAAATTATGAAACGAAAAGGGTTTTTAGAGGAGATTCTCAACTTTCCACGAATATAAATTATGCTTTAATTTGAATTTAATAAATAATTATTATTTATTTTCTATTAGAATTATGACTAAAGTCCTGATTGATAGGCTGATTGAAAAACATCTATAGCTTTCAAACAATGTCACATTTTTTGAATCCAAAATATGTATCACATTCTATGCTTCACATAATATAGGATTAAAAAAAGAAAAATTAAATTTCATGAATTTTCTACCAAGATAAGGTGGTAAGACATACGAGTTTTTATATTTTTTAAAAGTTGTAATAAAAAATTCATAATTAATTATTTACTTGGAAAAAAATTACAAAATAATATGCATCACATCTGGACATGAGTCATCTACTTATATATAGAATCTTATAAAAAAATATTATCATTTTATTATGGTTAGGGTGGTCAGGACAAACACCTACTTCTTATTTTTTCCCTAAAATTTAAGTACTACTGCATTGAAATTTCAAATTTTCACCAAATAGATTTTATTTATTTTTAAATAAACCTAGTAGTTTAGAAACTACATTCAATTTTCTACAGATTCTAGTGTTACATATTTTTAAAATAATATAGATAACTTATTCAAATTTTTACGTCAAGTTGCCTAACACTGTTTTTTCTAAATTTTTTGCCACTTAAGGGCCTATTTTTTCCATGATGATCTTGCACATACCCAACTTCTTCCTCTTAAATCTGAAATTATTTTTTCTTTCCCTCATCTTTTTCTTCTCTAGAAGAAGATTCATCTATTCCATATCCCTCTATGACCACTAAAATATTACGTAAACCTTCATCCACTTTGACTCTTACACTTTCAACAATCCTTTTCAGCCTCTTGTTGTATTACCAATAATCCTTGCTTCTTGTAGAGTGTCCAAGGAAGATTACTTAATTAGATCTTACATTAAACATTCCTAAGTTTTTGTCATCTCTCCTGATATAGCTTTTTCTTCCAGATACTCTAAAATATTTGATAGTAGGAGTTCTTGCATACCATAAATCATAAAGTATTTGAACCATTTTTCCTTTCTTATGCAATATTAAGTATGTGAACTTAAGTATGAATTGATTCTCCTCAATAAACATTGAGTATATTTTCTTCTCTCATCATTGTCCTTGTTGCTTCTTGAATAGTCCTACTCTTCCTTTCCACTACTTCATTCTCCTTGGGAGTCTAACAAGCTGGCAAATGTCTCCCTATTCCATGATCTTCACAAAAATATTAAACTCATTTGAGGTGACCTCTCCAAATTTTTTATATCTTAAAGATTTTATTTTCATATCATTTTCATTCTCAACCATAGCTTTGAATGCCATAAAATTATCTAGAGGTCCTAAGTTTTCTATGATAAAAGTTACCCAAGTCATTCTAAAGTAATCCTCAATCAATGACATATAACACCTATCACCTTGAAAAATTTATTGTTCTTGTTGGACTAAAATGGTATGTATGGACAAACTCCAAAGGTCCTATGGTAGAATATTCTTTGATATTGAACCTCTTTCTAGTTTCTCTCCAAATCTGAAATTCCTTGCAAACTACATTGATAGGATTTGTGATCTTTGGTAAATCTCTCACAGCTTCCACAAAATTGATCCTCACTAGGCCATCAAAATTGATTTGACACATTCTTCTATGCAATAGACAACTTTCATTAATTTGAGCCATAAATCACTTACCATTAGTAGTCTTGAGCTGATAAAATTTTACATCTTTCCTTCTTGCAACAACTAGCATTTTGGAACCTTTTCTAATCTCACAACCATTTTCCTAAAACACAAGGTTATATCCTTTGCTACACATCTACCTTACACTTAGAAGGTTATGTTAGAGACCTTTAACATAAAGATGATCATTTGTATTATGTTTTACATCAAAAATAATTAAACCTTTTCCACATATCTTAACAGATGTATCATCACCAAACTTAACAAGACCACCTTCAAACTTCTCAAATTTAACAAACTTACTCTTATCACTTTTCATATGACTTGATAATCCTCTGTCAATAATTCAGTTTTTTTTGTCCTCTCTTGCATAAAAAGTAGTCACCATAGTCCCACTAATATTATGACCTTTTAAAGAGATTTCCTTCATACATCTCTCAAAGTTAGCACAATTAGTTCCAAAATTTAGATCCATGAACAAGAATTCATCATTCTCATATTTAGGATAATCAATTTCATCATTAGATATATTGGCATCCTCTTTAACATAATAAATTCTCTTAATTATTTTACCTTTATTTTCCTCGTGTTTGTCATTTGAAGCTTTGACATGACATCTTGAGGCATAATGTCCTATCTTTCTAGACTTGAAACATTTGAATGGTACCTTACCTTTGTATTTTCTAGTACCCTTTTTCAATCTCACAAAATTTTCTTCTATATCATCAAATTTTTTTGTATCTAATTCCTCATTCTTCTCTAGTTTTCTAAATTTAAAAGTAGTCTCTTTTCTTGAATCACTTAACCAAAAATATCTCAATTCACAATTGGTTATGCACCAAACAAATAATCTCTAAAATAATGATCTAAAGTTTGAGATTTCTCAATGGTATAAACTTTAAATCTATAAGATTTAGGTAGAATTCTTAGTAACTTGTTTACCACATTATCTTCTTCTAGCTTTCCAAAAAGGCCTCTAATGGAATTAACAATTTTGTCCACTCTATGCATGTAGCTTGCAATATCTTCATCCTATGACATCTATAGGGTTTCAAACTTAGTTTTTAGATTTTTCATCTTTGATTTCTTGACCTTATGATATCCTTCATACATACTTTCCATTTTTTTTTATATCTCTTTAGTAGATTTGTAGCTCATAGTTTTGAATTAGGAAAACCACTCAAAAGAGTATACCATTCATTTCCATTATTCTGAAAAGTCTTGATTTCAACATTAGTTGATGGTCCATTTGTTTGTATGGTATATCCATATTCAATTAACTTCAAAATTTCAAACCTTAGGTAGACAAGGAAACCTTCCATTCTAGTCCTCCAAAATGCATTGTTAGATTTATCAAACAAAGGAGCCTCTTTCTTGTGTTCCATCCAAATCTACCTCAAGTGGTTAACATTTATTCTATGAAACCTTGCTTTGATAAAAATTGTTGAATGCATGTGAAAACTAAGAGGGGGTGAATCAGTTGTACATTAAAACCTCAAAACTCTCATTAACATTCAGATCCTTATTATCCCTTAAACCATTAATAAATGAAACAATAACACATCAAACACCATGCACAATAGAATGCTAGATTTACATGGAAAACATAAGAAGGGAAAATCATGATGAGGATTAACTCACTATATAAAAGAAATTCAACACTAAATACAATAGGCTCAATATAGGAGTGCACACTATGTAGAATAAAAAAGGGTTCACTACCAAAGGCACACTGCCAAATCAAAAAGAATAATAAAGAAGAATTTTACAATGAGAAATCCATCTTAGAGCAACAGAAATTACCCACCATTAAAACTCTACCCATTCTACAACCTTTAGTGCACTACCTCCAATAACATTAGGTATCTTGATGAATGCATACAACTTCTACTCATTTCTTCTAATAGTCTTAATCATTAAATATCATGTTATTATTATGCACTTTCACATTTCACATGCTGGTACTTCACAAAATGCCTCTCTTCCAACAATCAACCTCACATATATACCATACACATCTTGAAAAACATCTTCAAGTTGGCTTAAACCAAGCACATGCAACTCAAACATTCAAATTCAATATATGTTGGCACCAAAATATTCTTGTAGTAAAGGAATGAAGGTTAAGCAAACACACTTTAACTCAAACCCAAATCTACATTCACACACCATTCCATGCTTCCACATAAACTGAAGCACATCTCCAATTAATCTAAACACCCAAGGTTGGTCAAACCTATGTTAACACCCTTGGACAATAAAGTACACACTTCAACAAATTCAAACATGAATCAAAAACCACACACACCACTTATGAACAATCTAGAATATTCCATCAATACCCTAAAATCCAACAAAACTTTCACAACATCATACACCAAGAGAATATAATTATTTTGTATGTATAGTTAACATTCCATATACTTTAACTTATGAATCCAACCTTGTGGAGCACAAAAACCCAAAAAACTCAAACTAAAGATAGATACAAACATTATAGATACATCCTTATATCCACAAGACCAAAAACCACAACATGAAGAGATGTAGAGAAATTCCATTTCTCCTAAACAACACTTCTTTCACAATTCACACATTGGTGAACACAACTTCTACCAAATGATCTAGAACATGAAAATATAGGTGTAACACCTTTGAACAAATTTTATCAAAATATCTCACACAAATAATAAAATATTCGACCATCAAGAACTACAAAGAAAAACATTGAACACTACTCTTCTACACTGAACTCACTTTTTAATAAAAATTTCTCAAAAGAACATGGAAACCAAGCACCAAAAACACCATCTCAACATCTTCCATACTTCTACAGTATCTAAACACCACAAGAGGTTTATATCCAAAATAACTTACTCATCATTGCTAGTTAGAGGTTGACAATAGTAACAATACTAATTACAACATAATGCAAGAAACACATTTACTTCCTCAATGGTTGAAAACAATGTACCAACACTTTTTTGGAATCAATGATAACAAAAGTTTCCAAAAATTAGAAAAAAAAAAAGCATTTGGCTAGGGTTAGGCTAGGGAACTAATGTGAACATAAAATTCCAAATTTGTGTTCTTTTATACAAATCTAATGTTGTACGACCAATGGATGAAGGATGATGGTGATTGAAATTTATCACTAGAGTGACATCTTGTGGCAATGTAACTAGTTCTTCAACTAAATGTATGAGGCATTTATAGGAGGGGTGGGATTGTGGCATGTTTCTCACATGCAAAATATTAGGGCCCATAGATCCATGATAATAGTATTGGTGGAAAGAAAGAACAACAACCACAAAATATTTTTTCTACTAAAAAGAGAGGCTATTATCACCATAGGGGATATTTTGAGGATACTTTGGATTTTTATCTAAGGGGGGAGCGTAATCTATGAAAAAAATCATGGATAGAGTGAACTTAGGTAGGTGATCCTTATAGATGACCTAGACATCAAAGATAGAGAAATGAATCTATAATAGGCCATGGGTTACTTTCACTGACTTCCTTTGGTGGTGGTAGGGATTATTGGAAAGTTTCTCATATCTGAAAGGAGGTCCTAAGTATTTTCCACTAGCTAGGGAAGAGGCTTGGAAAGAATGATGGAGGAGGGTATAATTTATGCATAGGGATCATATGTCCTAGCTTGTTTATACTATGAGATGCATTATGTAGTATATATGTATGGATATATCCTAGCATGTGATGTCACACTACTACACATTTTGGCATGGGAGCATATCATAGTGACATGGATAGTTACTTAGATCCATGACATTTGATCAACAAGACTATGCATATAATCAAGAGATATATTATTGAGTGGGTAGCAAGAAAATTTAGTTAGTAGTGGGGATTCTCAATAGGAAAGGAATTATTCATCATGACACAAAGAGTGGTGGCCAAATGGGGGCTTATGATCACTGTATATACAAATATAGTAGATCTAGATGAACTTGGTTTAGAACCATGGGATTTGAGAGTAGAAATTATAGATGCAAATACCACCATAGAGTATGAGATATGGTGGACACAACATAAGCCCATTTGATTAACATGACTTAGCTAGATGGTGGGACAATCAACCAGGAAAGGAAATGGTGTTAGGAGGGTGAGGAAATGATGAGATACACCTATAATAGTTTTAATATAGTAGCCATATGATATACAATATGGTCATAGGGAGGAGGACTAGGTAGTGGAATCCTAGGTCTCCACAAGTATAGGTAGAAGCTACGGCTTAGAGGGAGAGGGGGAGGAGGATCTTGAGGCCCTAGTCACCATTTCATGATGAGAGAGGGATTGGGATAGGAGGTAGCTATAGAGGGATAAGGGAGACATAGACCGTACTGGAGCTAAGGAGGATATATTGTAGAAATAGGGTAGATAGGTGACCACAAAGAGATATGGACTATGGTCCTAACTAACCTATGTATAGGGATATTTGGCTTAGATGATAGTAGAGAGGGACACTAAGCGAGCTAGGATACATAAGGTGGAGTTGTATTTTGATTAGGTGATTCTACACAGGAATTTAGAGAAGGATGAGAGGCTTAGGAAAAGGTGAACATAGTGATTCTTTCCCAATAGGTCATTGTTGAAGTTTAGAGTATCACACATGACCTCCTATTATATAAATCTCTATGAGAGATAGTTTTCAAGGTATTACTAGGCTCCACCCTATTGCTTAATAATATATATGTATAGCAATTTCAAGGTGATATTAAAAGGATCTATGAGTGAGGAGAGTATGAGGCTGCCACAACTGTGATCACAACTATAACCAGGAGGGGTTAGGGGATCTCTAGCCCATTCAAGCTAGGGGAGTTTGGGATAGGGCACATCACTTATATTACATTATTTGATGTAGATACTATTCCTATATACAATTATATATTTTTTATATTTATATGGCCCATTCATCACATGTGGATATTTTAATTATATGATTTTTTTGATGATATATGACAATGTGTATATATTAATATTTTTCTAATTCATGTGATTCTTATGATTCATTTTGATTGTTTACTATGGTTATGGAGAATTGTTATGATTATGATGTGAACTAAAGAAAAATATGTGATTCCCTAGAGGTTTTACTCTATTTTTTACACGTTTATTCATGTGTTTCATTTACAATGAGGCATAAAGGGTTTGATTAACTTGGAAAAGGTATAAGACTAACTTAAAAATTGAAAGGTGAGTCAACCTAACCTTGACTAAATTTGGAATTAATTCTCAAATGAAATGTAATGATTTGACTAGGCTAATGATGTAAGTAACTATTCTAATGTAAACACGGTAAATTTAGAAAGTCATAAACAAATTTAGACGTTGGAAAAAGACTAAACAAGGTTTTGTGCACCTATGATATTAATTTGGGCCTAAAATTGAGGAATATGTTGTCCAAGGTGATAATGTCCTAGAAACTAAATTTCATATCTAATTTCATAGTCCTCTAGATACTTATCAAAGACTTATTTCTTCTATGTCTTACTATTATATCTTTTTCAAGTATCGAGATAACTCAACTTCTGTAATTTATCAAGTTGTTGGGTTGGAAAGAAATAATGAATAATTTACCTTCAAAATTCTCCTAATTTTCCTTAGATTTGAAACCTGTATAATTTAAGAGAGAAGAAGGGTTAATCCATATAGGGGCTTACCTCAACCAAACCTCATTTTGGTGTTTCCACCTCCACAATGGAAAATTCCAATGAAAGAGAGCTTAAACTTATTATTGATAGAGGCTAAATACTAAATGAATGTTGAATCAACAATGGACTACAACTCACAACTTGAAATTACTTCCTTGAAGGGTTGAAGTCATGCACATTTGCTAAAGGATTTATTTTTGTTGTCTTGATTTATTTTAAGACCTACAATGGTTAGATCTCACAAACATTATGATAAAATAAACTTGAACAACTCAAATAAAATTTGACATGATTCTTTGATATTGAATTACTAAATTAAATCTTCTCTTGAGTTCTCTTGACTTGCTAACAATTGCTTGATAATGCTCTTCTTGTTAATTTTCTTGTTACCATTCAAATGATGTGATGACTAGGTATTTATATGTAATTAATATAATTTTCCAAAAATTAAATATTTCTACCAAAAAAATGAAATTTAAAATTCAAAAAATAAAATTCCAACTCTAAACATTAAAATTTAGAGCCAAAATAGGGGAACCAAGTCACCTAGGGTGACTTAGTCTTGGCCCTATTTTGTGGAATGTAAGTTGTTGGGAGTAAAATATTAAATTTTTTCATAGGTTTTACAAATGGTTTTTTTTTTGATAAATATCCAAATGGGCCATGGAAAACATAATTTAGGAAATCAGATGCACAATTAGGTCCAATTACTTTGGAGGAAGAAAAAAATAATATGAAATTGTGGGTGACAACTTACGATATTACATTTAGCCACTAGTTTACTAAGAGTATGAACTTATTCTCAAAATCACACTAAAGTAAAAAAATATGTCAAGAGGGATCTAATTTTCTAAACATTTGAGAGATGGGATGGCATTGAATCTTGGCGGAGTACACAAGCCCCCAAGATTTGAGATTCCATAAAAAACCAACATAAGGAGAAAGGAGTGCACATGTGAAGTGATATATAATATGAAAGACATGGAGTATACATGATCAAGATACATGAAATAATATGATGCAATCATAACACTAAAATGATGCTAACTTAATGAAAACTAAGGAAAAGAGACCTAAGTCTTAAATTTATCACAAATACCAAATGTCATCCATCGAATGTGCTATCTAACATGATCTCACAATAATGTAAATTTTCTCATGAGCTACATGGATCTACTATCTAGCAATATTTTTTATTCTAGGTGTTCATTCAATATGATGGGTTCCATAAGTATACAAATTTATGTTATGTTAGACACTTGTGAAACATATGAGTACACTGACAAGCAAGTTGTGTTATACTAGGTGATCATGTTTTAAAAAGGGTGCTCAAGTTCATTACTCAACAAGATGCACTATGCCAAATCCATGGATTGTCTTGCTAAATTTTAATGTCTAAGGAGATGAACAAAACTAACCTAATAAGGTGTAGGGTAAGAGTAGAAAGATGGGGGACTAGGAAGGGGTCTTAAGTGGCCAGTTTTTTTTTTAAATTAGGAAATACTCACCTTGGATGAGAAATTGAGGATAGTTACACTCAAAATTTTAAGATTCAACAAAAACAATGCTATTAGTTCTATGAGTCTACTTTCTAAACTACTAATTCTTTTTCAAAATGGTAGATATTAAGGGGTTCAAAACATAGAGCCATAGAAATCGATGTTGTTTCTATGAAAATCATATGACATTACATCTTTTGTGGCTCCCTCAAAAGGTTAATTTTTTTTTAGTATTTTTAAAATCAATTTGGTGATAGATTAGCTAACAACATGTAGTTTTTACCTAATTTTTCTAATAATATTTTAATGAATGTTTAAAATTTTTTTACTAATTTTCAATGTGGACACATCTTGAAAAATAAAATTTTGGTCGTGCTACCCTTACAATTTTTGAGTACTAATAAAGAAACCCTTTTTTTGAATATGTGTAGAATGGATTCTAGTTTTTAAAATTGTAATATATTTGAAATTTCAATTAATGGTTAAAAAATAAAGTGAAAAAACACTATTTTTTGTTGAAAACAAACACACAAACGAAATAAATTAAAGATGAAAGCCTTAACATTTTCATAATGTGAAAAAATTTACATTATTAAATAGATAAGAGAGAGCCTAACATTACCTAGGTGTTTGATTTACTTTACCTTGAAAAACATGTAAACCTGATGGTTAGCACAAATGATATTATGTGAAATCTTGTAGAATATGTAAAAACGCATCTTTGGATGTTGGGAAGGCACTCCAAGCCTTTGGGTTAGAAATCCAAAGAAAATCCCAAGCCTATGGCTTGGGGATTCCCAAAGAAATATAGAACATGATTTTTTGTTCTTGTGTTACTTTTTGTTTTGTATTTTTCTCTTTTTTTGCAAAATGTTGTTGTATGTTTCTCAAGCTTGAGATAACAAGAGTGTGTTATAATGTTCCCACATTTGTATCACTTGGAATTATTTTTGTGCAAGTTATCAAGTATGTTTGATGTATGTATGTTTTTATATATATATGTGTACATATGTATGCTTTCATGTATGTGTGTATGTATGTATGTATGTATTCCAATATGTATATATGCATGTATGCTTGTATGTATGCATGTTTTTATGCCTATATGTATGTATGTATGCTTAGATGTATGTATGTATTTATGTATGCTTGTATGTATGTATGTATGGTTGTATGTATGTGTGTATGGTTGTATGTATGTATGTAAGGGTTTTGGGTTTAGTGTATATAAGGGTGAGGGTATAGGTTATAGGGATGAGGGTTGAGGGTCGAGGATTTAGGGCTTAAGTAATAGGTTGAGTGTACATGTTAAAGGGTTGAGGATTTGAAGTTGAGGTATAATATTCATCTTGTTCATTGTATAAGATTAATTAATGTATAGGGATTATCTTTAGGATATTAGGTTTAGGGTTTATGATATGGATTGAGGGTATAAGGCATAGGGTGACTTGAGTTGAGTGTACATATGGTTTAGGATTTAAGTATAGGGTTGAGGGGAAATTTTCAAGGTTAAGGGTAGAAGGGTGAGGCTATAAGGTATATAAATGAGGGTTTGTGGGTGTAGGGTTTAGGTTTTAAGGTATCGTGTTGAGGATTGACGGATTGGGGCTTAAGTGTATGTTTTAGGGTATCAGTTTTGGGGTTGTGATATTACCTTTAAAGGATAATGTTCAAGGTTGAGTCTCTAAGATATAGAGTTCAAGGTTTAAGTTTGAGGGTATAAGGCATATGGATGAGAGTTAAAGGCATAAGTATAGGGTTGATGGTATAAGATATAGAGTAGAGGTTTGAGGTTTCAGGAATAATTTTCATAGTTTAGTGTCCAAGGTTAAGTGTATAAGATATAGGTCCATTATGTTTTAAGATATTGGGTTGATGGATTAGGGCTTAAGTATAGTTTTAAAGGTTGAGGTTGTAGGTTGTAGGGTTTATGGTTTAAGGGTTGAGGGTTTAGGAATTAGGGTTAAGGGTTTATGGTTTATGGTTGATGATTTAAAGGATAAGGCTTTAAGGGTTGAGGGATTAGCGGTTGAGGGATTAGGATTTAAGGGTTTAAGGGTTGAGGGTTGAAAGATTATAGTTTAAGGTATAGTGTCAATGGTTAATTGTTTAGGGATAGGGTCTAGAGTTGAGGCTTTAGGGATAGGGGTTAAGGTTGAGGGTTAAGGGATTAGGGTTTAAGGGTTGAGGGTTTACGAGTTTTGGTTTTAATGTATTAGGGTTTAAGGGTTGATGATTTACAGGTTCATGGATTAATGGATTAGGGTTTAAGGGTTGAGGATAAAAATATTAGGGTTAAAGATATAGGGTTGATGTATTAGGTGTAAGGGTTTAATGTATAGGGTAGAGGGATGAGGGTTGAGGGTTTAGGGATTGAGGGTTGAGGGATTAGGGTTGAGGGTTGAGGGTTGAGGGATTAGAGTTGATGGATTAGGTTTAAGTGTCTAATTCATAGGGTAGATGATTAAGGGTTTTAGGGTTTAGGGTTTAACGGTTGAGGTACAATGTAGAGTGTAAAAGGTTAATAATTGAGGGTTGAAGGTTTAATATATAGGGTAGAGGATTGAGAAATTAAGGGTTTAAGGGTTGAGTGATTAATGTATTAATGGTTTAAGTTATAGGGACAAGGGATTAGGGTTGATGGTTTAATGTATGTGGTAGAGGGTTGAGGGTTTAAGGGACTAAATGTTTAAGTGTTAAGGGTATAGGGTTGAGGGATTGGGATTGAGGGTATAGGGTTCAATTAGGGTTGAACATCCAATGTATAGGGTAGAGGGTAGAGAGTTTAATGTATAGGGTAGAGGGTTGAGGGATTAAGGGTTTAAGATTTGAGCGGTTATAAGGGTTTAAGGGTTGAGGGATGAGAGATGTGGGTTTAAGGGTTTAGAATTGAGGGATTAGGGTTGAGGGTTGAGGGTATAGAGTTGAGTGTATAGGTTTTAGGGTATAGGGTTTAGGATCGAATGTATAGGGTAGAGGGTTGAGAATTGAGGGATGAGGGTTTAATGTATATGGTAAAGAGAGTCAATGGTTTAAGGTTTTAAGGGTTGATGTATTAAATTTTAAGGGTTGAAGATAAAATGTATAAGGTATACAATTGATAATTTAGGGTTGAGGGTTTAAATTATAGGGTATATGGTAGAGGTTATATGGTTTAAGGGTCTAAGTTTTGAGGGATTAGGATTTAACGGTTGAGGGTTGGGGAATTAGGGTTGAGGGATGAAGGTTTAGGGTATTACATTGAGGGTTTAAGGTTTTAAGGTTAAAAGATTGAGGACTGATGGTTTAGGGTTTATGGTTTAAGGATTTATAGGTTGAAGGTATAAGGTTAATGGATAAGGTTTTATGGTTTAGGGTTGAGGTTTAGGTTTTGAGGGATTAGGGTTGAGGGTTGAGGTTTTAGGGATAAGGTTTGAGGGTTTAAGAGCTAATGGTTTAGAATTTAATGGTTTAAGGAGAGACAGAGGGAGAGAGAGATAGATATAGAGACAAAGAGAGAAAGTGATTGAGTGAGAGGTATGTAGAAAGAGGGAGAGGGAGATAAAAAAAATTAGAGAGGGTAAAGAGAGGGTGGGAAGAATAGTGATGGAGAGAGATGTGAGATAGAGAGGTAGAGAGATAGAGGGATTGTAGTTGAGGGTATAGGGTTGATGGGTTAGGGTTGAGGGTGAAATATATGAGGTAGAGTGCTGAGAATTAAGGGTTGATGGTTTAATGTATAGGCTAGAGGGTTGATGGATTAAGGGTTTAAGGGTTGATGGGTTAATATTTGATGGTTTAAGGGTTGTGGGGTTAATAGTTGAGGGTATAGTGTTGAGTGTATAGGTTTTAGGGTATAGGGTTGAGGGATTAAGGTTGAGGACCAAATGTATATGATAGAGGGTTGATAATTGAGGGTTTAGGGTTTAATGTATAGGGTATAGGGTTGAGGGACTAGGGTTTAATGGTTGAGGGTTGAGGGATTAAGGGTTGAGGTTTGAGGGTTTAGGATTGAGGGTTTAACTATTGAGGGTGTAGGGTTGATAGAGTATGGTAGAGGGTTTAGGGTTTAGAGTTTAGAGTAGAGGTTTGAGGGTTTAAGGTTTTAGGGTTTATGGTTGAGGATTTAAGGGTTTAAGTGTTGAGGGTATAGGGTTGAGGTTTAAGGGGTTGAGGGTATAAGGTTGATGGATTAGGGTTGATGATCCAATCTATAGGGTAGATGTTTGAGGGTTTAATTCATAGGGTAGACAGTTGAGGGAATAATAGTTTAAGGGTTTAAGGTTTAAAGTTTAAAGGTTAAGGGATAAGGGATGAGGGTTGACAGTATAGGGGTTTAGGGTTTAGGGTTTAAGGGTTGAGGGTTAAGTGATTAGGGTTGAGGTTTTAATGGTTTAAGGAGAATGAGAGAGGGATGGAGGGGAGATAAGGAGGTCAGAGAGAGTTGATCAATGAGTTGTTTCAAAAAATACCTTAAAGTGTGGACAATGATTTATGGCAATGTAAGGCTCTCTTACACTTTTAGGGTTTTGTACCTAAAAGGAGAGAGCTATACCAAAAATTCTGATGTCCCACTCAAGAATAATGAAAATATGATTGAAATGTGTCTAAATGGAATGTCCTAAATGCTGAAAATTGATAGAAGATATTAACTAGTGAATGAAAACTAAGGAAATGCAAGATGTTTGAAAATACAGTGTTGTATGCAAAAAAAAAACCTAGAAATGTAAACAAATTAGAACATAAATTAATGAGATTTGAGGTGTGCACATGGAAAATAGAAAGTCATGGAGAGGAGCTTTGGAATCTTGAAGAAGTCACTGTTGATGTTGACTGGGACTCATATGCCAAGCTAGGTAAATTAGTCATGCTTCACATAAAATATGCCAAAATAGGTTTTAGACCAAAGGGTACTATGAACTACAAAAACCTCTATTTTTTTCCTAGCATTTGGAATTATATGCCACTAATGGTGAATTAGTCCATTTCTATATTTTGGGAAAATAAAAAGTGAATTTTGTAGCTCTAGGTCTACATTTCTACTCTTGATAGGTTTCTAGATCGGAAACTATAGAGTTTGACCTATAGGTGTTCTCCAAACTTCAATTATGGTTTTGATTAAATTGAAGAGCTTTGACAAGTTTTTGGTGACTTTTCTACTTTTTCTCTTTGATAAATCTACACACAAAACTTGTGAATCACATGCAAAGAGAGGGAAAATGGTTGAAGGGTTAGAGAATAGGGTTTTTCCTTTACCAAACCCCTTGTTGGTAATTAAGCCCTTGAAAATGAAATGAAAAATGTAAAGAGAATGATTAATGAACAACATGTAATGATACAACTCACCAAAACCTTGAAGTATAAATTTGAATATATGCAAATGATAGCTCCAATATGGTTAAAAATTCTTAGAGTGCTCGATTGAATGATTAGGAATGATTTCTTGAATGAAAAGGTGAATGGGGGTTAAAAATGAATAGAAAAAAACTTATTTATACACAATTATGCCCTAATTTCCAAAGATACTACATCACAGGTGGACCTCAAGTCACAAGAGAATAAAAACCTTCAATTAATATCAAATTATTTTGATTTTTGTGCCAAGGGGGACACATTCACCCCTAATGGAAAATGGGTCCCACTCAAAGTATTTAAGTGGGTGTCAAAAATTAAGTTGTTTTAAATGGTGTTTATTATGTTTATTCTCAAAAATACACTTAAGGCTGGTGAAGGTAAAATGGGGTCAATTAAAGCATAAGAAATGTTTAATTATTGATGGCATGCCTATAAAAGCATGGGATTTTGTTACATCCCCTTCCAACGCTTTTTACAAAAGAAAGCCACAAGCTACTCTAATCCTTCTTCATTTTGCTGACAAAGCATGGTTGAAATTGTGACAACACTCCCAAATGAATATAATATAAAATATTTATCAAAATTTGGGTTAATAAGTGTTGGGGATGTTGCAAGATCCTCTTTAATATCTTCAAAACTGATCTTCCTTAGTCCAGCTAAATGGAATGCTCTTTTTTAGCAAAGTTGTAAGAGGTAATAATTTTGCAATGTTAGGTATGAATCTCCTAACAAAATTAATCCTAACCAGAATGCTTTGCAGGCCTTTCTTATGTATTGGTAAAGCTAGAATAGCCACAATTCTTTCTGGTTCAATTGTTATAGTATGCTTTGAAATAATATGTCCAAGAAGCTTCCCCACATGGACTAAAAAAATGCTCTACTTTGGGTATAGTGACACCTCATTTTCTCTGCATCTTTCAAATATATTCCTTAGATGATCAAAATGTTTGTTTTCCTTCTATTAAAATAAAATAATATCATCTAAATACACAAAAAAAAACCTATTAATAAGGCCTTGGAAAGCCATGTCCATTGCTCTCTAAAAGGTTGTCCCTACATTGGACAAACCAAAGGGAATTTTCTTGTAAAACATGGTACCCCACTTGGTAGTAAAGGCTATTTTGAACTGGTCTTCCTCTTTTATGAAAATCTGGTTATATCCCGAATAACCATCCAATAATGAGAACATTTTAGAACCTGAAACAACTTGTGAAATATCCTCCATTGAAGGTAGTGGGTAATGATATTTGAGAGAGGCTTTGTTCAAATCGTGGAAATTAACACACAACCTTATCTCACCATTATTTTTCCAAACAAGTGCCAAGTTAGAAACCCAAGATGTATGCTTTATTAGAAAGATAATGCTACCTTTAATTATTTTGTTCAATTCTCTTTTTATGAGATGCTCTAGCTTGGGATTTAGAGGCCTTTTCTTTTGCCTCACTAGTTTTGCATTGGGCTACAACTCAATAGTGTGTTGAGCTAACTTAGGGTTAAAACAATTTAAATCTCCATGCTCCCAAGCAAAAACATCACTGAATTCTTGGAAAAGAAAGATAAAGGCTCGTTATTCTTGTTTGTTAGAAATTTTTCCAAGCTTGAAAAGATTATCTCTAAATATTCCAATTGGTTCATAGTGTTCCCACTTCACTATTATGGTGGATTTATCCTTTCTAACATGATCATTAGTGTTAAAAATTGGCTCTAAGGTCACCAAAATTTTGGGAAGATTATTGAACTTTAATTTTAGAATTTCATTATCATATTGCTACTCAATTTTTTGTTGGTTTCCATTAGAAAACTCTGCTTCTTCCATAAAAAAATTAATAATCTACTAATTTCTATGAAAAAACTTCCAACTAACATTGTTATCTAGTAAGGATGGTCTTACAAGAACTATTACATATTGTTGTACCTCTACATTATGTATATCAATTGGAATAACAAATTGTGATCCTATCGCAACAAGTTTATCAACTTGCTTATTCTGATTTCTAGGAATAAATAGTAGATTGAAAGCATCAAATTCTTCAATTAAATCCCAAGTTCTATGCTTATTCAACTTGAGAAAATAATTTTTTGTTAGATTCATATTTCTTACCTATTTTTTTATCAACTCATAATCAACAAATACTTGTAGAATCTTTATGCCTGTACTTCTAGCCCACTCTAGGCCAAGAATTAGTGTTGTCTATTCAACATAATTGTTTAAGCAACTGAAGGAAAAGTGAAGTGTTGAATAATACCTTTCTCCATTAGGTGAAATTAGGATGACTCCTCTACCAACACCTACTTTACTTCTTGATCCATCAAAATATAGCTTCAAAAGTTGATTACTTTGTTGTTCTACTTATTTTTCATATTTGACCAAGTCTAAAACAATTACACTAGGCTCTTGAATCATATAAATTCCTAAAACCTACTTCATCCATGTGACAGAAAGGATCAACCTCATGACTCTCAACTACTCACTCATCTAAATTTATATCAAGTATGTCCTCAATAGGTACACTAGGGTCTAGGGTCATGGATTGATCCTCCTTCTCATGGATAGCTAAGTTTGCATTTACAAGATTTGTAACATAAGGCTCAATATGTTCTTTAGTAGATGGCTCTAATTTAATGGTCACTCTAGTACCATATCTAGTTCTGAAAAAAATATGTGACCAATCTGATGATAAATACCCACCCAAATTTATAGTAAAATCTCTAAAAAGGAAAATGGCAAAGAAAGGTGGAAAATAAATGGCATAAATATCTCATGGGATTGAAAATTTTGGACAAGCATGTAAGGTAAGGTGTAGAATTTTAATCACTACAAGATACTTAATTGGTGTACCATCTAACTGAACTACCTCTTTTGACAATGGCTCATAAACCAATCCTAACTTATCTACCAATTGTTTAGGTATAACAATGTTGCTTGGGCTTGAGTCAATCATGTAGTTATGCACTATATCATCACCAATAATAATAATTTCATAAAATGGAGGTGGCTTTACCTGTTGGGCTAGTTGCTCACTCTTTCCTTCAAAACTATTTGCAAGAACTCTAGGCTACTCTTTAGTAGATTTATCAAAAATTAAAATCCTACCTAAAGCCTCCTACAATAAATCATTTTTCCTAGGAATGTGAAATGCATCCAACATGGACAAGATAATTATGGATTTTCTCATATGATCAACAATATTAAATGTAGGAAAACTAACCTTTTGTTGTACCTTTTAAATAGTAGCTTTAGTTTGTGACTGTAAAGGTTGAAATTGAGTTTTTAGTTGTTCCTTTGCAGTTTGAGCTTGTTTGCTTGGAAAAATTTGAATGTTATGAGAAGTAGAAGGTTGAAGGTCTACCCCTCTTAGGATATGAAAGTCTTATTTTTATCTTTGTCAACTTATTGTTGGTATTTATCAACTTGTTGCTCCTTAGTAACAACTTATTTTCTTAGTTCAATAGCCCTTTACTTTGACCTTGTATTGGCTACAATGGAGGTATATGACTAGTTATTCCCTTGAACATGACTCAGTCAACATAATTCATTACCTTGCCAGTTTATCATAGAAACATCAAGGTCATTATGCTACATTTGAGGATCTTGTTGATCATTATTATTCTTTGTTGGACTTTCAGAAGTAACATTTTTGCTTTGTACCATAAGAGCCTGATTGACCACTCCATTCATGCACATAGCCTGGTTATGAAGTTGATTATATGGATAGCACCAAACATAATCATGTTCCATATTGTTCTACATAGGTACAAGTTCTTTTGAAGAGTTAGCAACATTTTGATTATGACTGATTAGGCCTTGCATTGAAATTTCCCCTTTCTCCTTGATAATTATCTTGAAAAGGTTATCTATTTTCTTGGAATGGAGCTTGGTAAACTTTGAAGTTTTGACCTTGTTGTTTCTTAAGGCTCACTAAGTCATTGCTTACAGTTTACACCAATTTTTCCATTTTATGTTGGGTACCTCTAAGCTCTTGCAAGTCAGAATGTGTCAGAATAGTGTTATTTTGAATAGTTGTTTGATATCATAATACTGAAACAATAGGTAATGGGGCAATACGAGGTATTTGAATAGGCATTAAAGGTTGATATAAGGAAAAATAGGCACATGAGGCTTGGGTACAATTTTAGCAATCTAAATAAGGTTATTCTCACCTCTAATAGCTATGTCAAATGTTATAGCTAATGTAACTCCACCCATAGATTGTATCATTACAACAATTTCACTATTTAATGCTCTACGATAATACAAGAATGCATGATCAGTTAAAAGTCTTACTGTTGTTGGGATTTTGTTCCAAGTTCTTTGAAATTGGAAGTTAAAATTAGCCATCTACTCCCATGGAGCTCTTTTAATGGTTGTCATCTACTCAACAAGAGAGATGATTTGATTTGTCTAAAAATTATTTATTCAACTTGTCTCCCAAATCATCTTATTATGTAATAGTATTAACACAAAAACCTCTAAACCACTGGAGTGCTTTTCCTTTGAATGATGTTGCTAAAATTTTTAATGCCACATTTTCTTTGGTAATGTGATGAACTCAACAAACTAAAGCTATATCCCTTAAATTCTCTATTGGTGAAGTCTAATCTTCACTAGTGAAAATAAGAAGACTTTTGAGTGCAACTATCAGTATGTCATTGTGTTGTTGCAGATTAAATGTGTTTCCCCCATTGAATGGTATAAATTCATGTGCTATGGTCATTGGAGCTACTTGAATATTGGATTTGGTGCCTAAAGTATCAATACTAGACATGCTGGAAAAAATTCTATTGAACTTGCAAACCTAAGACTAGGAGGAAAATGAGATCTTGGTGTTGAACGTGATCTAGATATGCAGGTATTCAAAGGAATAAAAAATTACCGTTGTCTAAATTCTTCTCATGTGCTACTAAATATAGAATAAAACTAGAAAAGAAAAGTCACCAAATAAAAATTTAAACCTTTGACATGTAAAACGCTACTATATATTTCAAAACAATAGCTTGAAAACTCTGAATTCTTTCTCTAAAGTGAACTTCAAAGTCCCACTTGGCATGCCAAAAACTGTTGTCATAGAGATTACACCCACATTCCAAGCTTATATGCTCAACAAGATCATGAAACATGTGAACATCTTTGAGCCTGTGTGTATGCTCATAGTGAAGACGAATCACCAAATTATGGGTTGGCTCCCTTATGATTTTTTAATGAATAAATGGTTTATTTTTTAAAGAAAAGGGATAGAAGGAATTGAAGTGAATTGAAAAAGAACTTAACCTAAAAGGATAGTGATGCACCTAGATGAATTATTAAAATGCAACATGACTCACAAGTACCCCTCGATATATCGACTTTGCACAACCTGATTTGAAAAGCTAAAACACATAAGTGATTCACACAAATGGCTTTGCAATTTTATCCTTCTTAAAACAAAAGAAAAAAATCGCAACTAGATTGATTAAAACTAATCTTTTGCACAATATATGACCTGTGTGATTTAAGTGAATGTACATGAACTTATGAATGAGACATTAAAATAGAGGTTCAAGACTTAAACACAATAAATTTCTCTCAAATCATACATAAAATATGACACCTAAAAGTTGGAAGGAAAATACTTGTTCTTTTATCTAAAAGTAAAAGGAATTCATCTACAAATAACAAAGTAAAATAACCTATAAAAAATTTTGTATATATTAATAAACTATAAAGTGAGTTACAAGCTAATATTTCTTTGCAAAATGTAAAGGAAAATATCAAGAACTGAGAAAAAATACTAAGTCTCTTTCAATAGATAAATAGGTAAATCTAAAGCACCAAGAGGTGACACAAGGAGCTAACAAAAAGTGAAAAATACATCCCAAAATCCCTCTCACAAGAAAAGATGAAAACCCAAAAAAAAGGGGGTCATAACTGATGTAAACTAGGCCCAAACAACTCCAAACTCTATCTCATGAATAGTATGACCAAAGAAGACTCAAAAACCACTCCAATTTGACCTTTAGTCAAAAATAAACTCCCAGTAGTCTCAAGTGCATGAATCGCTCAAGTCCTTAGTCTTCGTTTACCACAACTTCACGCATCAATGCATGAAAGTAGAACTCTAGTTTACACCTTGCTTAGAATTTCACATGAATGAGCAAAGGTAAACAAATTAAACAAATATAAAGGTAATTTATAAAATATTACCTTGAGTATTTTCTTACACTCTAGTATTTGTATAAGTCCATTATAATAATATCAAGAGAAATCAACATATTTGGCAAACCCTAAATATAAAAATATGGTGAAAATTTTATAAAAGAAAGTGATTAAAATAATTTATCGGCTAAGATTTTAGGGTCCCTTTCCTTTAGGAAATAAATGAAACCCTAATATAATTTGTAGGCATCATTTTACATTCTCTGAAGAACATTTTCTTTGGTTTTTTTATGTGTTGCTATTGATAGGGTTTCATTGATCATTGAGTTCTTAGAGTTAACTTAAACAAAACTAAAGGTCTTAAAGCTAGTTTGCATGGAGAATTTGAAGCTTTCAAAGCTGAGGCTGAGTGGTATGCATTTTTTGCACATTTTGGACTTTTTTTTAAATAGAAAAAGGAAAGAAATTCTTCTCATCTCTATATAATCTTTGCCTCTGTGTTTTTTACATCTCTGAAAGAAGTATGGCCACATCTTTTGTAAACATAAGCTTGATTCTACATTTATTTTGAGTAGAATGAATAATTCCTTTCCTACTCTATGGATATGGCTTGAATATCTTGACTTCTTGAGTGACCTTTGTCACTTCTTGAAATTTTTGGTGACTTTTATTCTTATTTTTTGTGTGTATATACCTTTTTATAGGCCGCCATGGCTATTTTTTCTTTTATTCTCCTTTGTGTTAAGGTTTTGATCCTTTATGCAGGTTGTGGGAATTCTTTACATATGTTTCCATTCTACAAGATTCTTCTTTGTATCGAGATTTTCAATGAGCTAAAAAGGAAAACAAAAAAACCACCCAAAACTCGTGTTTTCCTTTCCAAATTCTTTGGTAGTGGAAAAAGAAACTTGAGGTTTTTGTGTTCCATTATTTATCTTAAGATGAGAGAAATATAGGTATACTAGAGGGTTTTAGAAACCCTAGGCCATGGATTGATTCTCTTGATTTTCTTGTGTAAAAACCCATGGATTTATCATGTTCTTTACATTTGATGTGAAAAGCTCCTCATTTCATTTTGTACTGCTAAGAGGTATACAAATCCTCTTCCTTTGTTCTTGGCTTTATTTTTGTTTTACAAATATGTGTCAGAAAATTCTCTTGTAATTATCCCTCTGAGAAAAATGAAAATAGAAACTCTCATCTTCATGAAATAATTGCTTGATATTACTAACAAGTATTGAAAACAAATTACAACTATCATATCTGGAAGCTCCCTATTGCATGCTTTGTTGAAGAAAAACATTCAATCAATAATAAGCCTTTGTTACACTTAGAAGAGATTAAAACTTTAAATATTGATACAATAAAAGTCTCCCCCCTAGTTCACAAGGTTCTTGTCCTTTGAGAAGAATGATTTGCCAAGTTTCATCTCTTTTGTAACTTTAAATATTATCCCACTAATCACTATCCTTGGTGCAACAATAACCTATCATTGCTTATTTAGGCCTTTAAGTTACTTAATACTCTTGGAAAACATAGATGGACTACCATAATTACACTATCTTCAATTTGTATTTTTGAGTGTCACTATTATTAGGAATGTAAATAATCCCTTCTATCCTTGGAATTCCTAAAATAGACTCATCTTCATTTATGCATTATCTTTACTTCTACTTCATGAAAATTACAAAAATCATTGTTTTGATTCATAAATCAGTAGTAAAAGATTCTCATCTTCATTTTGCATTATCAATGGTATTTGATTATGATAATAATAAGGGATTAATCTTTCAACGACCCTTGAATTTCTCCATTATAGCTACTACAGTTGATTATGATTTTATTGTTCCTCTTGACTGTCTCAACTATTGGATCTTTCCATTCCTCTAGCTAGCAATAAGAATTGGGGCTTCTCGATTCCTTCTGTCATTGTATGGTGTTAATGTATTATGATGTATGATTAAATACATTGATATTGTTATTCACTGTGACTCCATGTATTAGCTTTTGTTAGTATTGGACTATCCTTTTTATAATGATGTTGGAGTTGCACTATTTCTTCATAGTTTATTGACTCTTGTATTTACTTTAGTTGATGCACCTTGCAACTTTGACTAGATAATAGAAATGGGTTATTCCATTCTGAATGATCATCATTTTATTCCCATGTGCTTGAGTATACAAAACATGACTACACCTCATTGAAGTTACATGAACATTGTGATTGTTTTCTTCTCATGTCATTAGAAAATTGAAAAGAATCCTTTTGACAACATACAATTACCATGATGAATGCTCATTTTAACTGTAAGCAAATGACTATTGTGACTTACTAATATACAATAATGAATGCATACCTTTACTCCTCTCTTTTAAATGAAATGATTTAGTATGTTGGGCTCAACCCTTATAGGATCCCATTGATCTCCACATATTGAAATGTTAAAAAAGATGAATCATGAAATTAATGATGAACCTATACTTCCACGATGAGAAAACTAGTTAGAAAAAATAGTGAAGTTCAATGCTCCTTTTGATGATTTGACTCTCATTCAATGATCTAATCTAGCTCTTTTGCATTTATCTAATAATGGATCAATTGATTTAGTGCAACACAGTTGTAAGTTATATGTCTATTGATGAAACATGTGATTAGATTTCATGTAATGAGCTCTAAAAAGGTATCACAATCATCTGCAAGTGTATCTATAGATTGGGGACAAGAGGAGCTGAAGATAGGAGGAAGAAGTTGAAGATTGGATGGACAACATCTACATCATTCCTTAAGGAAATGATAGATATGATCTCTTCTCACATGCTTTTTCCTTTAATTAATCTTCCAATGTATAGCTTGCATCCATTATTGTAATAATTCAATTCAGTCACTCCCATGGCTTGTGTGGGATATTTAAGCATTATTTTGATTTTCAATGAATGAAACAACAAAACTATATACATTTTGATTTTCAAAAAGAATGAAATACAACAATATTATGCAATTTGAATAATTGCTTCTTGTTGTAAATCACTACATAATAAAAATTGAACTCCACTTGAAACTTCAAATGCAAATGTCTAAGATTAGCATAAATTTATTGAAGTTCCTTTCACGTTATATGTAACAACTATTTCAACTCTACAAAAATGAGTTGTAGGTGAAATTTTGGTAAAATTTCTTGTGATTTATACTAAATGCTTTCCTATTAAGCACGCTAGACCAATTTCCTTAAATAATCCATTGGGAATGGAGTCAAATTAAACCCTCCTCAAACTCTTGAAACCATTGTAACTAATTTGTTTGGAACCATACAATAGTAGAACAAAATAGATTAAAAAATAGCATGGCTTTGTTTAAGACAGGACCAAGAAATAGTGCATCTACACTTATTGAAAACCAAAATAGTATTGAAAGGAAATGTGCTCATAGCATTTATTAACTTGAAAACTACTACTCTACTATGTACATCTGCAAAATTTGATCCTTAATAACATTTTTTGAGGTGAATCCTATTGACAGGGATTGGTAACACTTCTCCATCCATCTTTGAGAGCTAGAATGCATTATATTGTTTGCATTATGTGATAATGTATGGGCCATCCCATATGGCATCAAATTTTTTGTTTTGGCCTATTTTGCTTTTAAGTTCATCCCATTTAAATACCATATCTCCTTTTAATGTTCTTGGGATTGATTTTCTATGAAATTTTCTTTTCATCTGAGCTTGATGAATTTCCAAGTTCCTTAATGCCTCTTTCCTTATTTCTTCCAACTCCATTAGTTGTGCAAGCCTAATATACATAGGTTCTTCATTAAGCAAGTCTAGTTCTTTGATCATGCTTAAGGTAGGTAGTTTAGATGAGATAAAAAAATTAACCTCTTTACTGTATGTTAGAACATAGGGTGAGATACCTATTGCTCTCTTAGGTGCTATCTTTTAAGCCTAATTGGCTAATTTCAGCTTATCATGACATGTCCTCTAATTGTCTTGGATTGTCTTTTTGATGATTTTTATCAAGTTCTTATTAGTGGACTGTGCCTTTCCATTACCCTGAGGGTAATAGTTTGAAAAATTATTCA
Source organism: Sequoia sempervirens (assembly GCA_007258455.2). Taxonomy (NCBI): domain Eukaryota; kingdom Viridiplantae; phylum Streptophyta; class Pinopsida; order Cupressales; family Cupressaceae; genus Sequoia; species Sequoia sempervirens. The sequence goes on along the minus strand of VDFB02256132.1, from coordinate 10,523,425 downwards.
TATAAATGTTGTTTTTAACTAACCAATTTGAATGATAGAATCTCAGCTACCAAACCTTAAAATCAAGTCTTGATAGAAATTCAAAACAAAAGTCTCATTTGCATCCTTTAGTGTAACTACTTTAGTCCACCTCATAAAGAAATTTGTAGTTGTAAGTGTAGACACACAAAATGTACAAGTTGACATTGCACATCTAACTCTGATCTATTAACATCATTTCTTCCTAAATCATCCCTCGATCTAACTATTTAATCAAATTCCCTTATCTGATTAAATTCATCAATATTCATCTCTTAATTAAATAAATTATTTGTCTAATTAAGTCACTTTCCCTTGTTAATTAAATCAATTCATCTGATCTAATTATCCCTATTTTAATTAAATAATTAATTTTATTTGATTAAATCTCTAAAGTCTATCTATTAAATTGAATAAATTAAAATCTTATTTAATTTAATCTTACTTCAATCTCTTTAATTAAATAATCAAAACATGTTTATTTAATTAAACTCATTAAATCATTTCCTCTCTTGTTTGATTTAAATTAATCCAAAAATCTAAGTCAAAATAAGTCAACTCACCTAATCATCATTAAACTAACATAATCATCATTTATTTAATCTAACCATGATTAAATACTAATCTCACCCACTTGCATTCTATAGATATCTCCACTTGCACAAATAAATCAATTTATTGATTTATTAAATTTTCATTTTCCCTCAACAAAGCATCTTTTGGAGGAATATTCTTCTATTTCAAATTCAAAATTTGAATGACATGTCCTTCCAACATGTCATTTACTCTCTCTTACAAGTCCTTCCAACAAGGAATTTACTTCTTACATGTCCTTGCCTTGAGCCAAGAGGCATTTAATGCAATTTTCTTTCCCCCTCTTGCATGTCTTTTCTCAAAATTTCAAATTCAAAAATGCATTTATTGGCACATTTGTCAAAACTTGCTCATTCCTCATCCAATCATATTTGGACAAGTGGAATTTTTCCATTGGCCAAATCTTTGTCCCACATTGCTCTATTTTGGCTTTGTTTCCATTTCAACATTCTATAAATAGAATGCTTCACCATTCATTTTATCATCCACAATTATGCAAAGTTATTATGCACAAATATCTCTCAAATTCCATCCATCTTTTTAACTAGTTTATTGCAGATTTTGGAGCTCATTGAGGGACTTATCAAGTGGATCAATCATCTTCAATCAACATTTTCATTCAAGGAGTTGGGAAAGGGAAAATCTCCACACACCTATTTGCACCAACTGCCCCATGGGATCAAGTGTTTGCATGCTAAATTAGGATTTCATATTTCCATTATGTTCTTCATTGTTTTCTTTGTTCTATTTCCTATTTTTAGCTTTGTAAATGGATTTCATGGGGAATCCTTGTTCATGCTTACAAGATGACTCTCTAACATTGTTTGTTGTTGTGTTTTTGTAGGCACTTCGAATTAGGGATTCACAGTAAGTATCCATTTATTCCTAGCACTCGAAGGTGGGTTAATGAGACCAATGAAATCAAGTCCCCACTTTCCAAAAGGCTTCTCCACTTGAATTGAATGTAGAGGCAAGGTTGCAAGCATCTACTTTATTGAAAATATTGAACATTTATTGCATTTTTTTACCCAATCATGGGAATCTTTAAATAAATTGGGCCAATCATACCGAACTCTCATTAACTTTATATTTTTTTCTTGGTGCAAAATGGCCTCGAGAGGGCCCATCATGAAATTCTTTCATAATTTTCTCAATCTATTCTGGTTCAACACATTTGATTAAGACACCATAAAAATGATTTTTCTACAAAATTCCATCAATTACAACATAAGAGATGGATTGAATCCTATAATACCTTTGTTTTGACTTTTCCAAACCTTCGGGATAGTCACTAGTATGTATGTAATGGATCATTTACTAAATCGAATATACTATTGAAGCTGGAACAACAACCCTTTCTTTGTTATTGAGCACTATTTTAGCTTTCTCTTTAGTTACTTTGTTGTTTTCTTCATTACCAACAAGCTTCTCACATAGGAATTTTCCTCTCACAAGGTTCATGACTTTAATATCAATGTCATACTCCATCACCTTTGTAATCCAGTCTGCTATTTTATCATTGATGTCCTTGCTAAGCAAAATATCTTAACTGCTGAATGAGAAACTACCAGCTGTATTTTATTATTTGAGAGCATATACCTAAATATCTTAAGGCTTCTTACTATAGCTAGTACATGCATTTCTACAAATGAATATTTGACTTCATAATCATGTAGAACTTGACTAAAGAAAGCCATGGGCTTCTCTAATCCTTCTTCATTCTACTAAAAAAGGATGGCTTAAGTTGTGTCAACACTCCCAAATTCATATACTATTAAATATTTATCAAAATTTTGGTTAATAAGTGTTCAGGCTACTACAAGAGCCTCATTAATTTGTTCAAAACTGATCTTACCTTCCTTAGTCCATCTGAATGGAATGTTCTTTTTCAACATAGCTATAAGAGGCTACAATAATGTTGCAATGTTATTTATGAACCTCCTAACAAAATTAGTCTTGCCTAGAAAGCTTTTTAGACCTTTCTTATGTATTTGTAAAGCTATAATATCTATGATTATTTTTGGTTCAATTGTGATATCATGCTTTGAAAAAATATGCCAAAGAAGATTCCCCTCATGGACTGATTTTTTTTTTTGCTTTGAGTTTAGTGACACCTCATACTCTCTGCATCTTTCAAACATTTTCCTTAGATGATCAAAAATTTTGTTATCCTTCTTTAAAATACAATAATATCATCTAAATACATAATAAAAAACCTATTAATAAGGCCTTGGAAAGACATTACCATTGCTCATGAAAGGTTTCCCCTACATTGGACAAACCAAAGTGAAACTTCTTGTAAGCCATGGTACCCCACTTGGCAGTAAAGGTTGTTTTGAACTGGTCTTCCTTTTTTATCAAAATCTCCTTATACCCTAAATAACCATCCAAAAATAAGAACCTTTCTGAACCTAAAACAACTTGTAAAATATACTCCATTAAATGCAATGGGTAATGATCTTTTAGAGAGGCTCTATTTAGATCATGGAAATAAACACACACAATTATCTCACTGTTATTTTTCCTAACATGTACCAAGTTAGAAATCCAAGATGTATGCTTTATCAAAAAGATAATGCCACCTTCAATTAGTTTGTTCAATTCTCTTTTCATGAGATGCTCCAACTTGGGATTTAGAGGCCTTTGCTTCTACCTCACTGGTTTTGCATTGGGCTCCAACTCAATAGTCTGTTGAGCTAACTTAGAGTTAAAAGACTTTAAATCTCCATACTCTCAAGAAAAAACATCACTGAATTCTTGGAAAAGAAAGATAAAATCTTTTTGTTCTTGTTTGGTACAACTTTTCTAAGCTTGAGAAGCTTATCTCTGAATATTCCAATTGGTTCATAGTGTTTTTGCTTCACTAATATGCTAGATTTATCCTTTCTAAATTGATCATAAGTGTTAAAAATTGACTCTAAGGTCAACAAACCTTTGGGATTCCTATTGAACTTTAATTGTAGAATCTGATTATCATATTTTTGCTTAAAATTTTGTTGGTTTCTAGCAGAAAACTATGCTTCTTCCATCAAAAAATTAGTAATCTACTCATCCCTATCAAAATACTACCAACTAACATTTTTATCTAGGAAAAACGATCTCACAACTACTTTTACATACCATTATACCACGACATTATGTATATCAGTTGGAATATCAAACTATGATCCTATGGAAGCAAGTTCATCAACTTGCTTATTTTAATTTCTAGGAATAGATAGAATATTGAAAGCATCAATTTATTCAATTAAATCCCAAGTTCTATGCTTATACAACTTAAGAACATCAATTTTTGTTACATTCATATTTCTTACCTGATTTGTTATCAACCCAAAATAACCAAATACTTGCAGAATTAGTGCCTCGTATTCACTTTATCACCTTTCGTATTATCACCTTTCTTTTTGGACCACTTTAGGCCATGAATCAATGCCTCGTATTCAATAGTATTGTTTTATCAATTGGAGGAAAAGTGAAGTTTTGTTTAATACCTTTCTCCATTAGGTGAAATTAGCAAGACTCCCCCATTAACACCTACTTTACTTCTTGATCCATCAAAATATAGCTTCCAAATTTGATTACTTTGTTGTTTTGGTTGTTTTTCATCTTTGACCATATTTGGAACAATTAAATTAGGATCTTTAATCATATAAATTCCCAAACCCACTTCATCCATGTGGGTGAAAGGATCAACTTCATGATTCTCAACTACCCACTCATCTAAATTTATATCAGGTATTCCCTCAATAGGTACACTAGGGTCTAGGGTTGTGGATTGATCCTCTTGCTCATGGATAGGTAAGTTTTCATTTATAAGATTTGCAACATAAGTCTCAATATTGTCTTTAGCATGTGGATCTAATTTAACAGTCAATCTAGTATGATAGCTAGTCCTCAAAAGCATATGTGACCAATTTGATGATAAATACCCACCCAACTTTATAGTAAAATCTCGAAGAAGGAAAATGGCAAAGAAAGTCAGAAAATGAATGACATAAATATCTTGTGGGATTGAAATGTTTGGACAAGCATGTAAGGTAAGGCTAAGACTTTTAATCACTCCAAAAAACTTAATGGTTGTACCATTTAATTGAACTACCCCTTTTGACAATGGCTCATAAACCAATCCTAACTTATCTACCAGCTATTTAGGCATAACAAAGATGCTTGATCCTAAGTAAATCATGTACTTATGCATTATATCATCACCAATAATCAAACTTACATAAAAATTAGGTGGCTTTACCTCTTAGGTTGGATGCTCACTCTTTCCTTCATAATTGTTTGCAAGAACTATAGGTTTCTCTTTAGTATATCCATCAAAAATTGAAATCCTAGCTAAAGCCTCATCTATCAAATCCTTTGCCCAGGAATGTGCAATGCATCCAACATGGACAAGCTAACTATGGATTTTCTCATATGATCAACATTATTAAATGTAGGGAAAGTAACCTTTTGTTGTACATTGGAAACAACAACTCCAATTTGTGAGTGTAAAGGATGAAATTGAGGTTTATTATGTTCCTTTGCAATTTGAGCTTTTCCTCTTGGAAAAATTTGAATGTTCTGAGAAGTGGAAGGCTAAACCTGACCCTATTGGGATGCAAAATTATTGTTTTTATCTTGACCAACTTGCTATTATTCCTTATCAACTTTATACTCCTTAGTAACAACTTATTTTCTTAGGTCAACAACCCTTTTCTTTGACCTTGTATTGGTTGCAATGGAGGGAGATGACTGGTTCTATCCTTGAACATAATTCACTCCACAAAATTCATTACTTTTCTATTTTATCATGGTAACATCAAGGTCATTATGCTATTCTTGAGGATCTTTCTGATCATTATTCTCCTTTGTTGCACTTTCAAAGGCAACATAGTTACTTTGTACCATAAGAGCCTGATTGACCACTCCATTCATCCATGTAGCCTAGTTATGAGGTTGATTACATGGATATAACCACACATAATCTTGTGTCATATTGTTTTGCACTTGTACAAGCTCTTTTGAAGAGTTAGCAACATTTTGATTATATGGATGATTAGGCCTTGCATTGAAATTTCTCCTCTATCCTTGATAATTAGCCTGATAAGGTGGTCTATTTTCTTGGAATGGAGCTTTGTATGGTCTAAAATTCTTACCTTGTTGTTTCTTAAGGCTCAATAAGTCATTGCTAATAGTTTCCAACAATTTTTCCATTTCTTGTTGGGTACCTCTAAGCTCTTGCAAGTCTAAATGTCCTAGAACAATGTTATTTTGAACAACTCGATATCCTACTATTGGAACAATAGTTAATGGGGAAATATGAGGTATTTGAATAGGCATGAAAGGATGAATATTAGTAAAAATAGGCATAAGAGGCTTGGGTGCAATTTTACCAGCTTGAATAAGGTTATTCTTTTCTCTAATAGCTATGTCAAATACTACAAGTAATGTAACTCCACCCATAGATTGTATCATTACAAAAATATCACTATTTATTGAATGCATGATCAAGTGAATGTCTTACCATTACTCCCAAGTCATCCCATGTTGCAATAGTATTAACAAGAAAATCTCTAAACCACTGGAGTACTTTTCTTTTGAATGATGCTACTAAAATTCTCAATGCCACATTTTCTTTGGTAATGTGATGAACTCTAAAAAGTGAAACTATATCCCTCATATACTTTACTTGTTTAGTTTGATCTACACCAGTGAAAATAGATAGACTTTTGAGTGTAGCCATTGGTATGTCATCATGTAGCTCCAGATTCAATGGGATGCCCATTTTGAATGGTACAAATGCATGTTCTATGGGCATCAAAGCTACTTGAACTCTTAGATTTGGTGCTTGAATTATTAGTAATGGACGTGCTAGAAAAACTGCTATTAAACTTGCAAACCCAAGAGACTAGGAGGAGTAGAATGAGATCTCATTGTTGAATGTGATGTTGATCTTCATAATCTCCTTCTTGTTGTTCTACCTTTTCTCTTGGGTGATGAGAGATATAGGTATTCAAAGTGATCAAAACTTCCTCTTGTCTAAATTCTTCTCATTTACTACTAAATCTACACTAAAACTAGAAAAATAGACTCACCAAATAAAAATTTAAACCTCTGTTAGGTAAAACACTATTGTATAAATTGTACCCAGATGCCAAGTTTATACACAAATAAATCTCATGAAACATTGAAACATCTTCAAGCATGTGGGTATGCTCATAGTGAAGATGAATATCTAGATTATGGTTTGGCTCCCTTATGATTTTCTAATGAATAAATGGTTTTTTTTTAAGGAAAAGGGATAGAAGGAATTGAAGTGAATTGACAAAAACCTCAACCCAAAAGGATAGTGATTCACCTAGATGAATTATAAAAATGCAACTTGACTCACACGTAACTCTTGATATATCCATTTTGCACAACCTAATTTTAACAACTAAAACAAATAAGTGATTCACACAAATGGCACTACAATTTTATCCTTCTTGAAAGAATTTTCTTTTTCACAACTAGAAAGATTAAAACTAATCTTTTGCACACTATATGACCTATGAGATTGATATAAAAGTGTGTACATGAACTTATGAATGAGACAAAAAAATAGAATTTTAAGACTTAAACATAGTAAATTTATCTCAAATCATACATAAAATATGACACATGAAATATGGAAGGAAAATACTTGATATTTTATCAAAAAATAAAAGGAATTCATCTACAAATAATAAAGTAAAACAACTTGTAAAAGTTGGTGTATATATTAATCAATTGTAAAAGTTAGTTACAAGCTAATATCTCTTTGTAGAATGCAAAGGACAATATCAAGAACTAAGAGAAAAGACTCTTTTTCAATATATACAATAGGTAACTCCAAGTCACCAAGAGGTGGCATGAGCAACTAACTAATAGTGAAAAATATCTCCCAAAATCCCTCTCACAAGCAAAGATGAAAACCCATGAAAAGGGGGGTCAGAACTAATGTAAATTGGACTTGAACAACTCCAAACTCTGCCTCATGATCAATATGACCAAAGAAGACTCAAAAACCACTCTAGTTTGACCTTAAGTCAAAATGAACCTTCCAGTAATCTCAAGTACATGAATCACTCAAATCCTCAGTCTCTACTTAGCTCAACTTCACTCATTAATGCACAAAAGCATAACTCCAGTATACACCTTGCATAGAAATTCACATGAATGAGCAATGGTGAACAAATTAAATAAATATTAAAGTAAATTATAAAATATTACCTTGAGTATTTTCTTACACTCTAGTATTTGCATAAGTCCATTACAACAATATGAGGAGAACTTAACATATTTGGAAAACCCTAAATATTAAAAAATGGTAAAAAAATTATAAAACAAAGTGATTGAAATCACTTATTGGCTAAGATTTTAGGGAATTTTTCTTGAGAAAACAAAAAGAAACCCTAATCTAATCCATTAGAATCATTTTACATTCTCTGAAGAACATTTTCTTTGTTTTTTTTGATGCACAACCATTGCTAGGGTTTCATTGAGTACTGAGTTCTTGGAATTAAATTAAACACAACTAGAGGTCTTCAAGCTATTTTTCATGGAGTTTTTGAAGCTTTCAAAGTTGAGGCCAAGTGGTTTGCTATTTTTTGCACATTTTGGACTTTGTTTGCAACAAAAAAAGAAAATAAATTCTTCTAATATTTGTATAATCTTTACCTCCATGTTTTTTATCTCTCTAATAGAAGTATGGCCTTGTCATCTATACATTTAAGGTTGAATATAAATTTCTTATGAGTAGAATAAATAATTCCTTTCCTACTTTGTGGTTATGGCTTTTATATCTTGCATTTTTTAGTGACCTCTATTGCTTCTTGAAATTTGTGGTGACTTTTCTTATTTCTTGGGTATATATCATTTTGTAGGCCTCCATGGCTACTATTGCTTTTATTCTACTTTGTGTCAAGGGTTTGATCATTTATGTACATCATGTACATTCTTTAAATTAACTTCCATTCTGAAAGAATCTTCTCTGTATCAAGACTTTCAATGAGCTAAAAATGAAAACAAAAAAAAACACCCAGAAGCCATGTTTTCCATGCTAATTTATTTGGTTGTGGAAAAAGAAACCTGAGGTTTTTGTGTTCCATTATTTATCTGAAGATGAGATAAATCTAGGTATACTAAAGGGTTTTACAAACCCTAGGTTTTGGTTTGATTCTCTTGATTTTAATGTGTAAAATCTCATGGATTTATCATGTCATTCTTTGTATTTGATGTGAAAAGCTATTCATTTAATTTTGCACTAATAAAAGGTATATAAATCCTCTTTTCTCTATTCTGGGCTTTAATTTCATTTTGCAAATATGTGTTAGAAATTTCTCTTGTAATTACCCCTATGAGAAAAATGAAAAAAGAAACCCTCCTCTCCTTGAAATACTTGCTTGATATTACTAAAAAGTGTTGAAAATAAACTACAACTATCACATCAGGAAGCTCCCTGTTGCATGATTTGTTGAAGAAAAATATTTAATCAATATTAATCCTTTGTTACACTTAGAAGAGATTAAAACTTCAAATATTGATTCAATGAAAGTCTCTCCCATGGTTCACAAGGTTCTTGACCTTTGATAAGAATGATTTTCCAAGTTTCATCACTTTTGTAACTTTAAATATTATCCCATTAATCACTATCCCTGGTACAAAAATAACCTCTCATTGCTCATTTAGGCCTTTGTGTTCCTTTAGATTCCATGTCCTAAGCTCTAAAAAAATATTTCAATCATCTGTAGGTGCATCTAGAGATTGGGAATGGGAGGAGCTAAAGATAGGAAGATAAAGCTAAAGATTGAAGGACCAACATCTACATCAGCCCTTAAGGCAATGATGGATATGATCTCTTCTCATGTGGTTTCCTTTAATTAATCTTTAGATGTATATCTTGCATCCATTCTCATATTAATTCAATTTAGTCACTCCCATGGCTCGTGTGAGATATTTAAGCATTCTTTTTATCTTCAATGAATGAAACAACAACATTGTATACATTTTCATTTTCAAAGAGAATGAAATACAACAATGTTATGTAATTTGAATAATCTCTTCTTGTTGTAAATCACCACATAATAAAAATTGAACTCCACTTGAAACTTCTACTGCAAATGACTAAGATTAGTAGAAATTTATTGAAGAACCCTTCACCTTAGATGTAACAACTATTTCAACTCTACCAAAATGAGTTAGGTGAAATTTTGGTAACAACTATATCCAATGAAGATACATTTCATAGCCTTGCTCTCCAACTTTGTTCTCTTCTCCTTTGTCACATGTTCATATGCCTTGCAACAAAAAAATTTAAGATGTCTTAATGAAGGATTGTGACTCAACCATGCCTTTATAGGAATCTTATCAACAAGAGCTGATGTAGGAGACCTGTTAATCAGGTAACAAACAGTGGTAATAGCTTCAAACCAAAACCTTTGTTCTAGGCCAACACCACTCAACATACTCCTAGCCTTCTCCATCAATGTCTTGTTCATTCTTTCTATAACTCCATTTTGATGTGGAGAATACAAATTTGTCTTCTCTTTATGAATACCATAATATTTCTAGTATCTATCAAAATAATTAGAGAAAAATTCACTACCATTATTAGTCCTCAAACATTTTATTTTCTTTCTAGTTTGTAACTCGGCCATTTCTTTAAATTCTTTAGATCAACTGAATACTTTAGAATTACTCTTTAGAAAATGCACCCATGTCCTTATACTATAATCATCAATAAATCAAACGTAATATGTGGATTTACCAATCGAAGGAACATCTATAGGACTGAACACATTATAATGAATAAGATCCAATACACCACAAGATTTATGAGAACTCGAATAAAACTACTTTTCATAAATGCAATGCTTATAGAAATTGAATTCAAGATTACAATTAGAAAAACCTTCAAAAAGTGTTTTATTTTTCAAGGTCCTTAGACCCTTTTTTCCAATGTGGCCAAGTCTTTTGTGCCATAACATAGTTTTCTCTATATGTAACTTTGTTTCAGAACAAAGAACACCCTTGGGTACCCAAAATCCATGACCATCTTCTAAAATTGAAACCCTCACTTCTTCCACATACTTTCTTTTCACATAAGTAATATTGTTTTCAATAGTGCATGCATCAAGCTTATACAATGCACCATATCTAAAACCTCTAGAAATCACCATAGCACATATGACCTTTTTGCATCCTAATCAAAAAATACTATCTACACACCCGCATCTATTAGTTTTCTCATAGATAAAATTTTTCATGCTAATCCAAGGATATGCAATGCACCATTAATCCTTTTCATTCTACCAATAGGAAACCTAATTTTAACTTTAACATGACCAACCATTTCTAAATGAGAATTATTACCCAAATACACCTTACCTCCACAGAATTCTTCATATTCATAAAATAAATCTCTATTAAAGGTCATATGGAAAGATGCACTTGAGTCAGTTAACCATGCATAATTACTAGCATGAATTTCCAAACTATAATAAATGTGTCTCTGTCTTCCTTCTTAGACTCAAAATTAGAATCAAATTTCTTCTTTTCTTCTTTGTAGTCCTCACAAACATTTCTAGGCTTAGCGTAGTTCCAAACAATTACTTTGGACTTTTTAGGAGATTTATATCTCCCCTTGGACTTGGATTTGTCACACTTCTCATTTTTCTTACCTTTTCCCTTAGGTATTCCATGAAAATTTAGGGCCTCCTTGGTAGTGATGGATACCTTCCTCCTCATCTCTTTAGAAAGAAAAGAACCCACCATATATTCAATCTTCAAAATAATAGTACTCCCCATAGCCATAATAAGAGAATCCCATGAATTAGATAAAGAACAAAGCAATATCTTGATGGAACCCCTAAAAAAATTCATGTTTCATTTCCAAATTTTCCAATTTTAGTCAGTTTCAAGTGTCTAGACTTAGAGATTTGTTCATTGATATTTCCTAGGGATGTTTCTATAAAAATATCACCCAAGAAAACCTTAGGGAAAATCTCTTGTTAAAACCCTAATCCATCATTCACCTTCTACTACTCGTTGTTGGTCATCTTAAAAAATATTGAGTCATTAACACTCATGGATTAACCAATCCCTCACGCCTAGATATGAAATTATCATTTATTGTAAGGTTTATCAATTCACTTTGTTTGCACTTTACATCCTTTAAAGTATTATGTTCTATGTCCTTGAGCCCTTTTATATGTCATCCTAGATGGTCCCCATCTTAAAACAACTTGTGGGAATTTGCTAAATTGTTTCACTTAAGTCTCGTCCACTGTTTATCTTCATCGCTCATCACAAATGGTTTTTGAAATGAAAATTAAAATGGGAGATGAGTGCTTTGTGATGTTTCTTTTGTTTTGATCATCTCTAATCACTTATTGAAAAAAACTTGCATCAGTGATTAGCAATGAGTAGAATTTCCTTTGTTTTACACATCATGGATTGGTTGTGGGTTTCAATATTCACATTAGAAATGTGTGATATGTGAGCTATTGCAAGGTGTGACCCTTGGTATCCTCTTCTTGTGGTAGGTGTAGTCCAGTGCTACACTTGGGCTTCATGACATGGTTTAATTGCCACCTATGGATCTTGATCTTGTATAAATCCAGTAGTTGTATCAAGAATTAAAAGGTTGACCTTTTGGTACAACGACAAGGCCAACAATTGGTATCAAATTCGAGGTCACAGGTTTGAACCCCACGCTTGTGTTGTGGGGGGGATTGTTGCAAGGTGTGACCCTTGGTCTCCTCTTGTGGTAGGCATAGTCCAATGTTGTGCTTGGGCTTCATGACATGGTTTAACCACCTCATGTGGATATTGATCTTGTATAAATCCAATAGTTGTATAAGGCATTAAAAGGTCAATCTTTTGGTGAAATGGCAGCCATGTTTACAACATGAGCTACTATCATTATTTCTGGCTTCTTTCACATCACTAATTTCTCATGAATTTCATGATGAGAATTAGTGATGTGCGATGGACCCTAGTGCTTCTTGTATATTCTCTTGTCACTCATTATGGTTTGTCTCTAAGTTTTGAATTTCAAATGGGTGAAGAGCGATGACCTCTTGGCTCTTTGATTTGTGTTCCATTGCTCATTGTAGATGGGTGTGGAGTTGTCTTGTTCAAATTGGTGACAAGAGATGAGTGGTATTCTATTTTGTCTCACTCATTATGGATGGGTTTTGAATGTTAGGATTTGAGTTGGTGATGAGAGATGAGGTGCTTTGTTCAAGGTTTTCTTTCACTGATCTGAGGTTTTCTCATGAGTGATATCTTTGGTGCCTTATATTTTCATGTAGGTTCACATGGCATAATATGGTGTCATCGTTGGTTCCAAGATGTCACTAATATGGTCTAAATTTTTAAGTATGAATAAGTGATGTGAGATGTGTGATGAAGATCTCCAAAATGAGTAGTGATCCAATGGTTTGAATCTCATCATGCCAATGCTCTTGTTGTTGATTAAACCTAAGGGGTGATGCAAGTTTATGACATGTAATTGGAAATTTTAGGGGATATTCTCTTAAAATGATGGCTCTTTTTACTTTGTCAATATAAATGAAAAAGGAAAAATTGGGTTGGTGATGCATGCTAATTGTTATATCACATCTGACTAATGAAGATTAAGGGAAGATGTGGCAACTTTTGAGATGCTATCACCATTTTTTAGGAACAAGTTGTAAAAGGCTAGAAATGATGTTCAAGGTTTCCATTGATGAAGTTTTAAATCCTCAATGATCAACAATTAAGATTGAAAGATGAGTTAATCAATTATCAACTCACTTAGATGACGATCTCTTCAATAATTAATTGCTACATGCTCCAAATTTCCTATTTAATTCATATTTCCCTTCCATTTGATTTCACCATTTTTAGTTTGAAAAATATGTGAAGTGTGGGTCATTGAAGAATTCTATGAGTGTCAAGTTCTCAATTACATAAGTATTACTATTTTTGTCCCAGGTAAGTTGACTCTTTGTATGAGCTCTCTTTAATTCATGCTCTACTTTTTCTGGGAGTTTTATATTTTTTGGGACTAGTTGAAATTGTCTAGGTTTGTGGGTTTACTGTCCTTCAATTCTAATTCAAGAATTCAAGTTGGTTAGTCTTTTCTCAATTCAGATTTGGTAAATATTTTACCTTGTGTTTTTCAAAATGGTTAAGTCAAGTGAGTCAATTGAACCAACTAGGAGGTCTAGGTAATTCAGTGTGTTTGAATGCCATGAAGATATGCATGTGGCTGAGTAAGGAGTCCGTGCGACTTCTATTGCTCCAAAGGGTAAAACGAAGGCTCATAGTCAAAAAAAGAAAACCATTGTCCAGAGTACTTACAACTTAAGAAACATGACCATTTCAAAAGAATTGGTCAAGTTTAAGGGAAAGTAGCTAGCTAATCCTACGAGGAGGGCCAGGAGTCACAAGGCCTACCTAGGAAAACATAATTCTCCCATCATGCTCTCTGATGACTCTAACAAGGGTGTAGTAATGGTTCCTCTAGTCGCATCACAAACAAGGTAGAGATGAGTATACTCTAATGTTGATGACTCATAGTAGTGTCTTCTCCTTGTGCTTAGTTTTTGATGACACCATTGCCCCTACATGAAGATTTTTCTCTTCAATGTGTCCATTTTTTTTGTCTTTTACTCTTCGATGCTGATATGGAAGTCTTTTCATTGATATATTGAAGAATATTTTTCTTGACGTGGACACTACATAATGACTATCAGTACCCTATGGTGATTTGGTTACTCCCCAGCAACAACTCATGAACAATTTTTTCTTTTGTCTTCCCTTGCTTTTTCAATGATTGCATTTAACCATCTAGGGAATCTCCTGAATTGGGGTGAAATTGGTTTCGAAATGAAATGTGAAATGTAATCTTAATTAAGCTAGATGATTGTTTCTCCCATGTTTTATAAAAGGGATTTTAGGGATAATTATGAGAGGTCAAAGTTTTGAGTCTCATAAAGGGTATAGGTGGAAAACTAAGCTTAGAAAAGGAGAAAAATGTAAATAGATAGACTAATGAATATTAACAGGAATAATTTTAGGTTATGAGTCATAATGAAATGATCTTGAAATGTTTTACAATAACACCAGTAATAGAAAATATAAATTCTCATATATTTGTTCTCACTGTGTATTTCCTTGCAGATTATGAATGAAATTGTTAATGATAGTTTCATTTGTCTTCCATTGTTTAAACTAAATGAATGAGTTTATTTATGATTCAATTTAATGGGTTTATTTAATGTTGAAATAAGGTCATTCTTTTTTAGGGAAACATGTAGGATTGGGTGAGAAGCTATGTTTTGAACACATTGAGTTGAATGCTACAAAGTGGTATATCAATTGTCCATCAATTACTGGATTGAATTTTTAATGTATTACAAAGGCGAATCCATTAGCCCTATGGACAAGGCACTAGTTTATTCATTAGATTATCTTAGGTTTGATTAAATTAGTAATGCACCTAACCACAAGGTTGAAATGGGAATGAAATCATTAAAAAAAATCAATTATAATGTCCTAATTTTATTATTTTATTCCTCGCAATAGATAATATTTTATTGAAATGTCTGCCAAACCTTTGATGGATGTTTCTTGTTTGCACTTAGGAGGAATAAATCTATGTGTGGAAATTCTTTTAACTGAATGAGTATCTTATGAGCATAAATAGGATTACCCTTTAGGGTCTCACAAAGCCCAAAGTGAAGAAGTAAGGACCTCAAAAAATTTACTCAAGTGTTGGCTAATCCTTATCCTTGCTAACAATTGAATTTTGGTAGATTAAAATGGAAGTGGTGAGATTAATTTTGGTTCATAAAAAATAACTAGCAAATCTGATATTTGTCCTCCTTATCCATTTTGACACCAACTGATGTGAACATATATACCAACATATTGAATGGTTCTAGGTGGTATGTGATTCGTCCACCCTCTTCATTCTCAAGGAATGCAATTTCTTAATAAAATATTGTTCACTAAAGATTTGGGCTATTACATCTCACCAAGCTTCTTCCATAGTTTATATGCAGAGGTCTCCTCATGGATATTAATTAAAATAGAGTTTTCCAAACAAAATTTGATTATACCATTCCCTTTATGGTCCATTACATCATATTAATTAGCCTAATTAGGATCTACATTCCCTAAAACATTCTCATCAACAACATCCCACAGACCCCTATTTATCAATATATCCTCCATCTCCAGCTTCCATGTTTTAAATTATTTCTAGAAAACTTATCCACCTATATTTTCATTGTTGAATTTGACATCTAAAGTTTCTTGCAACAAGATCACATAATCTCTTCTACACAAGCTCCCACTCAAACCTAGATTAGTCCAAAAAACCCAACAACCAACTAAAACCAAAGGTGATCAAGCTCTGATACCACTTCTAAGGAAGCTAAGGTAGTGGAACAACTTCCTACACTAATCTTGAGAGGAGAATAATGTAAAAAAATTCCATATCTTTAATTACAAAAACATAACCATAAATTAACATAAATATCATGCATACCATGACACAGTGATTTATGTGGGGAAAAACCTTTTGGGAAGAAAACCCCAAACTCCAAAATTTTTCCAATATATTATTCAGTAAATCACAATCATTACAATATACTTGTAGAGCAAGCTTCTCACAAGATTATCACCACTCAAATATCAAGAGACAATATGAATACTATTAGACTCTTAGAATACATCACCATCTCTACTGTAGTGATAATACAACACCCTCTTAAAATAGGGTTACATTCTATGGAAAGAAAGGCCAATAAAATATTCACCATTAGATATAAAACCTAATAATTAACGGTCTAGATTTACAATGTATCATTTATTTAATGTATGTCAGCCATTTTAGAAGTTTCCTATAAATGTTAACAAAAAATTCTTCTTGCATCCCACTCCTCGCCTTGATGCCATTTTATATTACACCTATTAGTGTAACTAGGATATATATATTCTATCAACAATAACCTTTATATAATTGCAGGGTTGAGACACAATTTTCCTAACAAAATAGGGTTGAGACATAGTCACCCTAGGTGACTTATTCTACCTATTTTTTCTCCAAGCTTTAATAAGTCAAGGAAAATCGTTTATTATTTGAATTTCAAATCTCAAATATCAATAATTAGGATCTATTTTTTGGAAATTTTGATTAAATTCTTATAAATACCTATTCATTAAACCATTTGATAACTAATGGAAAATTTTGATAAAAGGAAGAAGATATCATTGTATTCTACCAAATACATTTGAATTTGTAGGTTTGCTAGCATATTTTCATATTTGGTTGAGTTTCATTCAATGAATGGAGTTTGATGCCCATAGAAGGAAATGATGGAATCTAGGTTTAGAGAGCGCTCTAGGCTATTTTCTACAACATAATGACTTGTTTTCAAAATTTTCTCATCAACAAACTTCATTCTACTTGTTTCCCAACATGTGGTATCTTTTTGTTTCAAACTTCCTAAGTGTATTTGACATTCTCTTAGGAAAATATTGCCATTTATCATTTAGGAATCCTTTTATAATGGACTTAAGTAGGTCTTTATGCATTTTATCTCATTACAACCTTAGATTTTCTTAAGGTTAAGAAGACACACACTTTTATCAATCAATTTATTGGGTAGTTGCGGAGGTAAAAATACCACAACAAGGGTTTGATTGAGGAAAAATAATATATATCCACCCCCAACCATTTCATTCCAAATTTATTACAACTGTAGATATGAAAATAAAAAATGTTGCAAAGGAAGAATTAGAGGGTAGGACTGCATTTTTAGATCTAAGATAATTCAACAATGACATAGTCATCCTAGTGACTTAGTCTTGCCAAATAAGCTCCAAAATTATATGATAAAAATGTAAAAGTTTTCCATTCTTAGATCTTCTATCAAAAAAAATGTGCATTTTTATATTAGGTCATATAGTTTCATTAGGAAACTACATTATGCCCAAGAGAAGTGTTGGAACACAACAATGTACTAATGGAGGGGGGATTAGTAGATATTAAAACTTTTAGACCTAAGAACCCTTATACAAATTCAAACCTTAAACTCACATGTGTAGATTAAAACATAAATAGATATGATAACCACAAGGACAAAAGATATCAACACATAACACAAAATATAACTAGAAAACCCTAGGTGAAAGAAAAACAAAGAAAAATGTTGCTAGGATCGACTATCCTAATCAAGCCTCACAAGCAATGAAGTTCAATTACAATTTTGAGGGCTCCAACCCTAAGGAAGTACCAAATCCTTGTTTTAGAAGCATCAACTTCACGGATGCTACAACACCCTTCTCTAAGCTTCAACTCAACAAAAACTAAGGCAACCACCTCTATTGATTTACAAATTTTTGTATGCATAAATTTTTTCTACAAAACCTATAATGCATCAATTCAATACATAAATTTTTCTCTAAATTTTCACTCTCACACACAACTGTAAATAGTTTCAAATGTGTACATTCTAGATTTTGACAAGCTGACATAATAACACACTTCACTCAGTGACTATAATATTTCTTCACACAAACCAACCAGTTCATATCTCTAAATTTCCTTTATATAAAAAAAAACTACCTTCGTCAAGAAGCAACACAAATCATACTATAACTCTAATTGAAATTCAATGAATCATTTCATTTTTGGTAGGCTGCATCTAGGGTTTGTATGCCATTTTCTCATTTTCCTATGCAATGGCTTCAAATTCAAACTGAGTGATCTCCTTTACCTTAGTACCCCCATCTTCAAACAATAGCCAACAAAATTAGCTCTAGATAGATAATTCATAATGTGTGCAAGTGATTTTATTCAATTATTCTTTTCCTCAAATTGATCTCATACCTTGTTTTTTGACATGCAAATCTATGCCAATTACTTTTCCATTGGATCAAACACATTCACAATTGTGTTCATTTACATAAGAACTCATGCTAGCATTTGTGACTTCTCATGTTGTGAATTCATGCCCTAGCTATGTCATTCTACATTTCTTAGTCAACTAGGGTTACACAGTAAATTTCCATCATCAAAGACATTGATTAACTAAACACTGATTTGCAACAAGGATACAAAATTAATGAATGATCGATTGCCTATGTCATCATTCTATTTTCCTTTCATATGTACATCATCAATCAACATTTTCTTGTTTAGTCATTCATTTTTTATCTTATCGCCATATAACTAAGACTCTTTGTCAATTCTTCCTGAAATCTATATGTCTCTTTGACATACATTGTTACATGTATGGTTGGTCCACACTGCCACATATCATTTATCATGGATTAGATACCAATCTGTGCTTCCCCACGAATCTTGATCGGGCCCTACTAAATTCTCAATGGGCAGATGGGAAACTACCATGTATACACCTTCCAACGTCACCAAACATCATTGTCCACTAACACTCGGTCCCGCCTTGATTGCATAGCAATTTCTATGTAGGGTCTACCAGACACATTAGTGGTCATTATACATTCAACATAGAGTAAACTCCATCTTTCCCTGCTCCCTTGTGGGACTTGGCCAAGATCCACCAAAGCATAGAGGGATGGCGAGGAGACTGTTAGATCTTCAAGCTATAATCTCTACCATTGACTTCATCCATCACCATATCCATGGAAGTAAAAATATTGTCACTCCAAAACACTTCTATCAACCTAATGCAAACCACATTACCATTCACTTGCAACTCTTGTTGTCACCAAATTGAGGGGACAAGTTCCTTGGTCTCAATGAAATATTGATGTCACTTCGAGATGAAGGAGTAAATTTTGATTAAGCTACATAGGAAATATTATCATTGGAAACCATTTCTTGGCAGTAAAAACTTAGAACAATAATGTATAGAATTTTGCAATGTTGTTGAAGCAACATCTTGCAACTTTTTATTTTATCATAGATCCACCTTTGAATTCATGCAAAATATTTCCTTTGCATTTGCATGATTGACACTGCTCATATGGCACTTTTGACATTAGTATGAACATTTTTCCAACAATCTCCCCCTTTTTCATTGATGGAAAAAACCTAATCCTCATCCATATTGATAATTGTGACATCATTTTACAGATCGACATCTAAGCATCTATTTTATATTCACATGCTCCAACTTCGAAAATTTGCACAACTCTCTCCCCCTTTGACATCCATGGAAAAGGGAAAACTCCCCCTTAGTATATGGTACCACTTTTGACAAACAATGTAAAGAGAAAGAGGGGATTCTAAAATATGCAACCATCAAGTCATAAGAACTTTGTAAAACAAGTTTTACATGACTTGATCTGCATTCTCTTATTCAAGGGAGAATGAAGAACCAATGAAGCTACCCCTAATAATAATACTAATACTAATGTTTAGTGATATCATATTGGAGAAACTACTCCCAACTTTTGCCTCAGGAATTCAAACTACTCTATAGGAAGAAGCTTGGTGAATATTTCAACCACTTGTTCCTTTGTAGGAACATATTCCATGCTAACTTCTCTATATACAACCTTTTCTCTAATTAAGTAATACTTGATTGATATATACTTGGTTCTATAATGCATCACAAGATTCTTTAAAATGTTAATAGCACTTGAGTTGTCACAAAGAATAGAGAAAGGTTCACATTACTCTAGATTTATGTCCTTTGAAGCATGCTTCATCCATAAGACGTAGGTACAACATGTAGAGCTATTGCAACATATTATGCTTCTATTTTAGAGAGAGTGAAAGGAACCTTTATTTTTTCTTATCCACAAAACCAATCTATTTCCTAAAAAGAAGGCTCCACCACTAGTACTTTTTCTATTGTCCACACTTCCTAGCCAATGTGCATCTATGTATGTTGTTAAGATGAAATATTTTCTTTTGGGATACCATATTCCATAGTAAACAATGTTGTTAATATATATGAAGATTATTTTCATAGCTTTGACATGGGACTCCTTAGGCACAGCCTAAAACCTTCATACCATGTAAATTGCTTACATTATATCAAGCCTAGATGCAGCTAAGTATAGAAGACTTCCAATCCTTAATCTATATAGAGTGTGATTTGCATTAGTTGATTCATCTGATTTGCTCAAATTGCATCTAGTAATCATGGGAATATTGACTAGTCTACTCTCCTCCATGCCAAACTTCTTAAGAATTTCTTCTACACACTTGGTTTTGTAGACACCAAAATTTGGTCTAAGCTTGCAACTTGAATATTCTTCATAATTCGTATTTGTCATGGTCATGATTAAATAATGTCAATTATTTAATTAATTCACTTTAACTTTAATTATTCTATTAATTATATAATCTTAATTATTTAATTGATTTACATTTTCTTTATTCTATCTGATTAATTAAATAAACACTTTTTATTTAATTACGTTACTAATTAACCTTATTTTTCTTGTCAAATCTAACAAATTCTTATTTAATTTACTCTTTATCATACTTCAACTATAATTAAATAAATCTTATTTATTTAATTTTTCTTCAAATATCAAATATTGAATTAAATGAATTATTTCATTCATTAATCCTATTTTAACACATTCCACTATATTTAGATAATTGTGCAAATTATATAAGTATTCACTTTTACTAAACTCAAGGATCTATTTAAATCACTTATTTAACTCTTGATTTAATGTCTGGGTGGCTTTCTCAAATAATCTCTTCATCATATCATTCAGTCATCTAGTTCTAACTCAATTGTGTGTGCATGCAGATTAATTAAATATTCTTATTTAATTAATTAAACCTTGTGCATGCATTCGAACAAGAGTTTCTTTAATCAATCTTTATCTTTGTCATGCAAAGATAATTCTTCTATTTTTGAATGCAAAACTGGAAGATTAAATCATTTATTTAATCTTTAATTCTCTTTCTAATTTGTATCACTCATGTCACTACTAACAGTTATCAGAATACATGTCTAATCTATCGATCTCAACTGTTTGTTGATGTTTCGATCCTAACCTATCATTCAAATGATCATTTTTCTATAAATTGATCTGGCATTCATCACTTGAATCTCTCTCAAAATCTTATGGCTTTTTGGAGCAACTATCTTGAATCTTTGATGTATTTCTAAATCATTATCATAGGATATACTTGCATGAGCTTTTGAAAATCTAAGGGAAATTATACTACAATGGAAAAATGGAGAAGGGAAATCGAGATGATACATGGAATTATGTACATATTGGGTGAGATTGTTCAGTTTATTTATGTTTTGGATTTCCTTTGTTCTCTGTTACTTAGCATAGATTGCATTGCATGTTTGCTCTAATCTATTTCTCTACATTTTCTAGACGTTACATTTGGTGAATCTGACATGAAGACACCATCTTCTGTATCCGTAGACTTTTATTTGATTTTGCAAGTTTTCCGTACAGAACAACACATTAGTTTGATGAAACGATGTAATTTATTTTGTTGACCACATTTGTGAATGGAAATGATGCATCTAAAAAGGAATCATGCATTTGTCATTTTCCAAACTGCAACTAACTAGTACAATACCGTGACACATTTGACAAATAGAATGAAGCATCCAACTGGTATATTTTTAGACTTTGGACTTTCAATTTATAGTTTCCTTTCATGTTTTTATTTTCCCTAATCTTCTATTTTTAGTGTGTGTCTTGATGATTTAACAAAGTTTTTGCAGATCAATAGTCAAAGACCAATATCAAATTACTAATGAATCTTTTTGCAGAACGCATGTCGAAGAACCTAGTTAAATTTTTGAAACAAATTATTTGGTAGTGTAGAAAATATTTCATTTGGATTAAAATTAACAAGTGTCTACTATGTTTGGTGCAAAAGAAAAATTGTGTAATTACCCTCATGATTTGGTACATCGAAGTATCCTCTCCCCTTGCGCATCTATGCAATCCTCGGTGTAAGAGAAATGGTTACCAACTCTAGAACTTGGGCCTATTCTAGTGGGAAAAAGTACTCACCCCAGAATGACTCAGACCAATAGCACCTTGAACCCAAGGGACTTCCAACTGGTATATAAAAGTGGATTCTTAGGAAAATCCCAAGAATCACGCGTATTGTTCCAATAAGATGGATTTGAAAGGGAACTCTCGCTGCATGGATCATGCCCTACGAACAAAATGCCCTCATTAAACACCTTTGTTTGTAGTGTCCAAAATCCTTCTATTTATTGGTGTCGTAGGTTGAACCCATGAATTTGTCTCATATTCTTACGATTCATGTGTAGAGATGAAGGTATGCCATGGGATGTTCATGGGTACTATAGTTTGGCTGCCCCAAATGACGTTAATGAACCGTGAAGGGGAGCCAGAGGGGTCAAGCTACTAATCATCCATCTTGAATAAGCATAGCTAGGGAAACCCAAGTGAGAACTTAGTAAATGTTGTCCTTCATAGCCTAGGATGTGCTTGTCTGTTGTCAAATTCAACATTCTTTGAGTCCAAAATCAAACTAAAAACACTTTGTATTATGATTTTCTTTGTTTTCTAGAACATGATCATAGAAAACATCATAAGTTTTATATCGCAATTGACTAAAAATATAATAGAGTCGCAATTGTTCACCAAAAAGTCACAATTGTTTTGTCGAGTCACATCTATTTACGTTAGAGTCACATCTGCCAGATTAGCTCATGTTTTCTTTGTCAAAAACTACAATTGCGATATTTTGTGATGCATTTGACAAGGTGAACCACAATTTTAGTCTCAAACGACACAATTTCCACTATTGCAAAATTTTTACTAGTGTGTAAGTTTAGGAGAACTACATCTATTACAATTTGAGTCACAACTATCATTGCGAGTCACATCTATGAAAAACTTAACCACATCTGCCAAATTCAAACATTGAACTTTACCAAAAACACACAACTGAGTGACATAAATTTGCAATTGTGAAACATAACTGCATTTGATAAATTTTGCGATGCATTTGCAAGATTATTAGAAAACCAGAATTCATAGTCACTGTCTAGTCAACACTATCATACCAGTCTTTGATCTATCTTACTTGTCCTTGGATAGAAACCTGAAATGATTTTCTCAAAGTTGCATCCTTTAGGTATCATTTAGTCATTTCTATAGTCGTTATGATTCTAAGTTTTACTTTCATCTTTGAGTACGTATTGTCTTTAGACTTAAACTTCTAGGAAAGTTAGTTTGATAAACTTTAGGATAGGTTCACCATCTACACTTTGAAAAAAATTCATAGCATCAACAAAGTCTGTCATTGAACCTAGTCCTACCATCTTATCCTTTCTCCTACAGAGAGTCCTCCTAGCTCATCAATCTAGTTAGGAAATTCAACTTGTCTTTGATCCTTTTCCTACATTGGTTCTTTGACTTAACTAAATTTATGCCTTGGTTAGACTTTAGGTAGTTGGCCCCCCTATCTCGGGTTTACAAAATTGATTACCTTAGAAGTTTTCTTAGACTTTGCATCTTTAGATATTGTCATTTTAGACTAGCGTCATCCTAGAAAATTCCTTATTTTGCATTTAGAAAATCCCAAAAAAATAGACTAGAGTCATATTGTCCATAGACGTAGTTTTGCATTCCTTGCATATTGAGCTTATCTTACATGGTTGAAACTAGGTCTAAGAAAAGAGAGGAAGAAAAGATGTTGAACCCAAAAAAATTCATCAATCCATTCTCCACAAGACCTCACAGGACTTTATTAGACAAATTCACCACTAGAAACAATCAAGGACACATTATAGTAGAGGACATAGAGGTTGCAACATAGGACCCTAAGTTTGCCTCTTTTTTAGATGAGTACGTAGCAAATGATCATCAATGATACTTAGCCAAATTTCTATTTGAAGGCACTACCTTATCCACATGATTTTATATTAGCACCTTACAAACTCAACCTACACAAGGGAAAAATATGACTTCCAGTACTATTATACCTTAGGTAAATACAACCATACCATCTGGCATACCTACATAAAGTATGGCAGTCCATATGTCTCCATTTGGTATGTCTGGCATGACATCAGGATTTAATTTCACTATAGGGGCATTATCGTCCACTCCCTTCGTTCCTCTTGTTGGGAGTAAAAGATCTAAAACATCAGCTTCTACACCAAATGTCAACTGTGTCACAAGTACCATACCACAATCAACAGCCATACCTAGTGTTCACATCACAGGTACCATACCTCAGTCAATGACCATACCTAGTGTTCAAACCACTAGTACTATACCATAGATTACACAAACAAGAGACATTCCCTCATTCCAATATGGTAATCAGAATCCATTCTCCTAGATTAGCAGTCAAAATCTGTTCACACCAATTCTAAATTAGAATCCATTCTCCTAGATTCCAAGTCAACACCAATTTACACAGATTCTAAATTAGAATCCATTTTCCCAGAGCAATACTCAAAATTTGTTCACATAGATCCCAATTCAACACCAATTTATTAGATTTTGGACCAAAACATGTTTACCAACATTCTAAATCCAAACCCATCATGAGACCTTGGATTTTAGAATACATACATAGATCCACATAACCTGCCCAACACATCATTGACCCAGCTTGATGTCTTACAAACACAAATGCATACACTACAAACACAGATGGATAACATGGCAGTGTCAACTAAGAAATCCTTTTCAACAAAGTAAATATGCCAATTTCCTATTGATAGATCATTATACATGACCCCTTTCCCTCATGTGTATGTCATATTGAATCTCCCTAAGTACAATGGAAAACAAAATCTAATAGAACATATAAGGGAATTTTATACCATATGCATAGATGTCACTTATGATCCCACATATCTTATCAGACTATTTCCAAGAAGACTTGTAGGAAATGCACTAGAGTGGTTTTCAGGTCCAGACTATGGCATCAGATCTTGGGGTGAACTGGCTGAGAAATTTGTTGAGAAATTCTCCTTCAACATAGACCACAAGATAAATATAGCAACCTTGTGTCATACAACACAAGACAAAGGTGAAACATTCAACACTTTCTTCCAGAGATGGAGGACTATAGCTAGCTGGTGTCCTATCGAGATACCTGAAAAACAAAAAGTTACTATGTTCCAAGAAAACCTTCATGCAAAACTAAGGAGTAACTTAAGGGTACATTATTGTACATCTTTTTCGGAAATAGTGGAAAAAGGTGTTATAATAGAAAAAGATCTTATTGAAAAAGGAAAATTAAGAAATCAACATCCAATAGAAATCCGATCATGCAAAACACCCCCAATGACAGAAACAAATTTTGGTCTCGTAACAAAAATGTCACCAATGATGGGGTAGTTGATGCTAAAACTATACAAGCAGGACCAATCATCACATTACAAGGACCTAACACTTCTTCCAACATGCTTAATGCTATCAATCAACCTCCCAACATGGTCCAAAATGCTCAACATCCGCAACAAGAAAGGAGGTTTCAAAAACATGAGTTCACTCCCTTAGCAGAACCTATTGAGTCTGTATTCAAACAACTATTACAACATAATCTTATATAGCTACAAGAGCGAATAAGATATAATCTAGGACAATTTAAACCACTTTGGTGGGATGACAATTCCTTTTGTGATTATCATAGAACTAATGGACATAACCTACAAAATTGTTACCAACTGAAAAATATCATACATGATCTTGTCGAAAGGAGAATAATTGAAGTTAGTGAATAGAAAAAAAATTCATCAAAAACTGATCATCAAGTCTTTTCTAATCTATTACATGACCGTGGGAAAGGATCTATTCCCAGTTTGAGTACTAAGACCAATATGTCATCTAACTATGTGACTTTCAAGCATGATTATAAGAGTGGAAAAAACATTAATCACCTTCACGTTGCCGATGAGAATATCAATACCATTACTATCAATACAAATCCTGAGTGCATGGTCAACACTCATCGTACTAAGATCACTATCCAAGGTCCTACCTCGCAACAAACACCATAGCCTTCAAAGTCACAATATAACCTACTTGACTAGTTGGGGAAGACCCCAGTATAAATCTTAATCTTGGAACTATTGCATATTTCCCTTGAGCATCGATCTATCTTAGCTAAAGATTTACAAAACACCACTATCCCAAATGATATAAATTTCAATCATTTCCAGGAAATGGTGGGCTACTTGACCAATATTCATCATGCCACATTTTCTAAACAAGACTACACAACTAAAAAGACAAACCATAATGACCCTTTACATCTTGAAGTCCTTGTTGCTAACACCAAAGTTAGATGAGTTTTGGTAGACAGAGGAGCAAGATTAAATTTGTGCACTTTAAAATTGATTAAGGCATTGGGTTTCTTAGAAGCATGCATAGAAATAACCAAAAGTATTGTCATTAAATCTTATGATGATCAGGAATGAAAATCAAAGGGGGTGGTAACACTTCCTATCAAAATTGATCCTAAAGTAATGGAGACAAAGTTCTAGGTCTTGGATCTCACCCTTACAATCTTCTGCTAGGAAAATCATGAATTCATGCCATGAAGGTGGTCCCTTCCACATATCATCAATGTCTTAAATTCCCTTACAATGGCACTAAAATAACTATAGATGGTGACCCAGATCCATTCCAATATTTCACCAATCTAAAAGAGATACCCCAATGAAAAGTTCCAGTAAACCAAGAAGCTTCATCATCCAATCCATCTACACTCGAACATCTATTTCACCCTCAATTCCTACCACTCCTAGGGTTGAGATCCAAGACAAGGGTTGTGGAGAGTATTACATGAAGACATCTTATTGTGCTAATGATTTGATTTCTCCTAAGTCATATAGTTTACCTACATCAGATAGGAGAAAATATATGGTCACTATACACGCTCCTCCCACAACCACTTTCACTAAATGGGGAGAATTAAGCAAAGAGGCTGTAAATACAAAAGATGTCACCTCCTAGCTGTATAGAGAAAGTGATGAACCTCTCTCACTGGCTTATATTCCTATAGATCTATATGGAAAGGGTTTAACAATCATACAGAGCAAAGGATATAATGGACAAAGTGGTTTAGTCTTAAATCAAGATGAGAGGATTGAACCAATCTTTATTTCTCAATGGCCAAAAGGCGTAGGGCTTGGATTTCAACCAATTCAGATTGGCGATCCTAGTACCACATCACCCTTAATTGAGGAAGTAAGTTCTTCATAATATATTAAGAAATCTCATGAACCATCAGACCAATATCACTATGACTCCCCTGACTCCAACAACTATGAGTGGGATTCCCTCTCCTCTACCTCTTCCATGGACCTTGACAAGCTATTTGGAGAACTTGACTTAATGTTAGGATCCTCACCAAATCCATTGGATTCCTATCCACCAAAGAATATAACAAAAGAAGAATGGTTTAAACACTACTATCAGGAATAACTTGATCCTACCTCTTGGTAACCTAATCCATCTATTTCAGATAACCAAACCTTGGAATTAGGCCCACCTCTCAATCCACCTAGATCTAAACCAAAGAGAAAAAAAGACTTAGTACAAGACTTTTGTGACCATATGAACAACTCAGTCCTTACCTTGACCCCATTAAACTTTGATAACTCTAACGATGACATGCCCTTAGTCTATCCCCAACTCATTGATTGGGACCAACAAGACACCCATTTTAGACATTTTTGAGAATGACATAGCAATTGCTGAGTTCCTAGGATTACGAGAAGGCATACCTAGCGGTGATGACAATGATGGTTTTACCATTGAATTGGACAAAAAAGAATATTTTGGGGAATTTTTTCAACCTTCCAGTCACAAAAATGAGAAAAAGAATAAACAAGATAAAAAGGATGAGTCTCTAGGTGAAAACCGAAAGATGCCTCTAGACGATGAAAAACTAAAAATAAAGGACGCATCCGAAGGAGAAAACCTCTCTGACACACCTATGGATGGAGGTTTGAACATTCTCCCCATTGCATAGGAAAATTCACCCATGCTCATTGAAGAATCATTTGAAATCAACATAGGAACATAAGAGAATCCTCGACTAGTTTATTTTGCAATGCCATTGACAACAGAAGAGAAACTAGAATTCCATAACTTCTTTGCACAGAGATAGATAAATTTTGCTTGGTTATATGTAGACATGCCTAGGTTGGATCTTGAAATTGTTCTACATCACTTACACTTACAACTAGGTGTCAAACCAGTGAAACATAAAGTGAGGAAAATGCACCCACAAATTGCTTTACTAGTCAATGCAAAACTCAAGAAACTATTAGATGTTGGTTTCATTAGATCAATCGACTATGAAGATTGGATTTCCAATCTTGTACCTATTACTAAACCAACAGGGGAATCCACATTTACACTAATTTCAAAGATATCAACAAGGCTTGTCCTAAGGATGACTTCCCTTTTCCTAACATAGACATGATAGTAGACATGACAAGAGGATATGAGATGTTTTCCCTTATGGATGAATTTTTCAGGATATAATTAGATCAAAATTGCAATTGAAGAGCAACCTAAGACAAATTTCACTTTTCCTTGGGGAACATATTGCTGGAATTTTATTCCCTTTGGACTCAAAAATGTTGGAGCAACCTATCAATGTGCCATGACCACCATTTTTCATGATCTAGTACACACTCTTATGGAGGATTGTGTTGATGACCTTATTGTTAAATACAAGGCAAGGGAAAAAAAATTATAGGTTTTAGACAAGATATTTCAAAGGCTGGAGAAATATAAAGTGAGACTCAATCCCAAGAAATGTGTGTTTGGAGTCAAGTTAGGAAAGCTTTTAGGCTATATCATTTCCAGATGAGGCATTGAAGTGGATCTGACCAAGGTAAAAGCAATCATAGACATGCCCCTGCCAACTAATCTCAGTCAAATAAGGAAATTACAAGGAAGATTACAATCCTTTAGAAGATTTATAGTGGAGTTAGCCAATAAGACATCCTTTTCAACATCTACTTAAGAAAGGGGTACCCTTTGCATGCACAACTAGGTGTGGAGAGGATTTTCAACTAATTAAAAAATATTTACTCACACCAATAGTCTTAATGCCACCTGTTGAAGGACAAACATTGATTCTTTATATTACAACAACCCATTCATCACTCAGAGCATTTCTTGCACAAAATCATGATGAAGGTCATGAAAGGGTAGTATATTATATCAGTCAAAATTTGGTAGGTTATGAGCTCAACTATAGTACCAATGAACATGCCTATCTTGCAATAGTTTTTGCTACTCAAAAATTATGGCACTATATGCTAAACCATCAAACAATGTTGATTGCTAAAATAGATCCTTTGAAATATCTTCTCAGCAAGGCAACATTAACAGGGTGACTGGCCAAATGGGTTATGATACTTAGTGAGTATGATATCTAGTATGTGGAGAGAAAGGCTATTAAAGGACAAGTCATTGCAGATTAGTTAGTTGAAACACCAATACAAGAAGATCATCCATTAGTTGCATAATTTCTTGATAAATTTATATTCACCATTGACACAAAAATAACATGGAAACTATACTTTGATGGCTCACATACAAATCATGGCTCAGGGGCTAGTATACTATTTATCACACAACATGGTGATTCCATCCCTAAGCCATTCAGGATTGCATTCCCATGTACTAACAACATAGCAGAGTATGAAGCTCTAGTGATAGGGTTATTCATGGCAGTCAAGTGGAAGATTAATAATCTATAGGTATATGGCGATTCTCAACTAGTAATCAAATAGGTAAACGATGATTATGAGAATAAGGATGAGAAGCTTGTTCCATACAAATGCATGGCTAATAGCTTTAAAGATTACTTTGACAAGGTTGAATTTCATCAGATACCTCATGTTTTAAATAGGGCACTAGATGATATGGTACAATTGCATCACTTCTAGACATTCCTAACAATGTGCCTAAGTTTCATTTTTGGTAAGAAAACTTTTGATCCCAGCCTATGATATCCCAGATTCTAAAATGGTATGTGACATTGTTGGTCTTGATTCCCTATGGTACAAAGAAATATATGGCTACCTTCATGCCAAAATGATACCCACTATCCTGTCAAACAACTAATGTAGGACATTCAACTGCAAGTCAGCCAAATACACCATAGTCAAAGACACTGTATATAGACACACCTTAGATAATACCTTACTGAGATGTCTTGATTCTAATGAAGCACAAGAAACCTTTCATGGGTTGCATGAGGGTATATGTGGTTCCCATTCTAGCAGTCCTACCTTAGCCAAAAAGATTATTAGATTGGGTTATTATTGGCCTACTATGGAAAAGGACTCATATGTCTTTGTAAGGAAATGTCGCCAATGCCAAGTTCATGGAGACTTGATACATGCACCAGCACAAGAGATTTGTCCTATAACATCACCATGGCCCTTTTCCCAATTGGGACTTGACCTCATAGGTAAGATCCACCCCACATCAACTAATGGCCACAAATTTATCATCACTGCCACTGAGTACTCTATGAAGTGGATTGAAGCTATTCCTATGACATAGATTACTAACACATACATCTCTAAGTTTATCCTGAACTATATCATCTGTTGGTATGGTGTCCCTCAGTCCATAATCATGAATAATGGCTGCCCATTTAAGAATCAAGAATTCTACCATCTTTGTGATGAATTTCATATTCAACATCACTTTTCCACTCCATGCTACCCACAAGGTAATGACCAAGCAGAGGCATCCAACAAAATTATCATTATAATCCTCAAGAAGACTATTAATGATGTTGGCCATGACTGGCATTTACAGCTTAATCCTACCTTATGGGATTATTGAATAAGTATCTTGATGCAGAGGGTCAGGGATCTTTGCAAGAAACACCAGATATCAGAATATCAATGGTTCACTCACAACCCTTCAACTAGACACCAACTTGGGGATATAACCTAAAATTTGCACTCAAGACTTAATTGTTTTCCCCTATGGTTCCAAACCACTTAAATGATCTCAAGGGACTTAATCAAACTTGACTCAAATGGGTTTCAACCCCTAACCCTCAGTTCTGTGCAAAACTCTCTTTGGCTGCTCAAATAGCTTTCTAGCCCTATTAGGCCTTTGGCAATGGTTTCTTGACTTTTTCCACAAACATTGCAAATGAACCTCCAACTTAATGATTGCATCATATGTTTTTTGTGATGGTTAACAACATATCAACTCATTGGCATCACTTGTTTTAGACTATCTTTCTTCTAACCCTGTTGTTTCCTCAAAATTAGGCCTAATTAGCCCTATTTAACAAAGAAACCCCTCTTCAAATTTTTCGCCTGACCTTGAAACTCTTAACAATATTCCAAAAAAATCCCAAATCAAATATTTTCACACTTTTAATCTTCTAGGATACTCTCAACATACCCAACTACAAAACCCTCCCTAATTTGGCTTAAAACTAGGGCTTTTTGTTTCTAGGGTTTCCAAAAACTTACAAGACTTAATCTTTTACTTTTCACAATTAATTCATCATTTCTCAACTATTTCAACTCAAAATTATACCTCTTGTTAAGGTAGTTTGTCCACTACTATACCCTAGGGTCCAACTTCATGCATTTTCCCTTGCCAATTCACTGTGCACACTTAGTTTTCCACCTTTCCTACACATTTATTTTTTATTTCTTCATGATACATGTTTGAATTGATCCATTTCATAGGGTTTTAGTCACATAATCCTTGAAATGGATCATTCATTCATTTTAAAACCCTCATAACAGTGCAAATCTGTCTTTTTCTGTACACAGTCAGCAAGAAAACGTAAAAGAATTGATTCTTATTAACTTTTCAGAGCATTCAAGGTTTTAAAACATGTAAATATCAATTATTAATTCATCAACATGAATGAAACTTTAATAGGAATTCAATAAACTATCAAAAAGAACACAAAGAATGCCAAAAAATTGTATTTTACTGCTTTTCCTTGAGGACAGTCCGTACAATTCCTTCCAAACTTCATCAACCTCCATACAAGTGACTCTCCTGGGGTTATAGACCAATTCCCAAATAGTTCCAACCAACTAAAGTCAGTTCCCCTTACATTAAAGCTAATTAAACCTCTAAACTTACTTTCCCGCCCAAACTAAAATTTGAAAATTTGAAATTACAAACTCTAAATTTATTAACAATCACCACCTAAAAACTATTGGATATTCAATATCCAAGTTTGTTTGACCTATATAAAGCATAAGAACACTAATCTAACCCCTGGAACATAGTTTTCCCTTTACATTTCATTTTTTAAATTAGATCCCTTATCACGAACCTTGGAACTTTTAACACCCTTATTACACTTATTCATCTCAAATGCCATTATAGGCTTCAATACATCATAATTGATGCTTTGATTTGTTTGGAAGGCCCTCCTAACCCTTGAACTCTCCTGGTTCTTGAACAACTCTTTGAAAGCCTTGGGTGCTCCTGCACCATTCTCCCCAGGAAAGAAAGAACTCTTGTCCCAAGAAGTGTCCCATGTGTTGCCACCAAGAAACCTCTTGCTCACATGTGCTTTCATCTTCCAATGAGAAGTCAGGTAGTCTCCCAAAGTTACTTTCTCTTCTGCCAATCTGCATTCTTGACATTTTTCATATGAGAACCAAAATAGGGTCTGCATTGTCTTCTTTGCTGCTTGACAATAGTGGGTTATTATGCCCTGCTACTGCCCTCATTCCACTGCCTCCTTTGTGAAAGAACTTCATCATTAACACCATAATTTATATGGCATTCAATGCCACCAACCCTGATACTATCCAAATCCCACAAGGACTGATTTGGAGGACTGTCCACCTGATAACCCTACTGCAACTTATCACTTTTTAGCTTGCCAATGCCTTCCCCTGTTTCACCCTGCTTAATCACCTGCAAACTCTTCTAAAAAAAAATCACAAAACTTTCATTAGACTGCTCCAAAGGTAAAGGAACCAACTGATATCTAACATCTCCCTTGTGAACCAAATAGGTGTTAAGAAACCCATCATGCAAAGTTCTTCTAACATACTGCCATGGCCTTCCCAAGATGATATGACC
The DNA here is from genome assembly GCA_007258455.2 of Sequoia sempervirens. NCBI lineage: Eukaryota > Viridiplantae > Streptophyta > Pinopsida > Cupressales > Cupressaceae > Sequoia > Sequoia sempervirens. The sequence continues at coordinate 10,489,768 of VDFB02256132.1, read as the reverse complement.
ACAAGTCATTGGAATAACATCACAAAGAACTCTATCCTGATATGAACCAATTGAGAAATAAACAAAATCTCTCTTACCAATCTCTACATGCTATCCTTGAGTTACCCAAGTGGCCTTGTAGGGAGTAGGGTGATCAAAAGTTTCAATCCCTAGCTTGGTTACCATATCAACTGAAACTAAATTGCTATGTGACCCTAAATCTATAAGCAATCTGCATATCTTACCATGACTGAGACAATTTGTTTTTAAAATGCTTACCTTTGGTTCTTGATGAAGCCTTTCTCCTTGCTTGATCATGAGAAACTCACCATCAGTCACAGGGTCTACCATGAATGTTTTTGGTTCCTCCTTCTTGTTGTCTTCTTCTTGCACCAAGTTAGCTCTCCTTTCTCTGCCTTTATCAACTTGTTCCCACTTAGGACACTTGAAGGAAGGATGCCCTAGTTCATTGCAATTAAAACATCTAGCTGTGAATGGTCCTCTACCTTGTCCAAATCTGCCTCCTCCTCTTGGAGTGTATCCACCTCTTTGATCAGAAAATATCTCTTTACCCTTGTCATTGCTGCTTTTATCATTACTGCCTTGTCCTTGCTCTCTATTACCTCTGCCCCTATTTGAACTACCTCCTCTTCCACCATTGTTTGATCTTTCTTGCTTCCTTTTCACCTTTTCTTTTGCTCTAATGGCCAATTGAAAACATTTTCCCAATGTCCTTGGCAATTGCAAACCAATCTCATCTTGCAGACTGTACCTTAAGCCATTGATGTACCTGGCTATTTTCCCATCCTCTTCTTCATAACCTCCTATGATACTAAGCTTGTGAAATTGCTCAGTATAGGACATCACATCCATGTCATTTTGCTTTAAATTCTACCTCATCCTTTTCACATGAATGGTATAATCAGATGGTAGAAATTGCTCCTTGACAAAACTCTTCATCCTTGCCCATGTAGAGACTTTTTCCAATCCTCTAGCCATCCTATCATTTTGGAAACTTTTCCACCATGTCAATGTTGTGCCTCTCAACTTGGTTTTAGCAAACTTGACTTTCCTCTCTTCATCCATCTCCTCAAACTCAAAGTAGTTTTCCAAGGCATCAAGCCACCCCAGCACCTCCTCACTATCCATCTTCCCTTGATAGATAGGCAAGTCTATGTGACTCTTCCCTCCATGACCATGTACTACCTTCAACAACCTCACTAACCTCCTTTCCTCAGGGTCCTCTGTATCATCAGCTTGTTGTTCCTGATTTACCCTCACATGCTCTTCATCTTCATCATTGTTTTCTTGGTCTTCTTGTTCTTCTCTCCTCCTACTCCTCTCAAGGTTATTGATCCTTCCCTGCATAGTGTCTCTCTCTCTCTTCTCCATTGTATTTCTTCTCTTGCTCTTGCTGCTTCTTGTTCCCTTCTTTCTCTTCTCTCCCTCTCCAAGGTCTCTTTCAACTCTTCCAACTCTCTTTCCAATTGGTTCTTTGGTGCCATTGCTATTTCTCCAATCCCTACAAGACCTACTCACTACTTTGATACCACTTTGATGCAGAGGGTCGAGGATCTTTGCAAGAAACACCAGATATCAGAATATCAATGGTTCACTCACAAACCTTCAACTAGACACCAACTTGGAGATATAGCCTAAAATTTGTACTCAAGACTTAATTGTTTGCCCCTATGGTTCCAAACCACTTAAATGATCTCAAGAGACTTAATCAAACTTGACTCAAATGGGTTTCAATCCCTAACCATCAGTTTTGTGCAAAACTCTCTTTGGCTGCTCAAATAGCTTTCTAGCCCTATTAGGCCTTTGGCGATGGTTTCTTGACTTTTTCCACAAACATTGCAAATGAACTTCCAAATTAATGATTGCATCATATGTGTTTTGTGATGGTTAACAACATATCAACTCATTGGCATCACTTGTTTCAGACTATCTTGCTTCTAACCCTATTGTTTCCTCAAAATTAGGCCTAATTAGCCCTATTTAACAAAGCAACCCCTCTTCAAATTTGTCTCTTGACCTTGAAACTCTCAAAAGTCTTCCAAAACAATCCCAAATCAAATATTTTCACACTTTTAATCTTCTAGGATACTCTCAACATACCCAACTACAAAACCCTCCCTAATTTGGCTTAAAACTAGGGCTTTTTGTTTCTAGGGTTTCCAAAAACTTACAAGACTTAATCTTTTACTTTTCACAATTAATTCATCATTTCTCAACTATTTCAACTCAAAATTATACCTCTTGTTAAGGTAGTTTGTCCACTACTATACCCTAGGGTCCAACTTCATGCATTTTCCCTTGCCAATTCACTGTGCACACTTAGTTTTCCACCTTTCCTACACATTTATTTTTTATTTCTTCATTATACATGTTTAAATTGATCCATTTCATAGGGTTTTAGTCACATACTCCTTGAAATGGATCATTCATTCATTTTAAAACCCTCATAACATTGCAAATCTATCTTTTTCTGTACACAGTCAGCAAGAAAACGTAAAAGAATTGATTCTTATTAAATTTTCAGAGCATTCAAGGTTTGAAAACATGTAAATATCAATGATTAATCCATCACCATGAATGAAACTTCAATAGGAATTTAATAAACTATCAAAAAGAACACAAAGAATGCCAAAAAATTGTATTTTACTGCTTTTCCTTAAGGATAGTCCGTACAATTCCTTCCAAACTTCATCAACCTCTGTACAAGTGACTCTCCTAGGGTTATAGACCAATTCCCAAATAGTTCCAACCAACTAAAGTTAGTTCCATTACATTAAAGCTAATTAAACCTCTAAACTCACTTTCTCGCCCAAACTAAAATTTGAAAATTTGAAATTACAAATTCTAAATTTATTAACAATCACCACCTAAAAACTATTGGATATTCAATATCCAAGTTTATTTGACATATATAAAGCATAAGAACACTAATCTAACCCCTGGAACATAGTTTTCCCTTTACATTGCATTTTTTAAACTAGATCCCTTATGAGGAACCTTGAAACTTTTAACACCCTCATTACACTTATTCATCTCAAATGCCATTATAGGCTTCAATACATCATAATTGATGTTTTGATTTGTTTGGAAGGCCCTCCTAACCCCTGCACTCTCTTGGTTCTTGAACAACTCTTTGAAAGCCTTGGGTGCTCCTGCACCATATATGTACTCCCACTAGTGTGACTTCTTATTCACTAGTATTTGGTTCTAAAGCTATTCTTCCTATTAAGGTTGAGATTCCTTCCGTAAGGGTATCCTTGAAAGGCCACATTGTTGATGAAGAGTACCAGTATTGAGACTCCATGAGCTAGAATTCCTAGATGAGTGAAGACAAAAGGCATTCGACCATCTCCAAGCATATCAAAATCTCCTTTGTCGTAGCTATAACAGGAAGGTCTTGAACAAAAAATTTGACATTGGTGACTTGGTGTTAATGGAGAATCCGAAGAATCAAGCAAACAGAGAAAAACTGGGAAAGTTTCAACCTAACTAGTTAGAACCATATATTGTTACAAAAGCCTTTGGATCAGGAGCGTATCAACTCTCCACTCCTAAAGGGTTACCATTGTCCTCACCAATCAATAGTATTCATTTGAAGAATTTCTACGCATATCTTCTGAGGGCTTTGTCTTAGCAAAAATACAAAAAAAAATTTAAAAAAAATTGTTAGGTTATGTGCAGGATCATGATGGACCAAAAAGTGGCAATATGATGGGTATGTGGTTGACGACTATTTTTTAACCCAAAATTAATGAAACAAAAACGGTCTTTTAAGGAGATTCTCAACTTCCCACTAATATAAATTATGCTTTAATTTAAATTTAATAAGTAATCATTATTCATTTTCTATTCAAATTATGACTAAAGTCCTAATTGATAGGATGATTGAAAAACATCTATAGCTTTCAAACGGTATCACATTTTTTAATCCAAAACATGCGTCACATTCTATGCTTCGCATACTATAGGATTAAGAAAAGAAAAATTGAATTTCATCAATTTTTTACCAAGTTAAGGTGGTCAAACATACAAGGTTTTAGATTTTTGGAAAAGTGTAATAAGAAAATCATAATTAATTATTTACTTGGAAAAAAATTACAAAAAAATATGCATCACATTGAGGAATGAGTCCTCTACTTATATCTAAAATATTATAAAAAAATATTATCATTTTATTGTGGTTAGGGTGGTTAGATAGACACCTACTTCTTATTTTTTCCCTAAAATTTAAGTACTGCATTGAAATTTCAAATTTTCACCTAATAGATTTTTTTTTTAAACATACCTAGTAGTTTAGAAACTACATTCAATTTTCTATAGATTCTATTCTTACACATTTTTTAAATAATTAGATAACTTATTCAAATTTTTACATCAAGTTTCCTAACTCTAATTTTTCTAAACTTTTTACCACTTAAGGGCCTATTTTTTCCATGATGATCTTGCACAGACCCATTACCAAGGTGAAAACCTAGCAAAAAGGTGTCTTGATAACACCAAAAAAAAATTAGAAAATCCAAAAAATTAGTAAAGACAAATAATTTGTCCAATAGTGAAGACCACTTCGATGGCACTTTAGATATGTACCATGGTGAAAATATGGAAAATATGCACCATGTGTAGTTGCTCTGTTTCTTTGTCTACTATTATTCTAATCTCACATACCCTGCACATAGTCCTTATCCCTGTACATAGTCATTATCCTTGTACTTACCATCTATCCCTATACATACTTCCTATCTCTATACATATTACGTCTCTTTCCTATCTATTGCTTATACATGACATTCATAATAAGTGGTAGTCTTTCCCATAACCTAGAATGATTGACATCGAGTGCATTTCATATTCCCCATTCTACCCTATTCATAATCAATTGGTCTTATACTCGATTGGGGGAAAACACTTGACATGTGTCATATTGGTTCTTACATTGGCTATGTTGAAGATGTAAAACCATAAGAAAATGCAAACACATCACAAAAATGACTTGAGAAAACACAAAAACATCAAAAAACTTCAAAAAGACAAAAAATCAAAACATGTCAAAAATCCAAAAATAGAGTTAAAGTCAGTCCAACTAGTCATTCTTTTTCGTTAGTTGAACTATGTTTCCTTTGCGACTAGACATAGGTAAGGCCATCTGCTGGTGTGCCCATGAGGAATTAAGTTAGTCTTTTTAGGTTTGTTTGTATAAAATCATGATTCAATCCATATGTCTATATGATAAGGTAATTGGTTGTGCCAAACTTTGAGGTCTTTGAGTGTATAACATAGGCAAGGCCATCAATCGATAAGCCCCTAAGGCCGCACTAGGTCAGTCCATTAAGGTTTGTCACATTCACTATCACACATGTCTTCTATTTGTAGTTAGTTTTGTCAGTCAAAGTTGAGTCAAACTACGAGGTCTCTGCATGTATAACGTAGGCAAGGCCATCAATTGATGAGCCCCCGAGGCTGCACTAGGTCAGTCCTTTAGGGTTTTTTGTCACACATAGTCAATTGTCCACACATCATATCAAGTCATGCATCAATCTGGTGAAAAAGTTAGCAATGTCTCTAAGTCAAATAAAACAAATTGCCAGGGCAAAAACCAAACCAGATCAACTAATGTCTACTACAGGATGTTTCCTTCCTAGTAACAGACATCATTGAAACAATCAACCTGTGACTTATTCTAGATGAGTCCTTCCTGAATACCGATATCAACAAAACAATCAACTTATGTCTTATACAGGATGAGTTCTTCATGTATATCGACATTGTCAAACAATCATAGCCTTACACAAGTTATCACATCAACGACATTTGACTCAATGTCTTATACAATACATGTCTTTTAGAAACTAGGCTTTTTCATTCCTTCTAAAGATAGTCATAACATCAAAACCAAACTCACAGTCTTATTCGGTATGTGTATCTCCTAAAATTAGGCTCCATCAATCAATCCTTCTATCAATCAAAATGAATCCAACAAACAAGATCAAGTTTTGGAAAATATTTTATTGGCTTTTCGACTTTCTGACTTATTTATCTTATCTTTTCATTTGAATTTATGATGAGGATTATGTTACTATATTTCTCAAGGATGTCCCATTAAGGATTTAGAGAAGCAACAATGTATCACAATTTTATTTCCTTTGACTGTTGTTTGTCAACTTTTTTTTAAATTTGGATTTTGAGTAATGTTACTAGTTTCCTCAAGGATTTCCCATGAAGGATTCAGAGTGATGATGTCTCATGACCTATCTTTTATTTTTTTTGTTGTATGTGGTTTGTCTTGACAAAAAGACTAGGGAAACTTGTACCCTTAGTATGAGTTGACAACAATCCTTGTCTACGACTATTTGTTTTTAGCAAGTGGATGACCTTGCACACCTTGATCTATGCCATATCATGATTTTTTAATCCATTTGTATTAGTATGGCCCACTGATGATAAAGTGCAACACCTTTTGTGATATAATTAAACATCAAATATTGCTAATACTAACATCCATCGTATTTCTTTCATTATTTCTCAATCTTTCTTTCCGCACTAACAGTTCTTCTTTCTTGCATTATGATAGAGTCCTATGACACACAATAATATAAATCATCCTACATACACATTCATGTTAGCAAATATCATCTCCAAATCATACATCATCAATCATACACACATCTTGCATTAGAAAATATACAAACATCTAGACATTTATCGTATCTATAATATCATGGCATAATAGACATTTTTCATCATAGATAACAAATGTAAATACATGCATCACATTACATCTATATAGTATCACATGTAGAAATCATTGTACACATAACATCATATTGCATCTCATAAATATTAATGCATACATCACATAGAATCAACATTACATAGACTTAAATATCACATCATAGGCTGCATAAACACATCATAAAGTAGATACAATCATCCATCACAAGGAATATCATATAAACATCACATGCACAAATAAATGACTACATAATCAATAAATAGAAATACATATAATGAGAATCACCGCCAAAATCATATATATATATATCGCTCAACAATGTCACATCACAATGTCATAATGTATCAATAAATATGGAAGCCCACAAGCTATATGATCATAATACAATGTTTTAGTACATATCAATAAATTTCCCTATCCTGAACTACCATTGCTATCATGACTAGAGTATGTTGATGACTGATGTTGGGAACCTAACGACCTATGCCCTGAATGTGGCCTATCATATGGGCCAACTCTGTGTTGCTACTCGACACCCTCTGTGTTAACCATCCTAGAGTGGGTCCTAGTCTGATACCTCTCACTGCGTGCCTCTGAAAAACTCAAAGCCTATCTCTTTGGAGGAACTATTGTCTCATACAAATCCTTGTAATGGGTGGCCTTCTCCCTAGCTCTGACTAACTCTCTATAAAATGCAGCTATTGGCTTGGTACATAAGGCTCTAATCTTTGTGAATCTCTGATCGGTCTCCTATCTCTAAGCTATGGCCTAATCTCTATCCATGATGGCCCTATCCCTCTCCATCTATACCAAATCCCTATCAGACATCATGACCCTCATTTTCTCCTCCAAGGATGCAATCTAGGCCCAAAGTGTAGCAATGTTAGAATTATTTGCCTCTGTGTCAATCTGTCTCACCCTCAGTACACCATTATCCTCATCTTGCAACTCCTCCAAAACCGTGTCTCGAATCTCCCGCTCATGATCATCATCCTCCTCATCATCATCCTAATAGGTTCCAAGTAAGCCAAGGGAATCAATCTTTGCCTCCTCCTCTACATGAACCTCTAGAACTCCCTTCTCTACGGGATGCTCCTCCTCTCCACTAATCTCAACATGCACCTCCTCCCCACCTCTTCTAGTATCTGGAATGTGCACATCCTCCTCTCCCCATGCATCCTCATGGATAGGTGACAATGGTGGCCCCCGTCCCTTTCGTCCATGCCTCCCTCTCCTACCACCTCATCGAACACCTCCACCACCATTTCCATCATCACAACAACCCCCTCCACCTCTCTGACCTCTACCTCTACCATGCCTGCTATATAAAATTGTCCCTCGACACTCTATCAATGCAAGCTAATCTAGATCTATAAGGGGAATTGGCCTATGCACAACCCACCACTAATCATAAGCCTCTGTGGTATCTTGGTCTTTTGTACCATATCTCCATCCCCACAAAACTACATGCAATCCATCAATATCTACTTCTGTAGTGGCTACTAGAATCTTTGGACCCCATAGGGGAATCTCTCATGAGGACCTCACGAACTCGGTCCATCCTCTTAGCATATCCTATACCTCTCCAAACTTTTGCAATACATGATCTAGAAAATGTTGCTCTATAATGTGGACATGTGAAACAGTCCACCCAATAAAGTATTATGTTTGGTGGCAAAAAGAAAAATCCTCATCCTCATCTAACCACTCTGCACATCTTAGGTATGGTCTCCATGTAAATTGTACCATAGTGTCAACAACATGTCTAAAATACCTGGTATCTCCCATGTGGTGCTGAGTGTTAGCCCCCACATAACGAAAGGCATAAGGGGATCCATTTTGTACAATGACTTTAATTGGTGGCCAAAAAGTAGCAATGTGTTCCCACACCCATACCATCAGGAGCGTGGTACCACAAATCATGGACTAAACCTCTCGATAGGCTATATCATGAAAGTGAAAATATAACATGACAAGGAGATAGGGACCCCAAGCATATACCTCTCATCGCTCTAACATACCTACCAGCATCTCCCCCCAACCCATGTGAAAACCACGACCTCAATGGTCAAGAAGCACTATACCACCTATCAATGTACACACTAGACAATCTAGCCACCTATACCTCTGTTCCAATACACACCATCTAATTTCATAAAGATCAAACCCTAATTGTCTGACATAGGTGAGAGGGTAGTATCTACACATCTTAACAACACCCCTCTAGGTATTTTACCCCACCCTCATGCCTTTTCTGGGATGTCTCAAGATCTTGTAGACGTCCTATAAGGTCACTGTCACCTCTCCAGTAGGTAGGTGAATCAACAAAGTCTCTAAGTGCCACCGCTCACACAACGCTATCAACAAATCTTAGTTCACCCGAATGGTGGTCATGTCCATCACATGAAGAAGACCTAAGTACCATAAGAATCATCTCTCTACACTCCGCAAACTATCTCACAAGCGAAAATTCATAGGTCTTGACTCTTGCGTATATACCATGTCCAAAACAACTTGCAATGGCATTATACATGCCTCATGTCAGCATCAAACATCTATCCTAGTGCAAAATGACTAAATCAAATGCTATTCAAATGCGTCACTCTTTTTTAAATGTGGTGAAGAAAAGAAAATGCATAATTCAATTTCACACATGCTTCATTCTTTCTCAAATGAGTCACTTTCAAATACATATGCGTGCAAAAATGACAAATGCATTTGTGTAAATTAACTATCACATGCAACTGTGTAAATAAAATAACAATTGCATCGAAATAAATGAAAATGCATTGAAAAATAGACAATTGTGGCTATTTTACATACATATGCGATGTTATTTATCAAATGTATTGAACTAAAACACAAATGTGTGGAATCGTAGAAACCCTATGTTAACTATCTACATGATTTTACAAATGCATTGATCTACATGAAAATGCATTGATTACGCACTCACATGCGGCTTTTCAATAAAATGACGCATAACAAAAAAGAAAATAAATGTATAAAAAGGCATGCAAATAAAAAATTCAAAAGTCAAGATTAAGGTACATACCAGGGAGTCCATGTTGGTTGGCCGCCTGAAGGTCCAGATCCTGTATGCTCGATGGTGGGTGTTTGGAATGGGAGACATCTTTGTTAAAGGTGTAGATCAAATTCTCAAATCTCAAAGTTATGTGAGTAAAAATGAATAGGTTTTTACCCCATTTTCTATTTATACCTGGGGTTTTGGTGGCATTCTTTTCTACTTGCCACTTTAGCTTCCAATTTCAATTGACCTGTACATGTTCTTAACATTTCCAACTTCAATTCTATCAACTCCATTGCATTTCTAGCTATCCAATGGACTAATCGGGATCATTTCCAAATTTTTCTAAATTTTTCAAAAAATTGTCAATTTTGCGAAGGGGCCATACCTTCACCTGTTTACACTAGGGCATGACTGGGGAATATTTTAATCAATTTTCTAACACAACACCAAAATGAAATTGTATCAAAAAGGGGCAAATGTAGACACCAAAATCTGGTCTTAGCCTGTGACTTCAATATTCTTCATAATTTGTACTCATCATGGTCATGATTAAATAATATCAATTATTTAATTAATTCACTTTAACTTTAATTCTTCTATTAATTAAATAATCTTAATTATTTAATTGATTTACATTTTCTTTATTCTATTTGATTAATTAAATAAACACTTTTTATTTAATTAATTATTCATTTAAACCCCTTCATCACTTAATTAAATAAATTTTATTTACTTAATTATTCTTCAAATATCAAATATTGAATTAAATGAATTATTTGATTCATAAATCCTATTGTAACGCATTCCTCTATATTTAGATAATTGTGCAAATTATCTAAGTATTAACTTTTACTTGACTCAATGATCTATTTAAATCACTCAGTTAACTCTTGATTTAATGTCTGAGTGGCTTTCTTAAGTAATCTCTTCATCATATCATTTAGTTATCTAGTTCTAACTTGATTGCATGTACATGCAGATTAATTAAATATTCCTATTTAATTAATTCAACCATGTGCATGCATTCGAAAAAGAGTTGCTTTAATCAATCTTTATCTTTGTCATGCAAAGATAATTCTTTTGTTTTCAAATACCAAACTGGAAGATTAAATAAATTATTTAATCTTTAATTCTATTTCTAATTTGTATCACTCATGTCACTACTGAAAGTTATCAGAATGCATGTCTAATCTATCAATCTCAATTGTTTGTTGATTTTTCAATCCTGACCTATCATTCAAATGGTCAATTTTCTATAAATTGATCTATCATTCATCATTCCAATCTCTCTCAAAATTTTATGACTTTTTGGAGAAACTATCTTGAATCTTTGATGTTTTGCTAAATCACTATAATAGGCTATACTTGCATGAACTTTTGAAAATCTTAGGGAAATTATACTACAACGGAAAAATGGAGAAGGGAAATTGAGATGATACATGGAATTACGTACATATTGGGTGAGATTGTTCAGTTTATTTGCATTTTGGCTTTCCTCTGTTCTCTGTTGCTTAGCTTAGATGGCATTGCATGTTTTCTCTGATCCATTTTTCTGCATTTTATAGATGTTACAAGTTTGAGATATGAATATCCCTTTTTTTGACAGTGCTATTTGTAATCCAATGAAAAAATTGACTTCTATCATGGACATTTCAAACTCATCTTGCATGTGTGTAGAAAATATTATGTATATTACATCATTTCTACCATCAAATTGTTGGAAGATGAATTACTTTGAGAGGGGGGGTGAATCAAAGTAATGTAAAATTTTCACTTGACTTACAACTTGAACTAAGACCTTGAAACAACTTTATGTAACCTTTTAAATGCAGAGTGAACATGGACATATCAAAAGACTTTAACAAAAAATGACTAATCACAAAGACTTTACTTAACCACGTCAAATCATAATTGTAATTGTTCATATTATACAACTTGAACAATTCTTTTTCAATGCTTTATTTTCACATAGCTTGATGCATAAGTTTGAACACTTTATGAGAAATTGAACATTCTACTTTGAACCCTTACAGAATGAGACATTAAACATGTATTAGAGCATTGCATGAATTTTTTTATAAATAACAGAATGAAAACATAAGCAAGATAAGAACAAACCACATAAAAGAGAGACACATAATTTCACCGAGTGTAAAACCCTTTTAGGGAAGAAAAACCACTCCAAAATTCATTATAGGCTTAATTCAAATATGCTTACAATATATTTTTCAGAGCACCAACTCTATCTCAATGTGGAGCACCAACTCCAAGTAAAAATTGAAGCACCAACTCCAATTTTTGAAGCAAAAACTTCACAGGAGCACCAACTCCTCTATTTTTCAAAGTTTCAAAAGATAATACATGATGTTCAATAATTCCCACTAAAATCTGTGTAATCAAGTTAGAGATATAAATGTTTTAAACTCTCTCTTTACCCATTTCAAGTACAAATGATATCACTATAATAACAATCTATTATGTGCTCAAGAACTCTCATTCTCAGCCATATGAAATCTCACCCAATTGAGAAATGGCTTGCAACCATATAATTATACAATATAATATAGTTAAAAAATGGATCCCAAAAAGGAATAACTGAAGGATCTTTGCTTAATCATTTCTAAACAATGAAACTATATTTTTTAATAAACCAACTTGCTCAAACTAATTCTCAAAGCAACACATTTAGTTAGGGTTCCAAACATTAAATGCCATTTGAATCTCAAAACAACTCTCAAATCCTGATTAAGAAATAACACATTTCAAATCTGAGGAGTTTATAAAAAACTAATTGAAGTTATTCACATTTGAGCTCGATGACAAACCATTCTTACTCGAAACAAATCACAAAAGGCTCGATAATACCTGTTAACAAATGCAGGGAACCAAAAGTAGAATATCTAACTTTGAGTTTTTCAAAACTTTCAATCAAATCTCTCTTCCATGTCAGCTCGAGGTAGCTAAGGTTTCACCTTTAGAAAAATAATTGTTACAAAACTCATTTTTCCCTAACTTTTCTTCAAACCTTTTGATGCCTTTATCAAAACATAATAACATTTGAAGTCCATAATTATTATCAAATAATCATAGCTCTTCTAAGTTTGTGGCATCAAACCTTAATTCAAATCAATGCAATGAGTTTGCTGTCAAAGACCATCTACCAAATGCCAACATCAACATTTCCATCATATCATTATGTTATTTCAAAGTCTTTTGAAAAATTCTGACCACAATAATAACAATGACTAATAATTACCAAATAGTTGATGCCATGCCACTTTCATAGTGGCTTTTAAATATTTTCACATACCTTTTGTTAGCCAAGTATTTTATGCGAAAGACTTTATTTCAATTTAGAATCACTGGCACCCCTTAAAAGACTTAGGGAAACTCAATAGGGTTTCATTTTATGCTTTGTGAAATTAAGGTGCCTTATTCAAATATGACTTTATTGAAAGTCATTTACCAAATCAAGTTAGCTAAAAATAATGTCCAAAACAACATTATAAAATTTCCATAAATATTCCCTTTGAACCATAGAGGTGACTTTTACAGAGTCACATGAAATTAACACTATGATAACCAAATATCACTTTTAGAAGCTGATTATGATATCAGGCCAATTTGAAACATATGAATCAGATGAAGACTTCATATATACCAATCATTGTTTCCATATTTAAATCATAAAATGTTACTTTGAAGAATCCAAATATTAACAATTCCAAGTCAAAGCCATGTGAACTAATCATAAACATGAATACTAAGACCTCTAAAAGATTATCTGAGATACCAAACAATACCAAAGACTTTTACACATGAATTCCTCTACACTTTATACCAAAAGTAAATGATATGAAAGTGAAGCTTGAGCAGAATATAATGTGTGCTAGTGAAACAATAACTTTCACCTTATCATGTAAGCACCAAGAAATACATGAATGTTGTGTGCATATAAATGCAGTTTGATAAACTGATTGAGCATAAAGATATAGTCATGAAATCTGAAACACAAATATACCATCACTAAAAATTTCATCACCTATATGTCTCATCAAAGGTCTCGTCAAAATAGTATAATGATCAACCATATAAATGATATCACCTGAAAAGCAATGCCATAACTCAACACCTGTATATGCAAGACAATTTGCACTCTACACATGGAATCAACAAGTTTAGTACCACAACAATATAGAATTGAAAGTAAATCTGCATCATAATTCTATTCATGAACAAGATACTAAATTCAAAAGACTGAGATAAGAATGCCAAAACCAAGTGTGCCAAAACTGTATATGCAATAATCCAAGATAAATGTGCCAAAACTGTATATGCCATAATCCAAGATCAATGTGCCAACCAAACAATAGTATGCCAAAATCAACTGAACTATGTGTCAAGATACCAATTCCAAAGTACTATGATATTTCTCAACTGCCATGTGTGAATAGAATTGAAAGTATGTCAACCAACCAATCAATTTTTTCATCAAGGACAACCAAAGACAACTAATAAATCAACACAAATATGATATCATCCACATATACTACAACAATGATCATATGCTTACCTTCAAATTTAAGATATAACTTGTTATCAACACAACCCTTATTGAATCCTCATTATTGTAGGTAATGATCTAACCTTGAATACAATGCCCTTGGGTCTTGCTTTAGACCATACAATGATTTTATCAATCTACAAACATAGCCATCATCTTCTAACAATTGAAAACCTTTTGGTTGCTCAATATATACTTCCTCTTCTAGGTTTCCATTCAAGAATGTAGATTTAATGTCCATCTGATATATGTTGAATCCCTTATAAACTGAGAATTCAAGAAACATTCTTATTGCTTCTACTCTTGCAATAGGGGAAAATGTTTCTTCAAAATCAATCCCATCTACTTGTGAATATCCTTTGCACACTAACCTTACTTTTTTTTTTAACCACAACTCCATCTTCATTTAAATTATTTTTTAATACCCACTTGGTGCCAATTGCATTCTTATTTGATGGTCTAGGAACCAATTCCCATATTTTTTTCTTCTCAATTTGATTGAATTCCTCTTCCATTGATTTTATCCAACTCTCATTCTTACTATCTTTAGTAAAGCTCTTTGGTTCAATCTTAGACAAGAAAGAAAAAAATATTTGCTCCTTGTCCTTTGAAAGTCTCCTCTTGGTCTACACACTTTAATTTTTTTCACCAATTAATTGGTTTGTAGGATGATAATTTTGCACATATTTTGTAGGAGCTCTTTTAACCACTTCTTCATTCTTTTCATCTTATTTTTCCTTTACAACTGCTGCACCTACATCATCATCTTCTAATTCAAACTCAATTTTTTTTTTCTATATTTTCTTTGATTTTCATTTTCATCAACTTTGACATTTATGCTTTCAATAATCTTGTGCAATCTCTTGTTGTAACACTTGTAAGATTTTTTATGAGCTGAGTAACCTAAAAAAATTCCTTCATCACACCTCCAATCAAATCTTCCTATCATCATCTATCTTAATATAGAATTTACTACCAAACACCTTGAAATTCTTGATGGATGTAGGCTTGTCAAATGATAATTCATATAAAGTTCTACAATTTTTTTCTCTTAGAAGATAATTTTTCTAGATTTACACTACATTCTTAACTACTTCCTTCCAAAAAGTATCTACCAAATTTGCCTCATTTAGCATAGCTCTAGCCATTTCTTTCACAATCCTATTTCTTCTTTCTACCACTCCATTTTTCTATGGAGTTCTAAGTGTTGAATATTGTCAATTAATTTCATTATCTTCACAATACTCTTTGAATTCACTTGATGTAGATTCTCCTCCTCTATCTGATCTTAGGGACTTAATTCTTCTCATGGTCTCCTTTTCTACTAGCTTCCCGAAAATATTGAACTTCTCAAATGCTTTAGCTTTCTCCTTTAGAAACATTACCCATGCTATTATAGTGTAATCATCAATTAACAACAATTTTTTTTCACCTATCAGTCCTCTTGGCCTCATGGGTTCACATAGATCAATATCAACGATTTCCAAGAGTTTTGTGGTTGAATAATCTTTTATAGGAAACTTAAACCTTATTTTCTTTCTCTGTTGGCATCCTTCCCAGATTTTCTTTGTAGGCTTCGTTATCTTAAGCATGTTTCTAACCAATCCTTTTGAACTTACCTTTACCAAATTGTCAAAATTTACATGTCCCATTCTTCTATGCCACAAACGACTCTCATATGCTTGGATGATTAGACATGTTTAACCTTTTACATCACGTAGATTGTAGAGATTACTATTTGTACTTACTTCGTGGGAAATTGTCTTACCAATTTTCCTTATCTTGTATCCTTCAAAGTTAATTACAACCTTGTACCCATTGTCACACATCTCACTGACACTAAGAAGATTATGTTTCAAACCTTCAACATAGAGCAATTCTTTAGTAATATTCTTCCCATCTATGCTAAAAAACCCTTTACCATGAATCTTGACAATAGTATTATCACCTAGACTTACTAATCCTCATTTTCTCATTTTCAGTTCAATGAATTTACTTTTATCTCTAGTCATATGCTTAGAGCAACCACTTCCAATTACCCAAAAATCTAGTTCCTTTGCATGCAGTGTTGTTTGAGCAATCATAAACTGAATGGAATTCTCCTATTTCTCCTTCCACATCTTCTTAGGTTTCTTTTCAACTTTCTCTTCCTTTTTCTTAGAAACCTCATCTTCCTTTCCAACTTTGCAAGATGCATTTTTCTTCTTCTTAAACTAAGCATTTGGTCTTATAAAATTTTCTCTACAATTTCTAGCTACATGACCAAAATTGTTGCAATTATAACAGACTATATTCATGTTAACCAAGGGGGAAAATAGGTTTTTCCTTACAAAATTTGTATTCTTCCTTGGAATAACTCTACATTCTCTAGCCCTATGACCAAAATTGTTACAAGTATAGCAATACCCATTGAAGTATGATGAGCACCTAGTCATGGTGTTTCCTTTAGCTTGATGAGGAGATCTTCTTTGTCTAGGCCTGCTTGGATAGTGTATTCTTGTGAATCCATCATTTTCTATTATTTTACCATTATGTTTCTTCTTTTATTGATCAAGGACTCTTTGGTTGTCCTTTTTGTCATCAACTAGTTTCTTCTCTTTATCAAATTTATTTTCATCTTTAGAGGATTCCCCTTTATCAAAAATTTCACCACTAAGGATTGATTTTTCTTCTACGCTAAATCTTTCATAGAGTTTTTAAGTGGCATAAACAAATGAGCTCTTTCATTTTTTCCAATTCTAAGTTGGATTTTTCCTTATTAGTTAGCTTTTGGGTACTTAAAAATTCATCCAAAATGCCTAAACCACATTTCAATTTCAAACCCTTACTGATCTGCTCATTAGCTTTCTCCAAATTTTTTCTTAAGGCAACGATTTATGCCTCAAGCTTCAAACATCTATCCACTTTAGATTATATCTTGGACTTCATTACTTCTTCACCTCTTTTCACTTCTTCAACCTGAAGTTTCATATTTACCACCAACTTATTGGATTCCTCAAGTTCTTGAGTTAATTTTTCAAAATCCTTTTGAGCATTATTTTTTAGTTTCTTTTTTTCCCTCTTAAGATCATCAAACTTATATCTTAAATCATCAAGATCTTCAATAGCACTAATAAACTCAACCTCAAGATCAACAACTACTACTACTACTTCTTCTTCTTCTTCTCCTCCTTCTTCTTCATGGGAGTCCTCAATTTGTGCATCTTTTTTATCCTCAGTGTCTTTGGCCATGAAGAGGAATTCCTTTCCATATTTTCTCATTACAAGAGCATGATCTTAATCATCATCTAAACTATCACTAGCATCACATTTGTCACTTTATTCATGAATGTATAGGATCTTTTTCTTTCCCAAATTCTTCTTTTTAGCATAAAAGGATTTCTTCTTTTTTCTATCTCCTTCTTTCTTGAAGTTATCCTCTTTATCATATGGAAAATTAGAAGATAAATGACCTATTCTTCCACAATTAAAACACTAAAAATGCAACTTACCTTTATATTTGTCAAATCCCCTCCTTAGTCTTCTTATGAAGTTTGCTTCTTCCTCTTCAGTTTCTTCATGATATGATGCAATGATAGTAGTCTTGTATTTCCTATCAGCTTCATTCTTTTCTTTCTTAGCAACCGTAAATGCATCTTCTCTCCTAGAAGGCTTGACATCTAGCATTCTCATCTCATATGCTATAAATATTCCATGTAACTCATCAAGAATGAGTTTATCAACTTCCATTCCTTCTTTAATAGCCAAAATCTTAGAATCATATTTAGTTTTTATAGACATAAGAATTTTTAGAACAACATATTATTTCATTTCAAATCTGTATCCTTTAATGGGGTTTACTATAACATCAACTCTCAAAAGATAATTTGTAATTTCCTCTTCTTTAATCATCTTTAGGCTTTCAAATCTGGCTCTCAACACTTGAAGCTTTTCAAATTAACCTTGGTATCTCCTTCATAGATCTTTTTCAATTTTTCTCAGACATCATATGTAGTATCACAATGCATAGCCTTATTGTGCATAGAAGCAAACAAGTTGTTCATAATGAAAAACCAATATTTTTCATTAATTTCATAATCCTTCTTTCCTACACCATCACTGGGAGGAGTAGAGGGAAAAATGTGTTTGTTCTTAAATCACATCCATAAATCATTTCCTAAGGATCCCAAATATCCTTTCATTAACAAGGTCGACTTAGCATAATTTGTTCCATCAAACCTAGGTGGCTTGGTTGAACCATCTTGACATACCATTTGTGTGATCACTTATCCAAGATCCACATAAGATGATTAAGCTTCTCCTAGGGAACCTAGGGTTTTGATACTAATTGTTTGAACAAAACAATCTACTAAGTAGGGGGGAATTATTAGATATTAAAAAATTTAGATCTGAGAACCCTTATGTAGATTCAAACCTTAAAATATAATGTGCATATTAAAAAATAAATAAATATGATAACCACAAGTACAAGAGAGATCAAAAGGTAACACATAACACACATGGAAAATAAAAAATGGAAAAAACCACAATGATAAATGGTGCCAAGATTGACTATCCTAATCCAACCTCACAAGCAATAAATTTCAATTACAATTTTGAGGCTCCAACCCTAAGGAAGTATCGAGATCCTATTTTTAAAGCTTCAACTTCAAGGATGCTACAACACCTTGATCTGAGATCCAACTCAACACAAACTAAGGCAACCACCTCTACTAGTTTACAAGTTCAATTATGCATAAACTAGTTCTATAAAACCTACATTGCATCAATTTAGTACATAATTTTTTCTCTCTATTCACTCCCACACACAACTGTAAACATCTTCAAATGTACATTCTATATTTTGACAAACTGATACAATAACACACTTCACTCACTAACTATAATATTTCTTTGCACAAAACAACTATTTCATATCTTTGAACTGCTATTATATAAAAAAAAATTTCCTTCATCAAGAAGAAACACAAATCATACTATAACCCTAATTGAAATTCAATGAATCATTTAAGTTTTGGCAAGTTTCATATAGGGTTTGTATGCCATTCTCTCATTTTCCTATGTAGTGGATTCAAAATTGAACTGAGTGATCTCCTTTTCCCTTAGTACTGCCATCTTCAGCCAATAACCAACAAAATCTACTTTGGATAGATACTTGATAATCTATGCAAGCTATTTTATTCGATTATTCTCTTCCTTGGATCAATCTCATACCATGTTCGTTGACATGAAAATATACGCTAATTACTTTTCCATTGGATCAAATGCATTCATAGTTGTGTTTTCTAACATAAGAACTCATGCTAACACCTATGTATTCCCACATTGAGATCTCATGCCCTAGCTATGTTTTTTTACATCTTCTAGTCAACTAGGGTTATACATTTAATCACCATCGTCAAAGACATCAGTTGACGGAATGTTGATTTGCAACAGGGACGCAAGTCAACAAATAATTGATTTCCATGTGTCATTGTTCTATTTTCCTTTTGTATGCTCATTATCAATCAATATTTTGTCATTTACTTAGTGATTTTTTATCTTATTAGCATATAGCTTAGACTCTTTGTCAATTCTTCCTGAAATCTATATGTCTCTTCAGCATACATTGTTACTTGAATGGATGGTCCCCACTACCATGTACCATCCATCATGGATTACATACCAATCCTCACTTTCCTTTAGGTCTTGATTGGGCCCCACTGAATTCTCAACGGGCAAGCGAGAAACTACTATGTATACACCTTCTGACATCACAAAAATTCATTGTACACCAACACTTGGTCCCACCTTGATTACATATCCATCACCATGTATGGTCCACTAGACATGCCAATGGTCATCATACAATTAACATTAAGTAATCTCCACCTTTCCCCACTTCCTCGTGGGACTTGGCTAAGACCCACATAACTATAGAGGGATGGTGGGGAAGCCATTAGATCTCCAAGATTCCAAATCGAAGGAATTGAAAATACTATCACTTTGAAATACTTATGTAACCCAATTCAAACCACATTACCATTTACTTGCAACTCTTCTTGTTGCTAATTCAAGGGGACAAGTTCCCTAGTCTTGCTGAAATATTGATGTCACTTTGGTGAAAGAGTAAATTCTAGCTAGGCCACATAGGAAATATTATCATTGGAAACCATTAGATGGTAGTAAAAACTTGGAATAATAATGTATGAATTTTTGCAATATTATTGAAGCAACTTCTTATAATTTTTTATTTTATCACAAATCTACCTTTGACTTCTTGTAAAATATTCCCTTTGAATTTTCATGATTGACAGTACTCATATGACACTTTTGACATCAACAACAACATTTTTCCAGCAAGAATGGATAGAGATAATGGACACACTGAGTGGGGGAATACATTGTGCCTCACTCTAAGTGGTGGCCAATTCTTGACTCATGTGGGCTAGTGTGGGGGAATTTCTAGAACTATATCAACAATAATTCAACTAAAAATATCAATCCAATTGCATGTACTGACTACAATAAAGAATATATAAAATACATTAGAGTGGGGCATAATATATATAAAAATAAGGAAACTAATAACATAAATTAAAATGTAAATAACACATCACATAACCTAGATCACTAGCTCACCAATCAATATCTTAGTATGACACTATGGTGTCCACATTGAGACTCCCTTGAGATGTTGGTGGTGTGACATGAGTTGTGTGACTACTCTCGCCATACTCATAGGTCCATGGTCTATCAAGAGTAGTAGAGTGTGCTCATGAGATATGAGGGAAAGATGTAGGTCTCTTCTCATGGGTATCTCTAGCCTCTCCATGCTCCTTAGGATCTCTCATTGTTGGCTTTTGATCCTTATCCATTCCATCATCATCATCATCACTAGCATATCCATCAACATTGTGCCCAAGCAAATAGTTTAGAAAGTACTAAATTATGCACCACACTCAGTGGTGTCTAATATTTGGCTCATGTAGGCTAGTGTGGGGTCATATCTAGAACTATATCTATCATAATTTGACTTAAAAACTTAAGAAAATTGCATGTACTAGCTACAACAAAAAAGATATTAAATATATGAAACTAAGGTAACATAAATTAAAATGTAAATAACACATCACATCACCTAAATCACCAGCTCACTAATCAATATCTAAGTACAACACTATGTTCTCTACATTGGGACTCCCCTAAGAGGCTGGTGGTGTGGCATGAGTTACATGATTGTTCTCTCGATGCTTATAGGTCAAAGTTATATTAGGAGTAGTAGGGTGTGCTCATGAGATGTGAGGGAGACATGAAGGTCTCTCCTTAGGGGAATCTCTAGCCTATACATTCTCCTTAGGATCTCCCACTCCTAGTTGTTGATCCTTATCTCCTGCATCATCATTTTCATCACTATCATCTCCATTGACATCCTCATCCTCCCTCTCTGTGGCATCCTCTTGATGATGTTTCCAAGGCTTGATATTTTCTATAGGATGATCACCATGGAAGATAGAATCAAGATGTGTAATCCATGTGCATTCCTCCACCACCTATCATATACAACTATGGTGTTGGAATCATCCTCATCAAACTCCAAATTCACATTTCATTCATCATCCTTCAAGTAGCTCAAGGTGACATCTGTAATAGTGGTATGAGGTGTGTCCTATGGTCTAGCACCACAACATGTGGATCTTAGGTATGTAGACCATAGAGTGGGTGCTATCTAAACTATCCCATCATATGATCATAATTAAATGACATGATGATATGGTCATATTTCCCAATGAAAAATCTACCTTGGTGCATCTTGGCTAGTCGTTATGCTAGACTTGGCCACTCCCAAAGAATCATGTATTGCCTCTAAATAATATCATCATCCTCTAGTTGGTCAAAGGTTACTCTCCAATATAGCATGTCTTCACACTACCAAGCCACCTAAGGATATAAAAAGATACTTTTGGGTAAGTCCATGGGGCTACCATGAGATATATGGCTAGTCTGGTATAGGTAACATGCTCAAAATCTCACACCTAAAGAAGCATACAAAGTGT
This sequence comes from Sequoia sempervirens, assembly GCA_007258455.2. Taxonomy (NCBI): domain Eukaryota; kingdom Viridiplantae; phylum Streptophyta; class Pinopsida; order Cupressales; family Cupressaceae; genus Sequoia; species Sequoia sempervirens. The sequence goes on along the minus strand of VDFB02256132.1, from coordinate 10,467,407 downwards.
AATATTATTTTTCTCCTGATAAATTGAGTAAGATCATAATAAAGATGTGCTAAAATACTCTGTCCCAGGGAAATTATTTCTTCATCATCCTCCTTCACCCATATAGTGTGTACTAAACCCCCATCAAGGTGTGTGCCTCATCCATTAGGCACTAGGGCTAGAGCGATGGTGATAATCATGATCCACCAAATTAGTGGCACATTAGTGCTCAAACATAGAAGCCACTTTAGCTAAATATTCTGATTGGGATCATGACCTATGAAATGGTTGGTACAATAAAATTATCTATCATGACCTCTAGAGGGGTTTGAAATTCATTATGGTGCATGATCTTGCCTCATACATGTAGCCTGAATATGCAATGACCATTCTCAAATGTGATTGTGATCTACCATATTGAAAGATGGAAGATGGAGGTATCCATGTCCCACCACTCAACAAGTTCCATCAACATAGCATCATGGTGAAGACCTAGTATGATCCAATAGCACATAGGTCCTATTGCACCTCGATTGGGAGTCTTATGGCTTGCTCTTGAACCAAGGAAAATAATCATCCTCCAAGATGTTGTTGTGCACATGGTGAGGTCTAGAAAAAGAAAAAGGAATCATCAAGTATCCATCAAAATTATCAATATAGAAATTATAAAAATAAAAAATCTAAATTTGGACAGTGCCATCATTGTTGGATAAGGGTGCCAATGATGCCATAAATATAAATGGGAATCACAAATTTTGGAAAAACTCAAAATAATATACATGATGAAAGAAATTATAGGGAATGTGAAAAATCCACTCACCTCTACTACCACCATGCCTCATGAAGTGTGTGTTCATAAAATATTGAGCCTTAGGGGTTGATATAGTCATTGACTTGGCATCATCACTCATTTGGTAATGGTAACACTCTCTAAACCTTCAAGCAACAAATATGAAAATGTTCATGTCAAAAAGGTTAATTTTGCTATAACTTATATTCAACTTTGCAACTACATTTTCATATCACATCCCTTTCAATTCAACATAACTTGAGCTAGTGGACTATGATTTTAATATAATTTGTTGGGGTATGTGCAGGATCACCATGGAAAAAATAGGCCCTTACGTGGCAAAAAATTCAAAAAAATAGCAGTTAGGAAATTTGACGTAAAAAATTGAATAAGTTATCTATAATATTTCAAAAATATGTAAGAATAAAATCTATAGAAAATTTAATTTAGTTTCTAAACTACTAGGTTTATTTTTAAAAAAACTATTTGGTGAAAATTTGAAATTTCAATGTAGTAGTACTTAAATTTTAGGGAAAAATAAGAGTGGGTGTCTATCACGACCACCTAACCACAATAAAATGATAACATTTTTAATAAGATTTTAGATATAAGTAGAGGACTCATGTCTAGATGTGATGCATATTTTTGTAAAAAAATTCAAGTAAATAATTAATTATGAATTTTTATTACAACTTTTAAAAATATAAAACTTGTATGTCGACCACCTTAACTTGGTCAAAAATTCATGAAATTCATTTTTTTTCTTTTTAATCCTATAGAATGTGACACATGTTTCAGATTAAAAAAATGTGATATTGTTTGAAAGCTATAGATGTTTTTCAATCAGCCTATCAATCAAGAATTTAGTTGTAATTCAAATAGAAAATGAAGGGTATGTGTAGGGATCATGATGGGCCAAAAGTGGCAATATGATGGGTATGTGGCTGATGACTTTCTTTTCACCCAAAATTGATGAAACTAAAAGGGTTTTTAAAGGAGATTCTCATCTTTCCACCAATATAAATTATTCTTTACTTTGAATTTAATAAGTAATTATTATTCATTTTCTATTCAAATTACAACTAAAATCTTGATTGATAGACTGATTGAAAAATATCTATACCTTTCAAACAGTATCACATTTTTTGAATCCAAAACATGTCACATTCTATGCTTTGCATGCTATAGGATTAAACAAAGAAAAATTGAATTTCATGAAGTTTTGACCAAGTTAAGGTGGTCAGACATACGAGTTTTTATATTTTTTAAATTTGTAATAAAAAAATCATAATTAATTATTTACTTGGAAAAAAAATACAAAAAATATGCATCACATCGGGACATGAGTTCTATACTTATATCTAAAATCTTATAAAAAAATATTATCATTTTATTGTGGTTAGGGTGGTAGACAGACACTTATTTCTTATTTTTTCCTTGAAATTTAAGTACTACTACATTGAAATTTCAAATTTCACCAAATAGATTTTTTTATTTTTTAAGAACCTAGTAGTTTAGAAACTACTTTCAATTTTCTACAAATTCTATTGTTACATATTTTTTTAAAATAATATAGATAACTTATTCAATTTTTTACATCAAGTTGCCTAACTCGATTTTTTTTATTTTTGCCATGGGGCTTTTTTTCCATGATGATCTTGCACATACCACGGTAATAATTATTTATTATATTCAAAGTAAAGCATAATTTATATTGGTGGAAAGCTAAGAATCTCTTTTAAAAACCCTTTTCGTTTCATCAATTTTGGGTAAAAAAAAAAGTCATTAGCCACATACCCTACACATACCAATCATATCGCCACTTTTTGGCCCATCATGATCTTGCACATACTCATTGCATTGGATTCATTGTTACGTTCTAGTTCATTGTGTATGATTTTTGATAGTATGTGTTATGATTCTCATTACCCTATTGCAAGGATCTTTGTCAACAAGCTTAAAAATTTGATGTGGTTAGATTGCTACCTTGATTCCACACCCATAAAGTAAGTAGAATTAGGAAGGCATACATCTACCCTCAACTTTCATTTTCTTAAGAAGTTTTGGACTAGCATGTTTGTTTGTAGGTACAATATGATCTTTGACAATGTAACAATTCAATTTTGTAGGATTTGGTTACTAATGTAATGGTTTTGCAAATTACTACATTTGTGGCTTCATTCTCCCATTTATCAAATGATCTACAATATCCTTTGGAGTATCCTCTTATGATATGATTTACTTTTGGTACTTTATCTTTCATATGCACATAGTTTCATACAACTCCTAAAGTGGGGGTTGAATGAAGCATTAGAAATTGTAATCTTTTTTAGGTGAAAGCATAATTTTATAGTTTTTTGGAATCCACTTGAGTGGAATCATACGACTCCTAAAGTGAGGGGTCAATGAAGCATTAGAAATTGTACTCCTTTTTAGGTGAAATCATAATTTAACACTTTTTTGGATTCCACTTGAGTGACCCTTTCATTAATGCATTTCAAAATCCCCTAATCAGGCCCTAATTTCTTAAATTATTCATTTCATTGCCCATTCAATCACTTATCAAGAAATTGTATGTACAAAACCTAAGAAAATATTTAATATTTTTCTCCCAACATTATACATCCTATAGAATAGGATTGAGACATTGTCACCCTAGGTGACTTGGTTTGGCTATTTTTCCTCCAAAATTTAATATGTCAAGGACAATAGTTTATTATTTGAATTTCATATGTCAAATATCAACTATCAAGATCTATTTTTTGAAAAAGTGGATGAAATCCCTATAAATACCTATTCATTGCACCATTTAATAACTAATGGAAAAAATTTAGAAAAATAAGAAGAGATCATTGCATTCTCCCAAATGCATTTGAATTTGTAGGTTTTAAAGCATATTTTTAGATTTGATTAAGTTTCATTCAATGAATGGAATTTGATTCCCATAGAAGGACATTATGGGATCTAGGTTTATAAAGTCCTATTGGTTGTTTTCTACAACATAAAGACTTGTTTTCAAAGTGCTCTCATCATCAAGCTTCATTCTACTTGTTGCCTGACATTTGGTATCTTTGTGTTTTAGATTTCCTAAGGGTATTTGACATTCTCTTACATCGATCTTGTCATTATCATTTATGAATCCTTCTCTAATGCACTGAAGTAGGGCTTTATGCATTTTAGCTCATTACAAGCTTATATGCACATAAGGTTAAGAGGACACACTTTATCAATTAATTTATTGGCTACTCGTGAAGGTAGAAATACCAAAATAGGGGTTTGACTAAGGAAAACTTCTATATAGCCACCACCATTTCATTTCTAGACTTATTACTATAGACACTAAAATTTGGTCTAAGCCTGGGACTTCAATTTCTCCATAATTCATATTTTTATACTCATGATTAAATAATGTTAATTATTTAACCATTCTCTAAATTTTTTTCTCATCTATTAATTAAATAATCTTAATTATTTAATTAATTCACTTTAACATTTATTCATCTATTAATTAAATAATGTTAATTATTTAATTAATTCACATTATCAATATTCTAATCATGATTAATTAAATAAATGCTTTTTATTTAATTATGTCATTAATTAATGTTACCCTCCTTAAATTAAATAAATTGTTATTTAATTTATTTTTATCATATTTTCAACTATAATTAAATAAATACTTTAATTATTTAATTATTCATTTAACCTTTTCATCACTCAATTAAATAAATCTTATATATTTAACTTATCCTTAAATGTTGAATCTTGAATTAAATAAATCATTTAATTCATAAAGATCTATTTTTAAGATATTCCTCTATATTTAGATAAATGTTTAAGTTATCTAAGTATTTATTCCCACTTGACTCAAGATCTATTTGAATTAGTTAGTTATCACTTGATTTAATGTCTAAGTGGCTTTTGCAAATCTAGTTCTAACTCATATGTGTGTACACGCTTATTAATTAACTATCTTTATTTAATTAATTAAATTGTGTGCATGTGTTTGAATAGAACGTTGCTTTTAATCTATCTTTATCTTTGTCATGCAAACATTATTCTTCTTTTTTTGAATACCAAACTCAAATATTAAATCATTATTTAATATTTGTCTCTATTCTTAGTTTTTATCACTCATGTGAGTACTAATAGTTATCATAATGCATGTCAAATCCTTTGATCTCAATCGTCCATTTATCTTTCAATCATGGTTGATCATTCAAATGATCAATTTTTGATAAATTGATCTATCTTTCATCATTTTACCTCTCCCAAAATCTTGTGACTTTTGGAGAAATTACTTGAAATCTTTGATATTTCGTTATTATCATAATCCTTAGGCTATGCTAGCACAGTCATTAAAAATTTGAGGGCAAGGATACTACAGAAGGAAAAATGGAGAAGGACAACAGAGGTTATTCATGGAGTTACATCAATCTTTGGTGGATTTGTTTTATGTTTTAGCTTATTTCCTTTGTTCTTTGTTGTTTGACTTTAGATTGCATTAGAGCTTAATTGCATTGATTGTTTTCTTTTAACCTTTGATGTATTTCTTGATAGTTATATTGGTGAACCCAACGTGAATACACTGTCTTTGCGAATCTGTAGACTTTAATTCAATTTTTTGTAGATTTCATACAAAATAGAAAATCTTACATAAGAAACAACACAATTGACATTTTGAAATGCATCTGACAAAGAGAATGATACATCTAACAAATTCTAACACATCTATGATTTATCGAACTGTAACCGAATGATGAAATTTTGTGATGCATCTGTTGTTTTGAATGATGTATCTAACTAGTGAATTTTTTAGGTTTAATTTTTAATTTACAGTTTTTTTTTGTGTTTTTATTTTAGCTAATGTTTGTTTGCAACTTGTGTTTTTGAGTTAACATATTGTTTTTAAAACCTGTAATAGAAGACAAGTTTTTGAAACCCCTCTTGCAAGACAATCGTCGAAGATGAATTGCAAAACTACTAATGAGTTTTTTGCAGGATGTATGTCAAAGACCTTTAAAAAAAAAAAACTATTTGGTAGATTAGAAAATTGTCATTTGGATTCAAATTTACTACTGTCTACTGTGTTTGGTGGAAAAGTACAAATTTTTTATTACCACACGATTCAGGGTGAAGCCACAATAGTGGTTTACAGTTTTGAAGTGAGGAAGGAAAACTCACAGAAAATGAATGCATGGAAAAAATATTGATTTTAGGGGTTCATATGAACATACTGGTTCGACTGAACCCATTAGGGGTTCGCTAGAACATGGGTTCGGGCGAACCCTTTTAATGCTTTCCCACCAAAAATGAAAACAAAAGCCCTTATAAAAGGGTGGTTCGAATGAACCTTGGTTCGAGTGAACCCCTAGGGGTTTGCTCGAACCCCTGGGGGTTCATTCAAACCCCCCTTATTCCTCATCCCTCCTCCGAGACACCAAAAAACCTTGAATTTTTGCACTTCGGAGCTCGGGTTGATGATGAAAATGGAGAAATATTCACAAACCCAATTGGAATTAGGTAGTCCTCGAAACAAGCTATCCAACGAATATAATCTTAATATGTTTTGGTTTTATTATGTATTTTATTTTTTAGTTTTATTAAACATAGGTTTTTCATTGAAAATGAAGGTCTATGTTCTGCACATGTGGAAAAATAGCAGATTATCAAAAAAAAATTGAAAAATATGAGTGCACTAGATATTGAAGTCCTTGATCCAACCATTTTTTTTTTTGAATTTTGATATATACAAAAAAAGTTATGCATTATACGGTTGCGCTATGTTTGAATTGTAATTGGTTTGACTTCAAAACTTGATTAAAGAAAAAATATTCAATAAAAAACTGTCTAACCAAGTGGAAGCACTAGATATTGGAGTTACGAATCTAAATTTGAAAGAATTAGAATTTTATCCTTCATGGAGAAAAAGTTGTGTTATACGGTCTGCATCACTTTTTAAAAATGTTGTTTTTTGAAAAAAACCAATTTTTGTGGGAGATGGATAAAGAAGTGTAAAATGATTCCAAAAATTTTGAAAAAAATATTTTTAGAATCTACAGAAAAAATGTGATGAGACTCTAGTTTGCATTATCCTCAAATTTTTCACGGTTTAGCTACTATAGCAGCCCGAATGTGAAGATTTAGTTAAAAATAATAATTTCAGTGTCTAGTTTGGCCAAAAATTGTAAACCACTATTGTGGGATCACCCTTCAATATATCAAAGCATCCTCTCCCCTTGCACATTCATGTGATCATGGGTGTAAGAGAACTGATTATTGACTCTAGAAATTGGGCATGTCTTGGTGGGAAAAAGTACTCACCCCAAGATGACTCAGACAAGTAGTAAACTAAACCCGAGCAACTTCTAGTTGGTATATAAAAGTGGGTTCTTGAGGTAAGCTCAAGAATCATGAGCATTGTTTCAATGAGAGAAAATAATGGTCTCTCGCTGCATGGATGATACCCCATGAATGGAATTCCTGAATTAAACACCTTTTTTTCTAGTTAATCCAAAATCCCTCTATTTACTGGTGTAGTAGGTCAAACCTATGAAGTCGTCTCACATTTTTATGGTTCATTGTATAGATGAGAAGTATGCCATGGGAGTTTAATGGGTAGTATGGCTTGGTTTCCTTGAAATAAGTGTTGAGCCATGGAGGGGAGCCGGTGGGGTCAAGCTACTAGTTATCCGCCTTAAATAAGCATAGTTGGGGTAAAACCTAAGTGAGAACTTAGTAAATAATGTCCATCACATCCTTAGGATTTTACTTGTTTTCTAAAAAATTACATGGTTATGTGTGTCAAAATACATTGCTTTTTTATTATCTTTGTTTGTAAAAACTTGATCACAAAACATAGTTAGTTTACATTGTTAGTCATTAGAAAACTATAAATGATCATTAGAAAAACATAATTGAGAAGTTGAGTCACATATGTTTAACCTAGAGTTGCATATGCCAAATTAGCTCACATTTTCTTAGTAGAAAACTAAATTTAATTGAAAACCCACACTTGTCATATTCTGTGATGCATCTAAATAAGTGAGCCACATTTGCAGTTTGGAATGACACACATGCCCCTGTCACAAATCTTTCACTAGTACACAGAGTCTTGAAAAGTTGCATTTGATAGATCCCAAGTCACATCTAATACAATTAGTCTCATCTATGAAAACCTAAGTCACATCTACTTGATATTGACCTGAGACATAAGTTCACTAGAAAACCATATTTGATCCAAAAAATTGCATTTGTTTATTTTTGTGACACATCTGCCTTTCTGAAACACAATTGTCTAGATACCAGAAAACCAAAATTCAACATTACAAATCAAGAAAAAATAGTCAAACCAGTATCTAGCTTATCCTTTTTCACTAATTCTTGGAAAGAAACTTGAACATTTGCTCAAAACTTGCATGATTAGATCCTTTAGAAATTACTCAATCATAGAGATAGGTACCCCAATCATTCAGCTTACTTGCATCTTAGGGGTCTTAATTTCCTTTAGAGAGTTCATATTTTATAGATTTTAGGATAGGAACCCTTGATTCAATGAAAATTATCATTGAACCTATTCAACATATCCTTTGTCCTACATGTGAATCCTTCCAGCTCATCAGTCTAGCTTGGGAGTTCATCTTATCTTTTAGTTCTAGTCCTACAAAGGTTCTTTTTCAAAACTAAATTGAAATCGGGGTTAAGCTTTAGTTGAGAGATAGCCTCTCTTAGATTCTTCCAATTTGGTCACCTAGGCTTTGCATATTTAGACACTGTCATCCTAGAATAGCATCATTCTTAGACATAATTTATTTGTATAGAAAATACCAAGAAAATATCTGCATACATTCAGCCTACATATTTAGAAAATCCAAAAAATATATATTAGACTCATAATCATCCATAGATTTAGCTTCTTCATCACTTGCACTTTGAGCTTACATTACATGGTTGAAACAAGATCAAAAAGGAAAGAAAGAGAAAAAATGGTTGATCCCAATGAATTCATCAACCCATTCTCAAACCCCTTTTTATGGACATCATCATCTAGACCTCAAAAGAATTTATTAGACAAATTTGTTACTAGAGACACACAAGGATACATTTTAGTGGAAGACATAGATGTTGCTGCATAGGACCTTGAGTTTGCTACCTTTGTAGATGACTATCTAGCAAATTATCCTCAACGATACTTAGCCAAATTAATAGGAAAAGGTGCTAAACTACCTCCTAGTTTTGATATCAGTACCCTATAAACTGTATCTACTTAGGGAACAAACACAACTACCACTAGTGCTACTATACCTCAGGTAACTACATCCATACCATCTGGAGGACCTACACTAAGTACCACAATACATACATCTCCATTTGGTACACCTACTTCGACACAAGGGATAAATTTCACTACAGAGGTGTTCTCATCTAATCCCTTTAGTCTTCATGTTGGGAACAAAAAATATAGAACATCCACTCCTACACCAAGTGTCAACTTCACTAGAATTATTCCACAGATAGCAACCATACCTAGTTTTAATGTCGCTAGTACAATACCGCACATTGGAATTTCATAGACAGGAGGCATACACTCTTTCCAATATGGAAACCGACCTATCACTTCACATATTTTGACTCAAAAATCATTTACACAAACCCAAAGTCAAAATACATTTATTCTAAATCAAAACCCATTTACTAACATTCTAAATCCAAATCCACTTTACATAACAACATTCAATCAAAACCCATCACAAAACCTTGGATCTCAGAACATGTACATAGACCCAAATAATAAGACCAACAGATCATTAATTCAGGTTGACATGTTGCAGACACAAATGCATGCACTTCAAAAACAAATGGATAATGTGGTGCTGTCAACTAAGAAAACCTTTTCAACAAAGGGCCTATGCCCATTTCCCTTCGATAAAGCATTGTACATGACACCTTCCCCCATGGGTATGTCATACCAAACTTGCCCAAGTACAATGGAAAGTGAAATTTGATCAAACACATAAGGGAATTTTCTATGATGTGCATCGATGTCACCTATGACTCCAGTTATCTTATGAGACTCTTTCCGAGAAGTCTTGTTGGAATTTCACTAGAGTGGTTTTCAGGTCTTGACTATGGCATAAAATCATGGGGAAAACTAGTTGAGAAATTCATTGAGCAATTCTATTTTAACATAGATCATGAGATTAACATAGCAACCTTATGTCATACTATGCAAGATGAAGGAGAAAATTTTATTACTTTCTTCCAGAGATGGAGAACTATAGCCAACCGATGTCCTATCGAGATACCTAAGAAAAAAAAGGTCACAATGTTCCAAGAAAACCTCAACCCAAAATTAAGAAGTGACTTTAGGGTACATTGTTGCACATCCTTTATGGGTATGTGCAAGATCATGATGGGCCAAAAAGTGGCAATATGATGGGTATGTGGCTGACAACTTTTTTTTACCCAAAATTGATGAAATGAAAAGGATTTTTAAAGGAGATCTCAGCTTTCCACCAATATAAATTATGCTTTACTTTGAATTTAATAAGTAATTATTTTTCATTTTCTATTCAAATTATGACCAAACTCCTATTGATAGGCTGATTGAAAAACATCTATAGCTTTCAAACAGTATCACATTTTTTGAATCCAAAACATTTGTCACATTTTGTGCTTCACATACTATAGGATTAAAAAAGAAAAATTGAATTTCATGAATTTTGACCAAGTTAATGTGGTCAGACATACAAGTTTTATATTTTCTAAAAATTTTAATAAAAAAAATTATAATTTATTATTTACTTGGAAAAAATTACAAAAAGGGCATGTGCAGATCATGGTATGCCAAACGTGCCCTTAAGTGGCAAAAATTCAGAAAAATCAGTTTAGGCAACTTGACGTAAATATTTGAATAAGTTATCTATATTATTTCAAAATATGTAAGAATAGAATTTGTAGAAAATTGAATGTAGTTTCTAAAATACTAGGTTTATTTAAAATAAATACAATCTATTTATGAAAATTTGAAATTTCAATGCAGTAGTACTAAATTTCGTGGAAAAAATAAGAAGTAGGTGTCCGTCTACCACCCTAACCATAATAAAATGATAATATTTTGTAAGATTTTATATATAAGTATAGAGGACTCATGTCCTGATGTGATGCATATTTTTGTAATTTTTTCCAAGTAAATAATTAATTATGAATTTTTATTACAACTTTTAGAAAATATAAAAAACTACCTAATGACCACCTTAACTTGGTAAAAATTCATGAAATTTAATTTTTATTTTTTAATCCTATAGTATGTAAAGCATAGAATGTGACGCATGTTTTGGATTCAAAAAATATGATACCGTTTGAAAGTTATAGATGTTTTTCAATCAGCCTATCGATCAAGACTTTAGTCGTAATTTAATAGAAAATGAATAATAATTATTTATTAAATTAAAATTAAATCATAATTTATATTTTTGGAAAGCCGAGAATCTCCTCTAAAACCCTTTTCGCTTCATTAATTTTGGGTGAAAAAAGTTGTCAGCCACATACCCTACAAATATTGCCACTTTTGGCATACCATGATCCCACATACCCAAAAATATGCATCACATTGGGACATGAGTCCTCTACTTATATATATAAAATTTTGATAAAAAATATTATCATTTTATTGTGGTTAGGGTGGTCAGACAGACACCTACTTATTTTTTCCCTGAAATTTAAGTACTACAGCATTGAAATTTCAAATTTTCATCAAATAGAATTTTTTTCTTAAAAAAAACCTAGTAGTTTAGAAACTACATTCAACTTGCTACAAATTCTATTCTTACATATTTTTGAAATAATATAGATTTCTTATTCAAAATTTTATGTTCTCTAATTTTTCTAAATTTTTTGCCACTTAAGGGCTTATTTTTTCCATGATGATCTTGCACATACCCTTACACAACTAGTAGAAAAGGGGCTTATAATAGAAAATCCTCCCATTGACAAAGGAGAACTTAAGACATAGACACCCAACAAATATTGAAATGTGTAGAACACACCCAATGATAGAAACAAGTTTTGGTCTCAAAATAAGAATGTTACCAACGATGGGGTAGTGGATGCAAGGACTTTACAAGCAAGACCAATCATCATACTTAGAGGAAATAACCCCTCTACCAACACACTTAATGTCATCAACAAAAATCTCAAAACTACCCAAAATACCCAATGACCACAACAATAGAGATAATTTCCCAAATGTGAGTTCACTCCCCTTAGGTAACCCATAGAGTCAATATTCAAAAAACTATTAAAACACAAGCATACAGTGATAAGAGCCAAGACAATATGATCTAGATCAATTCAAACTATCTTGGTGGGATTAAAATTTCTTTTTTGACTTCCATTAGACTAAAGCACGTAGCTTACAAAATTGCCGACAATTGAAAACCATCATATAGGATTATGTTGACGACAAAACTATTTAGGTTAGTGGACAAAAACTAACATCTTCAAACACTAACCACAAGGTCTTTTCTAACCCTTTGCATGATGATGGGAAAGGAAAATCCTCGAGTTCAGGGAATAAGACCAATACTACCACCAATTATGCTAGTGTCAAACATGATTATAATGGCATGATCATAAACCACATCTGAGTTGTTGATGACCATGTCAATACCATAACCATAAAGAGAACTCCTAAGTGTGTCATTAACAATCACCAAACCAAGATCACCATCCAAGGCCCTCCAACATAGTAAGTACCACAGACTTCCAAGTCATAGTATAACCTACTTGATTAGTTGGGGAAAACCCTAGCCCAAATCTCCATCTTGGAACTATTGCGTATCTCACCTGAACATCGATCCATTCTAGACAAAGCTTTACAAAGTGTGACTATCCCTAATGATCTTGATGTCAATCATTTCAAGGAAAAGGTAGGCTACTTGACTAATAATCACCATGCCACCTTCTCCAAACAATACTATGCAACTAAGAAGACAAATCATAATGACTCATTACATCTTCAAGTCCTTGTTGACAAAACAAAAGTTAGATGAGTTCTAGTAGATAGAGGAGAAAGGTTAAATCTTTTCACTTTAAAATTGATTAAGGTAGTAGGTTTCTCGGAAGAATGTGTGGACACCACCAAAAGTATTGTCATTAAGACTTATGATGATGAATAATGAAAATAAAAGGGGTTGGTAACACAAGTCCTATTAGAATTGGTCCTCCAATTATGGAGAAAAAATTCCAATTCTTGGATCTCACTCTTCCCTACAACCTTCTACTAGGAAGAACATGGATTCATGCCATGAAGGAAGTCCCTTTCACATATCATCAATGTCTCAAACTTCCCTATAATGGCACTAAAATAACAATAGATGGTGACTCAAATTCATTCCAATATTGCGCTATTCTATGAGAAATACCTCAATGTCAAGTGCTAGTAAACCAAGAAGCTTCCTCATCCAATTCATCTCACTATGTCAATCCATCCACTCTTACCAAAAAATTTGCTTCCCCATCATTACCTTCCACTCCTAGGGTTGAGATCCAAGACAAGGGTTGTGGGGAATATCACATGAAGACATCTTATTGTGTTAGTCACTTGATTCCTCATAAATCTTATGGGTTACCTACATCAGATAAGAGATAGTCAGCAGTCACTATACACATCCATCCTGCAACAAATTTTACAAAATGGGGAGAATTAAGAAAAGAATCCATACATATAGAAGATGTGACCTCTTGGTTGTATAGAGATGACCATGAAGAACCTCCCTCGCTTGCTCACATTCCTACAAATCAATATGAAAAAGGTTTCACAATCATGTAGAGCAAGGGATATAATGGACATAGTGGCTTAGGCTTACATCATGATGGGAGGACTTAACCAATATTTATTTCTATGTGGCCAAAAGGCTTAGGGCTTGGGTTTCAACTAGTTCAAATTGGTGTTCCTAGTATCACATTACCTTTACTTGAGGAAGTAAGTGCTTCAGAAGATATTGAGACATCCAACAAACCAACTAACCAACCCTATTGTGACTCCCACAACTCTAACGAATATGAGTGGGATTCCCTATCATCCACATCCACTATGGACCTTGATAAATTGTTTGGAGAACTTGACTTAATGTTGAAATCTTCACCAAATCTATTGAAATATTGTCCACCTAAAAATTTGACCAAAGTGGAATGGTTTAAACATTACTATTGGGAATCTCATGATCCCACCTCTTGGGAACCAAACCAAACTATTTTAGATAATTGTACCTTGGCATTAGTCTCACCTCAGAATCCACATAGACCCAAGAAAAAGAGAAAAGAGGATTTGGCAGAAAAATTTTGTGACTACATGAACAACTCATCTTTTACCTTGACCCCTTTGAAATTTGACAACTCTGATGATGACATGCCTTTAGTCTACCCCTAACTCATTGATTTGAACCAACAAGACACACTTTTCTTAGACATTTTCGAGAATGATGAAGCAATTGTTGAGTTCCTAGGATTACGAGAAGGCATACCTAGTGGTGATCACAAGGCTAGGTTTACCATTGACTTCGACAACAAGGAATATTTTGGGGGATCTGTTCAACCCTTGAGTCAAAAAATAAGAAAAATAATGAAAAAGATAAAAATGATGAGTCTCTAGGTGAAAACCACAAGGTGCCTTTAGGCAATGAAAAATGAAAAATAAAAAATAAAGGATGCATTTATAGGTGAAAACCTCTCTAAGGCACCTAAGGATGGAGGTTTGAACATTCTCCCCTTTGCATAGGAAAAGTAACCCATGCTAGTTGAAGAATTAGTGGAAGTTACATAGGCATAGAAGAGAATACCCAACTGGTATACTTTGTAGCATCATTGACAAAAGCAAAGCAACCATAATTTTGTAACTTCTTTACACAGAGATAGATAATTTTTTCCTAGTCATATGAAAACATGCATGGGTTGGATCTTGAATTTGTACTACATCATTTTCCTTTGCAACCAGGTATAAAACTAGTGAAACAAAAATTGAGAAAAATGCACCCACAAATTGCTTTACTAGTTAAGGTTGAGTTGAAGAAACTACTAGATGATGGATTCATTAGATCAATCGACTATGCAGATTGGATTTCCAATCTAGTACCAGTCACCAAACCAATGCAGGGCATCCACATCTACACAAATTTTAGATATACAAATAATTTTTTTCCTAAGGATGACTTTCCTTTTCCAAACATTGACATGATTGTTGACATGAAACAAGCTATGAGATGTTATCCCTTATGGATGGATTTTTAGGATATAATCAAATTAGGATTTCAACTGAAGACCAACCTAAATCAACTTTTACATGTCCCTAAGGAACACATTGTTGGAATGTTATGCTCTTCAAACTCAAAAACACTAGAGCAACCTATCAGCGAGCTATGACCACTATTTTTCATGATCTTATACACACTCTTATGGAGGATTATGTCGATGACCTTATTGATAAATTGCTAACAAGAGAAAATCATTTATAGGTTTTAGACAAGATATTTCAAAGTCTAGAAGAGTATAAAGTGAGACTAAATCCAAAGAAATGTGTGTTTGGAGTAAAATCAAGAAAGCTCCTGGGTTATATCATTTTTAGATGAGGCGTTGAAGTGGATCCAACCAAGGTAAAATAAATCATAGAAATTTCTCCACTGGCTAATCTCAGTCAACTAAGGACATTACAAGGGAGACTGAAATCTATTAGAAGATTTATAGTGCAGTTAGTAGATAAAACACATCCCTTTCAACACTTGCTTAGAAAGGGAGTACCCTTTGTGTAGACAGGTAAGTGTCAGGAAGCCTTTCAACTCATTAAGGATTATATACTCACACCACCTCTCTTAATGCCACCTATTGAAGGATGACCACTGATTCTCTATATTTCAACAACCGATTCATCACTAGGAGCATTGCTTGCATAGAATGATGATGAAGGTCATGAAAGGGCTGTATACTACATCAGTTGTACCTTGGTGGGTTATAAGCTTAACTATAGTACCATTGAACGTTCTTGTCTTGTGGTAGTATTTGCTACACAAAAACTAAGGCACTGTATGCCAAACCATCAAACAATGCTAGTTTCTAAGATAGATCCTTTAAAATATCTCCTAAGCAAACTAGCATTAATAGGGTGACTACCCAAATGGGTAATGATACTTAGTGATTATGACATCTTGTACATAGAGAGAAAAGCTATCAAAGGATAAGTCTTCGCTGATCAATTGGTTGATGCACCAATACAAGTAGATCACTCTTTAGTTGTAGACTTTCCTAATGAGTTTATATTCAGAGTGGACATAGGCATGAAATGGAAACTATACTTTGATGGGTCTCATACAAATCATGGCTCAAGGGTTGGTATACTTTTTATCACACCACAAGGTGATTCTATCCCTAAGTCATTAAGGATTGCATTTCCCTATACCAACAACATAGCATAATATGAGGCTCTCGTGATAGGATTACACATGGCAGTAAAATATAAAATAAAGAACCTACAGGTCTATGGTGATTCTCAACTGGTAATATAATAGGTAAATGATGATTATGAGACTAAGGATGAAAAGATTACTCCCTACAAACACATGGAAGATAGTTTCAAGGAGTAATTTGACATGGTTGACTTTCATCAAATACCTCATGTTCTAAACAAAGATGCAAACACCATTGCTACTATTGCTTCACTTTTGGACATACCAAGAAATTTGCCTAAGTTCGAGTTCTTGGTAGAACAACTTTTGGTCCCTACCTATGACATCCCAGATTTTGAGATGGTATGTGATATTGTTAGTCTCGATTCCCCATGGTATAAAGATATCTATGACTACCTGCATGCTGAAATCACACCCCCTAACCTTTCTAATAACCAACGTAGGATATTCCTTCATAATTTAGCTAAATACACCATCATCAGAGACACCCTATATAGACATGCTTTAGATAATACCCTACTTATATGTCTCAATTCTAAAGAAGCACAAGCAACCTTGCTTGGGGTGCATGAGGGTATATGTGTTTCCCATTCTAGTGGTCCTACCTTAGCTAAAAGTATTATGAGACTGGGTTACTATTGGCCTACCATGGAAAATGACTCATATATCTTTGTCAATAAATTTCATCAATGTCAAGTACATCGAGATTTGATACATGCACCAACGCAGAAACTCTATCCCATAACGTCACCATCACCATTTTCCCAATGGCGACTTGACCTCATAGGTAAGATACATCCCACATCATCCAACAACCATAAGTTTATCAGTACTACCACTAAGTATTTTACAAAGTGGATTGAAGCTATTCCCATGACCTACATCATTGGCACACAGATTTCTAAGTTTATCTAGAACTATATCATTTGTCGCTATGGTGCCTCTTAATCCATCATTACAAATAATGACCATCCATTCAAGAACCAATAAGTTTGTCATCTCTATAAAGAGTTCCATATCCAGCATCATTTTTCCACCCCATATTACCCACAAGGTAATGGCCAAGTAGAGGCATCTAATAAAACTATCATCATAATCCTTAAAAAACTGACAATGATGTTAGTTGGGATTGGCATTTACAACTTAATCTAGCCTTGTGGGCATATCACACAAGCATCTATACTCCCACTAGTGCCACTCCATACTCCCTAGTATTTAGCTTTGAGGCCATCTTACCTATTGAGGTCAAAATTCCTTCCTTGAGGGTCTCCTTGAAAGGACACATTAACGATGAAGAGTACCGAGCTTCAAGATTGCATGAGCTAGAATTCCTAGACGAATGAAGATAGAAGGAATTAGACCATCTCCAAGAATATTAGAATCATCTTCATCATAGATATAATAGGAAAGTCTTGAACAAAATCTTTGACATTAGTGACCTAGTCTTAATGGATAATCCTAGGAATCAAGCTGAAATAGACAAACCAGGAAATTTTTAACCTAACTGGTTAGGACCCTACACTGTCATAGAAGCCTTTGAATCAGGAGGATATCAACTCTCCACTCTTGAAGGAGAACCATTGTTATAACCTATCAATAGTTTTCATATGAAGAAGTTCTATGCATAGCTTCTAAGAACCTTGTCTTAATTATCAAAAATATCAAAAAAGTAAAAAAAATCATTACCTAGGTGAAAACCTGGCAAACAAGTATCTAAGTAACATAAAAAAAATTAAAAAAATTAAGAAAATAGTAAAGAGAAATAAGTCATCCTATAGTGAAAGCCAATTTGATGGCACTTTGGATAAGTACCATGGTGAAAACCTGGCAAACAGGTGCCATGTGTAGTTGAATCTACTCATTTATCTACTATAGTTCTAATTTAGCTTATCCTTGTACATATCACTTATCCCTCTACATATCACCTATATTTTCCATCCATCACTTGTACATACCATTCATAATAAATGGTAGTCTTTCCCATAACTTGGAATTATTAACATCACGTGCATTTCATATCCCCCATCCTATCCTATTCATAATCAGTTGATCTTATGCTTGGCAGGGGAAAGCACTTTACCTATGCCATATTTAGTTCTTACATTGGTGGTGTTAAAGGCATAAAACCATTGAAAAATCCAAAAAAATTATAAAGTGTCTTGAGTAAATCCAAAAACATAAAAAAAATTCAAAAAGACAAAATCAAAACATGTCAAAAATCCAAAAAAATAAGAGTTAGAGTCAATCACACATGTCAGTCTTTGTCATTTATCCAACTACATTTCCTCTGTGATTGGACATAGGTAAGGCCATCTACCGATGTTCACCCAAGGCATCAGGTCAATCCTTTAGGTTTTTCTGTATAAAATCATGATTTGATCCATTTTTCTGTATGGCAAGGTCGTTGGTCATGTCGAACTAGGAGGTCTCTACATGTATAACGTAGGCAAGGCCATCGATCGATGAGCCCCTGAGGCCGCAATAGGTTAATCCATTAGGGTTCATCATCACATGCACTACTGCACAAATCATATATCTTCATACAAATCCAACTTTTATCATCAGTCTTGTCAGTCAAGTCTAGTCAAACTATGAGGTCTTTGCATGTATAACATAGGCAAGGCCATCAATCGATGAGCCCCTGAGGCCACACTAGGTTAGTCCTTTAGGGTTTTTCATCACACACAATCAACTATCAGCACATCATATCAAGTCACACATCAAAAATATGAACAAGTCAACAAATCTCATCAAGTCAAATAAAAAAGAATTCCAAAGTAACAAACAACACAAATCAACTCAAATATGCTACAAGATGTGTCCTTCCTAAAAACATACATCAACAAAAATAATCAAACTATGTCTTATACAGGATGAGTCCTTCCTACATAAAGACACTATCAAAAAATCAACATGGCCTAACACAAGTTATCACATCAATGACATCAAACTCAATGTCTTATATGATACATGTCTTTCTAAAACCAAGCTTTTGTCATTCTTTATAGAGATAGTCATAAACTCGAAACTAGACTCAACATCTTATTTTGTACGTGTCTTTCCTACAAACAAGTCTTATCAATCAAACATTTTATCAATCAAAACAATCAAATAAATGGATCAAGTTTTGGAAAATATTTTATTGGCTTGTGATTTTATGGCTTATTTATATTATCATTTCATTTGACTTTATGATTGGAATCATGTTACTAGATTTCTTAAGGATGTCCCATAAAGCATTTAGAGAAGCAATGATGTATCATAATTCCATTTTCTTCAACTGTTGTTTGTTGATTATCTTTCAACTTTGATTTTTGAGTCATGTTACTAGTTTCCTCAATGATGTCCCATGAATGATTTAGAGGAGCGATGATGTCTCATGACATGTCTTTTATTTGATTGTTGTATGTGGTTTGTTTTGATAAAAAGACTGGAGCAATTGTGCCCTTAGTATGAGTTAAGGAAATCCTTGTCTGCAACTATCTATTGTTAGCAAGTGGATGACCTTGCACACCTTGATCTATGTCATATCATGGTGTTTGTCTCCATTTGTATTAGTTAATGTCGAATGATGATAAAGTGCAACACCTTTTGTGGTACGACAAAACATCGAAGATTGCTAATACTTACATCAAAGTCTTTTCTTATTCATCTTTCTTTTTCCACTAACATTTCTTCTTTCTTGCATCATGACAAAGTCCTATGACACACAAAAAATAAATCATCCTGCATATGCATTCATGTTAGAAACATCGTGCCAATATCATACATTATAAATCATATATACATCTTGCATTTCAAAAACACAAAAACATAGGCATCTATCATATCTAGGAAATCATGGAATGATAGGTATTCATCATCATAGATTACATTACAAAAGAATTATATGTACATAGCAATTGTAAATGCATGCATCAAATGTATAACATCGCATGTAGATAACATTGTATACATATAAACATCAAAGTGCATCTCATAATCAAAATTGCATACATCATCATATAGAGTCAACATCACATCATAGGCCACATAAACACATCATAAAGTAGATATGACCATCCATAACATAGGAATATCATATAGACATAACATGCATAAATAAAAGACTGCATAAACATAAATAGAACTACATATCATGAGAATCACCGCCAAAATCATATATATATCACTCAAAAACTGTCATATCATGATGTTATAATGTATCAATAAATATGAAGCCTGTAGGCTATATGATCATAATACAATGTCTCAATCCATATCAATCAATGTCCCTATCCAGAACTCCCACTGCTCCCATGTGCAAAATGTGAAGGTAAATGATGTCAGGATCTTGATGACCTGTGTCCTGAAGGAGGCTTGTCATAAGGTCCAAATCTTAGAGGCCCCTCAACTCGCTTTGTACGCACTATCCTAGTGTGAGTTCTGCTATGAGACCTACCACTATGTTCCTGTGAGAAACTAGGAGCCCGTATCTCTAGAGGAACCTCTGCCTCATATAGATCTCTATAGTAGGAAGCTCTCTCCACAAATCTCACTAACTCAAGCAAAAGTATCATACAAGCTACTATGAAGAGCTCTAATCTCTGTAAACCTCTCCTTGGTCTCTTGTCCTTGAGCTATGGCCTAGTTCCTATCTAGATATGCTTTGTCTCTCTCCATCTGAAGGACATCCTACTCTAACATCACTACCCTCATCCTCTCCTCTAGAGATGCTACCTAGGCATGTAGATCTATTGTATCTTGATCAATAGGACCTTTATCATCTAGCATGATCTCTCCATCCCATCATCCTCCATCTCCTCTAGAATCTTATCATAGAACTCCTAATCCTGATCATCTTCATCCTCATCATCATCCTAATAGCCAGTGAGCATACCAAGCACATCCATCTCGACTTCCTCCCTATCTACCTCCTCCGCTACATGCTCCTTAGGAATGTCCTCTTATCCCCTAGGATCCTCTCCACTGACATCCACATAGACCTCCTCTCCACCAACCTCAACATGGACCTCCTCCTCACCTCTGCCAATATCAAGCATAGGAATATCCTCTCCCTCCCTTACCTCCTCGCAAATGGGTGACAAAGGTGGGCCTTGTCCTCTATGGCCACATCTCCCCTTGCCACGACCCCTTTGGCCACCTCCTCCTCCATATCCATCATCCCTTCTACCACCTCCATGCCTCTGACCTCTACCTCTGCCATGTATGCCTCAGGTCCTTGTCCCTCACCTCTCTACAGGCTCATCCTGATTAGGATCTGTCAGTGGTACTGGCCTATGAATGGCCCACCAATGATCATATGCCTCTATGGTGCTTAGGTCTACTACTCCACCTCTCCAACCCCACTGTACTGGCTAAAGAGCATTAATATCTTCCTCTACAGTAGCCACCAGAATCCTAGCTCCCCATAATGTCACCTCTCAAGAAGATTTGGCATACTCAGCTCATCCTAAACCTCTCCAAACTGTCGTAATAGCTGGTCTGGAAAATGTCTCTCAATAATGTGAACATGTGAAACTGTACGTCTAATCAGATATTGTCTACCGATAGTAAGTCAAATGCATGTCTTCATCTGGCCACTATGGACAATCCATATAGGGCCTCCAAATCAACTGAACCATCATGTTGAGGGAATGTCTATAGTATCCTATATCCCCAACATGACGTTGAGTGTTAGCCCCTGAATAACGAAAGGAATAAGGAAATCCTTATTGAACCTCTACTGTCACTAGCGGACAAAAAATGGCTATTTGTTGGCATGCCCATACCATTAGGAATATGGTACCACAACTCATCAACTATGCCTCTCTATAGGAAATATCATGCAAATGAAAATACAACATGGCTAATAAATAGGGGCCCCAAGCATAAACCACTCACCTCTCTAATATCCCTACTAGCATCTCTCCCCATCCTATAGGGAATCCATGACCTCGATGATCAGGAAGAACTATATCCCCAATCAATGTACATAGTAGACAATCTAATCTCCTATACCTTTGAGCCAAGACATGCCATCTAATCTCATAATGGTTAATACCAAGTTGTCTAATGTCCCAGTGGAGGTAATATCTACACATCTTTGTGAATCCTTTCTCAGTATCATACATCACCCTAGTACCTCTAATAGGTAATCTAAGGATCCTGTACACATCCTCGAGAGTCACCATCACCTCACCAATAGGCAAATGGAATGACGATGTCTCTGAGAGCCACCACTCGCACAACGCAGTCAACAGTCCCTGGTTTGCCCAAATAGTGGGCATGAATGTCACATGATGCAATCCCAAGTGCCACAGGAACCATCTCTCCCCGCTCCACAAACTAACATGAAACCTAAAATTCAATAGTCTTGACTCTCACATATAGATAGGATCCAAAACAACCTATAATGGAATTATGCATGCCTCATGTTAGAAAGAATAACCTATCCTAGTCCAAAATTCCAAAACAACATGCCAATCAAATGCATCTTTTTATGTGCAAATGCATTACAAAATAACACATGCATCATTCCATTTTACAAATGTGTCTCCACATGCCACATGCATCATTCTAAAATGCAAATGTATCTTAAAATTTAGATGCATACAAATAAAATCATGCACAATGAATAGACTTTCAAAATATCAAATACTTCAAAAATGACAAATGTGTTGCATTACTCCATATGTGTTATTGTAAAATACAAATGTGATGTAGAATAACAAATATGTTGAAGCTAAAAACATGTGTGCATATTTTGAAAAAACCTATGCTAAGCTATCACATTAATTATCAAATATGTAATTCCACATACAAATGCGCCATTTATGCATGCATATGCAATTTTCTATAAAAGTGATGCATTACAAAAAAGTGCGTTAAATGCATTAAAATGAGTGAAAATTAAAATTTCAAAAATTGGTTTCAAACTACATACTGGGAGGCCCACATCTGCAGGTCACCTGAACATCTGAATGTAGTAGGCGTGATGATGCAAGTAAGGAACTGGAGACATTGTCACTAGGAGTCCAGAGCAAAGTTTCAAATTTCTAATCTTGGTGGGTGAAAATGAATTGGATTTTCACCCCTTTTCTATTTATACCTAGGGTTTGGGGAGTCATTTCATCGAACCTTGTCTATTAGCCACATAAACTTCCAACTTCAATCGACTCGTACATATACCTAACACCTCAAAATTCATTTCTATCAACTCTACTGCAGTTTTGTTTATCAAATTGACTAATTGGGACCATTTCCAAATTTATTTATTTTTTTTGAAAATTTGTCGATTTTCCCAAGGGGGCATACCTTCACCTATTTTACATTGAGGCATGACTGGGGCATGTTTTTGATCGATTTTCTTTGACACAACACCGAAATGACATTGTATCAAAGAGGGGGAAAATGTAGACAATGAAGTTTGGTCTAAGCTTGCGACTTCAATTTCTTCATAATTCATATTTTTATAGTCATGATTAAGTAATGTTAATTGTTTAATTATTCTCTAAATTTCTTTCTCATCTATTAATTAAGTAATCTTAATTATTTAATTAATTCACATTATCTATATTCTAATCTTGATTAATTAAAAGAACGTTTTTATTTAATTACATCATTAATTAATGTTACCCTCCTTAAATTAAATAAATTCTTATTTAATTTACTTTTATCATATTTTCAACTATAATTAAATAAATCTTATTTATTTAATTTATCTTTAAATGTTGAATCTTGAATTAATTAAATAAATAATTTAATTCATAAAGGTATATTTTTAACACATTCCTCTATATTTAGATAAATGTTTAAGTCATCTAAGTATTTATTCCTACTTGACTCGAGATCTATTTGAATTAGTTAGTTATCACCTGATTTAATATCTAAGTGGCTGTCACAAATAAACTCTCTGTCATAACCAATTAGTCATCTAGTTCTAACTCATATGCATGTACATGCTTATTAATTAAATTGTGTGTGTTCGTTCGAACAAAATTTTTCTTTTAATCTATCTTTATCTTTGTCATGCAAACATTATTCTTCTATTTTCGAATACCAAACTCAAAGATTAAATCATTATTTAATCTTTTTCTATTCTTAGTTTTTATGACTCATTTTAGTACTAGTAGTTATCATAATGCATGTCAAATCCTTTGATATCAATCGTTCATTTATCTTTCAATCCTGGTCTGTCATTCGAATGATCAATTTTCTATAAATTGATGTCTTTAATCATTTTACCTCTCCCAAAATCTTGTGACTTTTGGAGCAATTACTTGAAATCTTTGATATTTCATTATTATCATAATCCTTAGGCTATGCTTTCACAATCATTGAAAATATGAGGACAAGGATACTATAGAAGACGAAATGGAGAAGGATAATAGAGGTTATCCATGGAGTTACATCGATCTTTGGTGAGATTGTTTTATGTTTTAGCTTATTTCCTTTGTTCTTTGTTGTTTGACTTTAGATTCCATTAGAGCTTGATCGCATTGAGTGTTTTCTTTTAACCTTTGTTGTATTTCCTGATAATTACAATTACAATTGTAGATTCAAATAAAAATTGCAAAGGAAGAATTAGAGGGTGGAAAAGTAGTTATAAGACTGTGTTTTCAGATCCGAGACAATTCAACAATGACATAGCCACCTTGGCAATTTATATGACAAAAACACAAAAGTCTTCCTTTCTCATATCTTCTATCAAAACTTGGTTTTACAACTTATTTGATACAAAAATTGTACATTTTCATATTAGGTCATATAGTTTGATTAGGTTAATCAAAGAAATTCAATTTTAATAAGTTTTCAAGGCACAAAAGAATCAAATCCAAGGTTGATACCTACAAGGTTGCAACTCAATCTAATCTCCATGACAATTTGTATTCCAATGTTCTTTTGAAACATGATTGTTGTTAGTGTTCTATGCATTAGACCTAAGATCCCTTTTTCATCAAAACATGAAATAAGATTAAGTAATTCAAGAATTAGATGGATAGCATATTTATTATATAGTTACTTGATTGGAATGAACTTGTCAATATTCAAAGGGATATAATAATTGAAAATGAGAACAATTATAAAGAAATCAAGTGAAGAAGATATAGCTTTTAGAAGTTATATCATGATGTGTTGTGAAGAATTAAGTACATATTAAATGCATTACAAAAATTTACAAATTATTTATAATTTAACTTATTAAATTTGTTAATAAAACAAAAATTTAATGATTACATAAACATTATATTAATGTTATTCTATAAATTTAAATTTCTAATTTTGATAAAATGATAAATGATATATAAAAATGATATATTTAAAAAAAAAAAAAAACAAATAAATAATTCCAAAGAAATCAATATCTTAAATAAAAAAATTAATTATAGCACACCTGTAATATATTTAGAAAATCAATCTTCTTAGCTACACATCATAGTAGTGTCGCTAAAGAAAACTATAACACCAATACAGACCTGAAATATATTTAGAAATCAGTCCTTTTATGTTTGCCGCAAATCATAGTGTTGTAGCTACAACATGAACTACACAAGACAAATAAAAAAAACACTCTTAATTAATTACTTCACAAGCAACTAAATCAATACCTAGTTAAGTAAATGGGACTTCCCTTCAAGACACGCCTAGAAACCTGACGCGAAGTACGAGGTAAAAGATAAAAGAAGACAAACAATCAATGAGAAGAAACTATTGCTAAATTGTCTCTCGCTAACTTCTCCATGATTGCCTTGGCTTTTCCTGCTGTGTAAAGTGCTTTCCCCATCCGTTTTTCATCCCTGTTTAGCGCCCATGCCTTGTACTTCAACAAGAGGAGACGCTGGGTTTTCTCTAGGCATTCGTTTATTATATATGCCAAAGAGCTTTCCAATTCATTCAGCAGTTCACTCACCTTGGCCTTATTAGCTTCACCATTCCACTCAATGCTGTTGCATAAATTGTACACGGCACTGCCTGATGCTGATGTTTTCCAGTCTATAGAGTCGTCGCCATTCCATCCGCCTGGACAGCCATTTTCTTCTCCATTTCCACTTTTGAGCGGCGCTGTTTTGCTTTTCTCCGATGGTTTCCAGTATACGGAGTCCTTCGATGCTTTTGGACAGCCTTGTTTATCTCCCTTACCACGATTAATCAATCTTGATATACAATTTACACTTTCGCGCTGTTCTGTTTTGATTTTGCTTTTTTCTTTAAGCTCCTCCAATGCCTCGCGTACGCGTTGAGGTGTTGCATCCCTGCAACTGCTTGTAGGAAAGTCGTCTTTTTCAACTTTCTTCTGCAGATCTTGGAAGTAGATGTCGGCTGCTTCACTGGTAATTCCGTCAGCTTCTGTGCCTGCCTCTTCAACGAAATCTATGATTTCCCATGCTTGAGAATATGCCTTCAAACAGTGCTTGACGACCTCTAGAGGACCTTTTTTCTTCGCTCCAGCTTCTGTGTCTTCCTTCGAACAATCCTTTTTCGCTCCAGCTTCTGTGCCTTCCTTCGAACAATCCTTGTCGCCCTCTGCAGGAATTTCTTGAGAAGTTGAACCCTGTTCCTTATTAACAACTGGATAAAATGGAGAATAAAATGGAGAGAGATAAACAATGATTCTGAGCAAGGACACTGCTGCCATTTTCCATGACTTTGTAGTGACGTCTGAAAATTGCTCATTTTCTGGTCCTTGTAGTTGCTGTTTTTCCGGGTCACTCTCTTTTTGTGGTTGCTGAGTCGGCGTCTTCTTGCACAAGAACTTCAATCCTGTTTGAGGCTTGTAAGGGTCTAAACAGCTCATCTCTAGACCGGAGACCCTCTTTTTACTAGACAGAAAGTAAACCAGATCTTCACAGCTATACTCACCGTCTTGATTACCTTGTATAATAAGGCTCTTAGCTTCTTGAATGGACTTGTGGTTAGCCACCCATAGGCTCTTACGGCTCTCCCCTAACATTTGCACATCCTTCAATATTTTCTTATATTTTGGGTAGTCTTCAAATATACACAGTATGTGGTTTCCAAATATGGACTTAAACAACTTATGCATCAATTTGTTGTGCAAAATCATTAAAGAGGCAAGCCAACAAGCTTTGCTGAAAGAAACAAGAAGCCACTGCAACCAAATCACTACATGCAATAACTTACTGGCTACAGTGCGTGTTCTCTGCTTCTTGGAAACCAGTTTTTCGATTTCCTTGTCGAGATCTTTTGCCTCCTTCAGCCGGAACTCCCCCGCCTGCTGCAGTTGTTTCAGGTGCCTTGTCCAGAAATCCTCTACCTGTAAAGCACTAAGACAGCTATCCTTTTCAAGCCAGCTATCCTTTCCAAGTCTTTGGTCGTAAGCCACTGCAATAGCCCACCTAAAATTGATAAGCGCCCAGGCTATCAAGATGAATATAGATTGCAAAATTGTGGCAATCAACTTGAAAGTGTTTCCTGCACCTCCACCCTTTTGTCCACCTGTATTCTCCGGTTTCAAAACGTTGGAAATCCCTCCCACGATCGTAATCAAAATTTGAATTGTAACTATGATTGCAGCCGAGGCTGTCAAGGCTGATCTGGCAAGGACAGGTTGAACGGAATAGGCATGAACAATTATCCAAGCTTTCAGCACTGCTTCTTCTACTTTATGCCAACAGTAGTGACAGTAACAGCGATACTGTTCCTCCGCTTTCTCCTTTCTTGGTGCAGCCTCTTTATCAACGGGATGGAGATGATAATGCTTACCGGCTCTGTCTTCAATTTTGACTGTCCGCCAACAGGAGTGATGGTGAGGGTGTAGATCAACCTCCTCGGTCTTCTCAACCCAGAATTCTCCTTCACCTCTTAGAACTTCAGAAATCCTTTTGGTAACGATGCGCTGAATACTTCTGCCGGCAATAGTAGCGCAGGCAAGAAGAAGAATGAGCAGAATGAAGGAGAGGGATATTATTGAAGCATATGCATAATAGGGAGCCCGAGGGCTCTTCGCATTATTTGGTCGAGGCCATAAACGAAGGAAGCTAGGGAGGTCAAACTTATCCTTTTCAGGAGGGGCAACTGGTGCAGTGGAGTTACCTTGTGCAGTGGAATTACCTTGTGCAGTGGAGTTACCTTGTGCACTATAGTACTGAGAGGTTACATGATGAAAGACAGTTATTACCAAAGCCACCCACCTGACCCAAGCATGTTCGAGGCCGGGATCGGCCATTGCTGGCATCACATATGCTGTAAATACACACAATATAGTTCGACTATTATGGATCATCACAAAGTCCTTCCATTGTGCATTCTGAGGAACGCTCTGGGTTGACTCTTTAATACTGAATTTCATGTGGAGGAAGTAACCCCCGACGCCTGATTTTGAGTAGCCCCCGACTCCTGACTTTGAGTATTCAGCATATTTAGCATTTGGATTGAAAAAGCACTGAGCACAAGGAAATCACAGGGAATCCAATGTGCTCTCCTCATAAAAGCCCTGTGTGCATCCTTTACAATCATAAAAATAAATGAAAGCACTGCTGCCGCCATTAAGGCGGTCTTCAAATTTTCAACAGCCTGATCCACATTCGTTTCATAGAAAATAAGAGGAGTCGGGAAAGGCGGTGGTATACCAGACGGCGGCGAAGGAGGAAGAGGATGCGGTGACACCTCGAACTCATAAAACTCCGGGGGCTCATATTCCATATCCCATTCCATGGTTGAAAAAGCTTATCCCTAGCGATGCTCTTCGCCTGCGCAAGCTGAAATAGTCAGTGACAATAAGAATTATCAATAGGCAAATTCTTTTATAGGGAAACTCCCTAAAGAAGGCTCAAATAATTTTTTGTGAAAAATAAAATAAAAATTGCACTACGTGTATTTATGTACACGTATCACATCAACCCCTTCTCATCACTTCACCGCTATTTTTATTCATTAGAGAAAGTTCCGCAAGTAAAATAGATTGCAAAAGGGTACGTATATGGCCAGTATAGATCTGACAAATGAGGGGAATCAAATACATCGTTCTATTGGAAGCCACCAAGCTCTCCATCGCCGTCAAGATTATTTTTTTTATAAATAAATACTCAATCTATGAAAAGTCACGTGTCTTTTACATTACAATTCTACTAGAACTGGTATTTTTTTAGATTACTATTCCACTAGAACTGGTAATTTTAGGAGGCGCAAGATGTATCGATGGGAAATTAAAACAAAATAAAAAATTAGATATTGGATTTTGAAATATTTGCATGCAGAATTAAAACATAAAGTAATATAAACAGAAAAAAAAAATGTTGTCATCGAATTGACAAAAATCATTACAAGTGAAAATAAAATGTTCTTATCTGATTGGCAAATCAATATTTATCTAGTTTTTATGTGATAAATGAGATTTTAGAGGCTTCATCATTAAATGACAGCTGAAATTTATTTCCTCATGACTCAACAGTTGTTTACAGCATGAGACTTGTTTTCGGCTCGAATTTGACACTACATGTAGTCTATCAACTAATAAAATCACTTATTTATTTATTTTATTTTTTATTCAAAAGAGTGTCAACTTTTTCTATGTTAATAATCATAATTCTACTACCACATACATGCATCCTTCTCTCCTTATCTCTACTTCCCTTTTGTAATTCTATATTAGCACATTGTTTATAACAAATAATTTCATCTTTTCAAATAAAGTGATTCCTATTATGTTCAAGTTCTTTATACAAAAGATAAGAATTACTCCAAAAAAGTTACTTATTTTGTATTGGTCTTCAAACCTTCTTATCTCTTTCTAAGGTTTACCATTTCCTCATATATAATATTGGCCAAACCTACCTCTTCATCAGGGTTAGCATTTCCTATCCATAATTCTCTTCTATAATGTTTGTTGTGGTTAAAAACTTGCAAAAACAAATCCATGGATTTTTAAATCTATAATCTAGATCAAGAGCCTTTTCGTCAAATATGTGATTATAGAAATTGTAGACTTAGAAGAGCCTATATTCACAATACCTTTTAGATTGATTATTTTTATTATAAACTTCATTGGTCCCAAATCAATTATTAGAAAAAGAACTATTCAACAATCTATTCAAAAAACCTCCAACGCAGGGAATCTCTCCCCTTCATTATATAAGTATGGGCATGTTTCTTCTTATAGGAACCATAGACTTGCTGGAATGACCTAGCAACAAAGAGGGGTAAAGGAGATAAAATTGCAATTATATATCAATCTCTAGAGGATAGTCATGTGCACTCCTAGAATGAGTGAAAATTAAATCTCAACTAATTTTAAAAAAAATAGCATATTATACCACATTACTTGATAAATGATAGTATAAAGTGGGAAAGGGGACACAACCAAAGGATAAGTAGAAGAATTATATATGCATATAAATTCATACACATAGATACATATATACACATCTGCCTATCCACCTACCTACATACATACGTACATACATACATATGTACATACGTAAGTACATATACATGCATGCATGTATGTATATGTATATGCATATACATATACATATACATATACACATATACATACACATGCACATGCACACACACACGTATATAATAGCTCTCTTATCTATTCTAAATATTTATATTTTTTTAGTTCTAGATAGCTAAATATTTTCTTAGATATATTTATCTAGTACACCCTTAATTAGCCAAATACACTACCTAGTCATCTAATGTCTTACTATTTAATTTAGTCCTTTTTCCATCTTGTATCACATATATAAATTAACTTATTATTAGTTGACTCTATTTTTCACCTAACACATGGCTAAAATAATTAAATATTAATACATTTTAGTTATTGTTATACTTTTTCACGCATTCAAAGAATAAAGGACACATGAAAAAAAAATTTGTATCCCTAGTCCACAAAAATCTACCATTACTATTTTTTCTACAAATAAGAACACACTAGAAATAATAGAAATGTGCATTGATCGCTTCGATGAGAGATTTTATTGACCATATGTTTTTATATAGATAGTATAGCCATATAGATTCCATCCACATATATATAATTGTACAAAATTTTAGTTTCTAAATTCAAGACCCTAAAAAAATATTTCTCAATTTTCCCTCGCTCTAATTTTACCATGTTCAAAAAAAATATTAGCTTCTCAAGCCTAAATCTCTCAAAAAAATGGACAATAAATTATAAAAATCTAGAGCTTTGGTACCTTATTAGAGTTGAGTTCTCAACCATATATCTCTCAAGGATCACTTGAAATCAAAAAATTATCATTAAAAAGAGAGAAAAGGAGATAGGAATTGCTATAGAGACTAAAAAAGTTATTGATCCTAGACAACATGAATCATAATCAATATACATTATACAATATTGAATCTTTATAATTAGGAAATATGATCTAGATAAAAGAGATCTAGAATTTAAATCACACTTTCTCCTATATGACAAGGTGAAGGAAGAAAAATTATCTCAAAACCCACACGACTACTATCCTCAATGGAAGAGCTTAAATAGTTGATCAACATTTTAGTTCTTTCTTTTGTTGTGTGTGGACCTGATTAATTGATAAATAATTATTTTGATTTGATGATGTAATGATGTTGGAAGCTTTGTAGTGTTGTCATTGATGTCAACCCCTATAATTGTAATTTTTGGAAGCTTGGAGTTGTCAGTGTTTTCAACACAATATTGTTGGTGTTGTCATTGTTGTCAACTTCCAGTATAGCTATGGAGATTGTTGGAGCCTACTTGTGTTGATGAGATTATTGGTAGTATGGATGTGTTGTGGTTAATAAGAAGTATTGCAAATGTTGTAGATGTGTTGAAGAGGTGTTAGTAGTGTTTTATTTGTAGTTGGATCACTTGGTTTCTAAGTTCTTTTAAGAAAAAATGAATAAAATAGATTATAGTGTGATAGAGTGTTGTTTTGTATTCTACTCAAAATTTATACTTGTGTGGTTTGGATATGATGGTCAGAGGTTTTTAGAGGTTCTATATCTAAAATTTTACGTTCTAGATCGATTTGCGGTGAAAGTTGTGTGGTTTGGATATGATGGTCAGAGGTTTTTAGAGATTCTATATCTAAAATTTTACGTTCTAGATCGATTTGCGGTGAAATTTGTGTTTGAAAGTTTGTCTTTATGTGTAGAAGGTTGTCTAGGAGAAATGAGATTGCTTTGCATTTCTCTATGCTTAAGTTTCTTGTCTTGTAGATTTGGGGGACGTGCTTATAATGTGTGTATCTTGTTTTCCTTGAGGTTTCAGGTGTTGAGGTATTCCAGAAAGTTGGTTAGTGAGTTGGATGTATGTGCTAATGTGTCTGGTTGCACAAAATGATGATGATATTAGTTTTAGGTGGTTGTGACAGAGTTGCAAAATGTTTTATTTTTGGTTTTTATGATCATATATAAACTCAAAAATTTAATGCAAAATCAGACAATAACACAACAGATACCCTGGGAAAACCCTTCACTTGAGGGAGAAAAAGCCAACAAAAAATTCCTTATATATATTCAACAATCAACAATGAAGCTTTCAAGGAATGACTTTCATGAAGCCTGATATAATTAGATCCCTCTCCTTAGAGTAATTGATCTTCTCTTATGCAATTACAATAATGATCTTCTGACTTATTCGATTTTCTCTTAGCCTTCAATCTTCTCTTGATGGAATGCAATTCACACTTGATAAGGATAGCTTTACCTGTGAATTTGTCTTACTCTTGAATAAACTTGATTTGCTCCTTCTAAGTCTTCTCTAACTTGTAATTATGCTTGTTCTATTTTTAATTATCAAAATGAGAGAAGAATTATCTTGTATATATACAAGAGAGAGGTGCCTTATTACAAGAGGTTGGCCTTCAATAATATAATTTCCTTTTATAAATATTAGGTCAGCCTTGAATGTAATAAATACAATATTATTTACATAGAATCAAGAGTTGTCTCCTTAGCAAGTCGACCACAATGAATATTTTATTTCACAAATAAAATCACATTTAATTATAAGATTTCCTTGCAATTTAAATAGCTGAATAGGCTATATTTAAATTGCACTCAACAAATCGTGTAGGGCTGGAAGTATAATCCAGACACTGTAAAACATCAACAATCCCTCTCGGCTAGGGAGGATAATTCTAGTTGTGAAAGACATATCACCTCATCATGATGTTAACCACAATTTATACTCCCATATGTGGAAAGGAAAGATATCACCTCATTGTGATATCAACCATCATGGCTACACCCATGAATGGAAAGGAAGAGATATCACCTCACCGTGATATCAACCATCCTAGCTATTCCCATGGATGGTAAATGTGTACAAGTGCTCATCACTCAATATGATTTCATCACCTCATCGTGACATTCACCATGGCTACTCCTAGAGGGTGAAAAACACAAGTACAGGAAAATCATCATGGACTCCCTCATGTGATGTTGTCATGGAGTCACACACTTGACATCCACCATGGCTCTCCTAGAGGGTGGAAACAAGGGATTTCACCTCAAATATTTCTCAGAGAGAAATGCATTAACAAGGGCTTAGACATCAAATCTCTCTCAAAGAGAAATGCATTAACAAGGGATTACACCTCAAATCTCTCTCAGAGAGAAATGCATTAAAGAAGATCGTTGATGCTAAGACTCCCTCTATGCCAAGGCTTCATTCTTCATCATACCAAGCTTGAATTGAAGGTACATGAGCTTTTCTCTATCAAGAGGCTAGATGAGAATGTTTGTCATCTACTCATCAATGCTAATATACTTCAACCAGATTGCTTTCCTCAATACCATATCTCTGATATAGTGGTATTTGATCTCAACACATTTAGTTTTGTCATGAAAATTTGGATTGATAGAAAGCTTCACACAACTTTGATTATCACAAAGAATGATAGTCGGCTCCAACGATTGTCCAAACAATCCTGCAAGGAGCTTTCAAATCCACACTGCTTCTCGAGCTTCCACACAAGCTACAATATACTCGGCCTCTATGGTGCTCAGTGCCACTGAAGATTGCTTTCTACTACACTAGGATATCATCTTAGATCCCAAACAAAAACAACATTCATAGGTACTCTTCTTATCAGTGACACACCCTACCCAATTAGAATAAGTATATCCATGTAGCTGAAGGATATCTCAAGCCATATCGAACGGTGCCACAGAAGTATCTCAAGATATGCTTCACTGCAACTAGATGTATTTTCCTTGGTTCACACATGAACTGACTAAGTGCATTCACTACATAGAAAATATCTATTCTAGAGTTGACTAGATATATCAATGACCCAATCAACTATTTGTACATAGGAGGATCCACCAAATCTGAACTAGCTGCAACCTCTTTTACCTTCTGCAAGTTTTTCTCATGGATTTGTAATACATCATACCAAAACTCTTCAGAATGTCAGTAGTATACTTCCCTTGATTCAGAATAATCTCATCTGGCTTCTACCATACTTCTAAATCAAGGAAGTAGTGCATGAATCTAATATCCTTCTTTTCAAATTTAGAGGCCAACTCCTTTCTTTTGATAAAGAGGTGTCCTTCTCTAGTAAGAAATAGATCATTAACATAAAGAACCAAGATTAATGCCTCACCATTAACTACCTTGAAGTACAAGTTAGAATCTACATAATTCTTGAAGAAAGATTGATATTCTTCAGCCATGGCATCCTTCCATACTTGCTGACTCGATGCTTTCTCAACATAAGAAGGCTCAGCTATTAGAATATGACTCATTAACATAAATTCAAGGAGTCTACTGATGTCTTTTTCTTTCTAGGAGCTACAACCCTTTCTGTCTCCTACATTATTTTCCTAGCTCATAGAGGTCTCTTTCTACTAATAACAAAGTCAGTAGGCCCATTAGTAGGTTCCAAAGGCTCAACTAAATCACCACCCTCTTCTGGTTTAGTAGGCTCCCTCTAAATCTTCAAGTACTTGCATCAACCTTCTAACCTCTTTGTCCAACATTTCTTGCAATGATTTCCTTAGAGAAAGTTTTCTAGAGCACACCTTTGTTTAGGATTGTCCTCCTCGACCTCAACTAAGATCACTCTATTTTGAATAGGTTTGCGGAGCTACCAATGTCAAATTTAGATAGATTAACTTGTGTAATTATGCTCTTAGCAGTTGAAGAGGTCTTCCAAGGACTTAACACTTGGCCTTGCAATATATGCAAGCTTCACTTCTTCTTAGTGAGACATAGAACTCCCTCTTGATCTCTGCCTCAAGGATTGCAAAGAAGACTTCTAGAAGTGAACTCCCTCTATTGATAGAAACTCAATCCTTTTCTCATATATGCTCTCAACTCAAACCTTGAAACCTCCTCTTCGAAGTTATGAAAACTTGAAAAGGTTCTTTCTCTTCAAAAATATTTCTTCAACCATCAACTCAATCCCATGGCTTCAAGTTGTGACTCCATGCTTGATCATTTCTTTGGTTGGCATCACTTCCTCACAAGATGCATGAGCTATCTCTCATTACTTTTGTGCCTCTCAATCTGTCCTAGAAGCATTTTAGAGGGGTATTACTAATAGTTCATAATTATCCAAAGAAATATCAAGGCTAGAATCATAAAAGGTTTACTATCTCAAGTTATAGCATGAACACAAGATTTTATGAACAATATTAAGAACATGAATAAATAAATCAACAAATAAGAGAAATATGTAGCAAATATCAAAAAACCATAATGAAGGGATAAAGAACTTATCTTTATTGAATTCTGATATAACCCTTTCTTCCATCTTTTACTCCTCTTGAGAGTGCTAAAATCAATAGAACAAAAGACAATCTGTACGACTACAAATTTATTGAATGCATTATGCAGTTAACACGCAAAACCAACCCTCTCCAAGAGTCAAGGCTCTATCACAATTCATGCATTAGAGAATGATACTAATGTGACCAACTAAACACCATTGAAATTGTAGTTCTCCTTTTATTTTGGAGTCACACTTAGAAATCCTCACAACTAGCATGAAAAATAACTTGCAAGAAATAATTTTGAATCTTCAAGGGATCTTAGGTTAGTGAACACAATTCAAGAGAAACCATGATCTCTCTTAATCACACATGATCCAAATAAATAATATAACTAAAATTTAGCCTAGAAAGGTGATTTCAAACAAACAAAGAATACTTATCTCTTTAAATATTCTGATGGATGCAATTACTGGACACAGTATGATGCACTTCTCTTGTGCTCAAATCAGTCCACAACTTTCACGGCTTGAACAAAAACCTCTGGCAAGGTTAAATTTGAACATGGTCTTTGACCATTCAAATTTGTGATGCACTTTGTTTCTTGTAGCAACCCACCATATTCTGACATTCATAATAGCTTCTACAACAATTCTTCTAACTTGAACCTATAGTGTTTTCCACCCTCATAGGGCAACTTCTGAGAGATTCCTTTATACTGGATAAGTGTGCAGTTCTAAGAGGTATCAACCATTTCGATGCATTCATAGGACAAGAACATAATTCTATTCCAATAGACACCCAAGACTTGAGGGAGCATCCCTGTGCATAATACAAGATGAGGGAATATGCCAACTAATAGCAGTCTTATCAAAGAGCACATGGTAATGTGTTAATAGGATCCCCAAATTTCTTGGAAAAAAATTACAAGTAGAGATATATTAACATCTTGATCACTAAGCGAAACAACCCAGAAGCAACCAAACCTATCTCAAGAACTTCTTAGGTCATTCTTCATACAAAATTTGAACTATGAGAAAATTCACAACAACATTTGAACCACGCCAGTCAACATGATGCATTGTATTGAAAGAACCAGGCCTAATATGTTCCTTCAATATAAGATTCTCTAATGGAATTTACAATTCCAAGCTCATGCAAATTCAAATCTGATAAAAAATTTCCTTAACCTGCTCTAATAGCATGTTGGTTTTTATGATTGGATATAAACTCATAAATTTAATGCAAAACCAGATAATAACTCAGTAGATACCCTAGGAAAACACTCTACTTGAGGGAGAAAAACCCAACAAAATATTCCTTATATATATTCGACAATAGACAATGAAGCTTTACAAGGAATGGCTTTCACAAAGCCTGATATAATCAGATTTCTCTCCTTAGAGTAATCAATCTTCTCTTATGCAATTACAATGATGATCTTTTGACTTATTCGATCTACTCTTGATGGAATGCAATTCACAATTGATAAGGACAACTCTTCCTATGAATTTGTCTTGCTCTTGAATAAACTTGATTTGATCCTTCTAAGTTTTCTCTAACTTGCGAATATGCTTGTGCTTTTTTTAATTATCTAAATTAGAGGAGAATTATCTTGTATATATACAAGAGATAGGTTCCTTATTACAAGAGGTTGGACTTTAATAATATAGTTTCCTTTTATAAATATTAGGTCGGCCTTATATGTAATAAATACAATATTATTTGCATAGAATCAAGAGTCATCTCCTTAGCAATTCAACCACAATGAATATTTTATTTCACAAATAAAATGGCATAAGTATAAGATTGTATTGCAATTTAAATATTTGAATAGGCTATATTTAAATTGTACTCCACATATCATGCAGGGCTGAAAGTATAATCTAGATGCTGCAAAACATCAACATTAATAATGGTGGAATATTCTGAGATGTTTTATGGATATTGTGGAGTGTTTTTATGTGGTCCATGATGTTTTCTTTAGACCTAGTTAAGCATGAAATTAGTTGTTGAGGGTGTTAATGCAAGTTTGGTTGAGCTGGCATGTTAGCACTAATTGTGGAAGTGATGTGTTTTTTGTAGAAGCATGGTGAAGCAAGTTTCAATATATTTTTGGTCCTATTTAAACCTTGGTGTGGTTGTCCTTCACTTCTTTCCACTGTAGAAGTGTTTTGTGCTAACCTATTTTGTAATTACACTTTTAAGGTTCATAGCCAACCTTGGAGAATGTTTTCAAGGTTGAGAATAGTAAAAATTCAAGGTAGAGTTTTGGATAATTTTGTGTGGTGTGAGGTGCAAAATTTGATCAATATTTTTAATGTGAGTGCAAGATTTGAAGATTAAGGCTACCAAAAGTAGTGAGTAGAAGGTTTTTACATTGTTAGTGTACTTGAAGTTACTAAAGGTAGTGAGATGAAGGTTGCAAATGGTGTAGAGTCAGTGTGGTGGATCTTCCTATTTCTCTGAGATGGAGTTCTCTTTGTAACAATGATTTTCTATCCTCTTTCTAATTTGGTAGTGAGCTATTCATAGTTATCCCTTCTTTCTTTTGGGAAGTGAGCCCTCTGGCAGTGTGCCTATTGTATTTGGTGTTGCAACTCATTTATATAGTGAGCTAATTATCACCATGGTTTTTCCCTTGTTGGGTTTTCCACATAAATATAGTGTTCCATTGTGTATGGTGTTTTGATGTGTTAATATATAGCTTATTCACCCCCCTCTCAATTTCCCTATCCATCTAAAAAATGATGTACATCTAGGTTAACTATGAAAACACAAAAATATGATATTTCAAATAGATGCAAAACAAAAAAACTAGAAATAAAGTTAATAATAGTAAAAAGTAGACACAAAAGAACTTTGCATACAAATCTGGGCTTGAAAAAACTAGATAGGGGTGATGGTACCCTAGACCTTAGCTATATACCTTCAAAATAAAAATTCATATATGTAATGAAAACTACTTGTAGGATATTCCTTATTGAACTCACTATTAGAACTTCATCTAACACAAATAAATTCTACTTTCCCTAATTGGAAATTATGTATGATTGAATGCTTGATTAGATCTTCAATAACTTCCAAATTTTCTTGAGATTTATACCTACACACAAGAGAGAGGGAAAAGGGGGTTTTCCATATAGGGGCATGCCTATGTCAAACTCTAACATTGGTATTTCTACCTCTATAATGTCTATGGTAATATAAAAGAGAGCTTACCCTCAATTGGGTAGAGGCAAATGGATAAAAAGAATGATAAATTGATATATTGCAACTCACTATTCAAACTTGCATTCCTTGAGGAACTAGAGTCATCTTACTCATAATGTTCATGAAGAATTTTATGTTTGATTTGATGTCATATAAATGTTAGTACTCACAAAACAACTACATATAAAAACATGAATGAACTCACATAAAATCTTGATTCTTTGCAATGATGAAGCTTGATTAAAATACTATTTCAAAAATCTTCATAATCCTATTCTTGATTTACCTTTAGGATGCTATGTGATTTAAAATTCCTAATTCCTGCAATTATATTTCAAATGCTTAAAAAATATTATATATATTCATTTCTTTAATTTGTCAAAAATTAATTATCGACTGTCAACAAATGATTTTTAATTTTTAAATATGAAAATACTAACAATAAAATATTTAAATTGGAGTGAAAAGATATTGGATGGGGGAACTAACACTCTAGTCTAGACTTATTTGTGGTATTAAGTTCTATGAAATAAATATTCAATATTAATTCCCAAATTAATTCTAACTTTTTTAATATTATTATAAAATGGGAAAATTAAGAGTATAATTAGGTCTCAATGCATAAGAGTCGGGGGGGATAAATCTAGTGTGAAATTTTCAAGGGTTACAATTTATGACATTACATTTAACTAAGAATATGAATGTATACACTCATGCTAACACTAAAGTAAGCATTATTCAATCTAAGGGTTCTTTTATCCAAACATTAAAGAGGTAAGATACATCAAATACATGGGATAGACTAGTGCTCAAGCTCAAGATTCTATAACAAGAAAATGTAAAGATAGATGAAAAAACATGCATTAGGTGAAATACAATATGTCACACAAAGCATACGCTAAAAGAAAAAGAAAAATAAACATAATGCAACATGATACAAAACATTATGTAAACAAAATTCAAAAATGTAAAAAGGTATATGACAATCACAAACTAGCAAGCTTTGCGTAAAACTTATTATGATCCATACCAAAGGAATTCATGAGTCACAAGCTAACAAAGTTTGATATTAGCTTGGTAACCCATGAATGAAAGCATCACAAGGTAGTGAAGTTTGATATTCACTAGGTGAGCTCAATAAGAAATGGCACAAGCTAGTGAAGCTATTATTCACTAGGTTAATTTGAGCCATACTAGCAAATAAAAATACACAAGGGCTAGTGTAGTCTAATATTCACTAGGTGTATTTGTATGTCAACCATACCAAGAATTATAGTCCCAATCATTCTAATAAGACACTACAAAATTCTCAATATGTCAAAAATGTGTCACAAAGTTCCAAGTGTGTGAAATAGAGTGAAGAAAATAATCTAATGTATACCCCCACCTTAAATAATGTTTTATTACTAATCAAGAGAAATTACATTTAAGGTAGAATAAAATAGAATTCACAAAAATTCCATGAGATCAATATTTTACTTTAAAAACTTATACAAATCAATATGTTGTTGAATAAGCTAACCCATTACAAGGGGTTCCCCCAAAACAAATACAAGCTAATGAAAAGACAACACATAAGGGATCCATAGGTTTGGAGTCAACATAGACTGGAGATAATTAATAATATTATCATTCAGATACTTGTCATCATTTCCCAAATTCTTGTGTAACTACAAACACAAAGGAAGAATAGCATATGAAGAAAAAATTAAAATATTTTTGGTCAACATAGAAGACATCTAAATTCCTCAACACTTTACATAATTTCCAAAAGGAAATAAAAGAAAAATAAAACATTCACAACATAAGGATGAATGGAGATACAACTAGATGAATTTTATAACAAATTATTTTTCTTTATATCCTTATACCAACAAGAACAACAAGAATCATCTAAAAAATAAAATTAATACACATCAAGCAACACATCATGAGAGATAACATTGCATGCAATAAAATAACATAAAGACATGAAGACACACAAGATCTAACATATGTGATCCAATCTAAAGAAAATTATCTGCATCCTAATCTTTTTCATCATAAGTGGATAAAAGAAAATTAGATAAATGGAATACATCCAATGTTGTACAAGGAGTAGCACTAGGTTCAACACATGGTGGATCACTCTCCACATTAGAGTCATCATGGTTGCCCCCATCTAAGTACATATAATTGTAAAACATGAGATATAATTTTCATACTCTTTTTCTTCCATCTTATCTTCATCATCACTATCTAAATGTATCATAATAGGTTGCATATTGGTCCTATCATCATACTTTTGTGCACTATCATGGGATTCTTTCATCCTTTGCTTTGGTTGGGATAGGTAAGGTTCAACTACATGGGTAAGTGATAGAGTTAGGGTGGACTCATATGATGAGGAGGATGGATGGGTAGGTGGTATTTAATTAGATTTGGTTTGAATGGGTGGGAAGTAAATTGTCAAAAAAATTTATCTTCAACAGTTTGGTGAGCCATAGCTTGATTTCTTCTCTCATGTTCTTTTAAGCTCCTATTTCTTCTTGCACAAATTTTATCTTGTGAGGGAGTGACTAAGGTGTTCTCCAACATTTTTCTCTTCCCTTTCTTTGTAAGATGAATTCGATAAACCATCAATGGTTTGGAGACCACTAGATCCTTATGGTTTTTCCTAAATACTTGTTCATCTTGAATGAGTACAAAGTTAATTGGGTGGATATCTCTTGGTCTTTTGTATGATGATAGAGGAGGGACTATAATATAAATTTTAGGTGTTTAATTGATTTAGAGGGGATACTTATCACTAAAGATCGAAGTGCTCCATATGCTCTTGAATTCATTTGTAGTGCCTCACCATGTAAACTTAAAGAATGACACAAACACAATGAAAGTGTAGATTTTTTTTTTTTTTAAATGTAATATTAACATGTAATCTAAACAACATTAATGCATACATTTTCTAAGATACACGACAACGCATTACATTTGAAACCCATTACTTAGAATTAAACTAACCATAGCATCTAAACACCACTCATAACATAATAAACATACATCTAAAGCATTTAATTCAACCTATAAGTTACAAGTATATTAAAGAATCATTTACAACTTGCATTCAATCCATGAAATAGTTACAATACTCATTTCCAAAATGAGGAAGATCAAATGATAATGTTACAATTGCATCGATAAAAAATTCCTCCTCAAATACAAATGAGGAGTAGTACGTATACAATTATCCACTAATACAAAGTACAAAAAAGATGAAACATATCAACTGGTACACATGAGCTCTCCAATCTGGAAGATCCCGCCATCACAGATATGAAGTGAAGACCCAATGGTGTAAGGTGTACATTCCACCCAACCAATTGGTACTCGTAGGCCCACCCACCATGCTAGGAGATAGTAAAAGGTTCCCCTGAAAAACCCGAAAACCTCTAGACACAGACAAACTCAAGACAAAACTATACAAGTACAAAAAATGACATAATTATTACATTGCTTCCAGAGTAAAAGAATCAAGTACTTTAACTTAACTAATAAACCATTTTCATAGAAGAAGTGTCATAACAAAGTTGGTTGGGTTACCTTGGAAAATCTTCTTAGGCCTCAACCCCCATCTTGGGTTACCCTGGTAATATCTCACGAAACCCGACCCCACATGCAATCCAATGTGAAATCAATTATCTCTCAAAGGGACAAGATAATGATCTTCCCATTCTATGTCTTCTTGTCTCATCCCAAGTCTAAACTAGCCCTTGAGTCCATGAGTGAGACATAATTATCAAGTTAAATATTTTAGACTACCCATTTCCCTTAATACATTAATTTAGTTTTCATTAAGTTAACTAACTCTCTCATGAGTTACCCTAGCACCACTTTGTGTTATGGCCCCCATAAAGAGCCACTCCCCTACTGAAAATACAAGGATCTAACTAATACTTGAGGGTAACAATGTGTACAAATACTGATAACAAATATCCAACCATAAAATAAGAGACAACACTTCCCCACTCAAAGTAATCAGGTGATAAACTGAAGTAGAACTAAGTGCACTACCCAAGGTAAACAAAGGGCTACATTACAATTCACAATAATCCCCTTATAAAATAACATCTGGAAGACTTATAAGTACAACAATCTAATTTCCCCAAAAAAGTAAATAGAAGAAATCACAATTTAAATAGTTAAATTCAAGCAAGATGTGAATCTATGATTTGGATTTCCTAAATCCAATTTTGAAAACAATAACACATTGCTTAAGTTAATCGAACTTAACTTAATTTCATTTACAAGCAATAAGAAATTTAAATCTAAATGTTTATTTCAATTTCTCAATTATATTTAAATAAAAATCAACTTTCCTTTTTAAATCATTTTATTTTAAAATATATCAATTTTGCATTTAATTTGTCTATTTAAGAAATATATTTATATATATATATATAATAAATATAGTATATATAATATAATTTTTATATATTATTTATCATATATAATATATACATATTTTTTTATTTAAAGAAAAAAACATATTTAAAAAAGTATATCAAAATCACATTGATTGGGGTGGACGAAAGAGGGTTGAAGTGCATGTTTTACAACCATTACTGGTTGGTTGTGGGTCGCCTCAACAATCATCCCCATGTGAGGGGTGTGCACTGTGGTAGGTAGCATTGGCTTCCTATGAAGGTAGCAACGCTGCCTCCATAGTCACCTCCCTATGGGGGTGGCTGTGGGGGCAAGCCCCCAACCTCCATTTTTTTTAAAAACCTTACAAATTATCTTAATTCGCGTACGAAATTCTTTTCCATCTTAGACAATTTAACAATATATCTTTTTATAAAATAGAATTCTATAGAATTTTAATATTAAAAACCCAAAAATAAATATATATATATTGTAGACATGTGAAATTAGCATCATTCACATTCATCTGCTCATTAAATAAATCAAGCTCACTAATTCAATCATCAAATAAATCAAATTCATTAAATCTAGTCTCCTAAGATCATTCATTTAAATTAAATAAATCAACTTTGTTTAATTTAAGTCTTGCATCATCCTTTTAATTAAATAAACTATACTTTATTTAATTAAATCTCAAAATTAATATTTCTCCCTTTTGATTTAAATAAATCAAAATATTTAAGTCAAATGGTTCAAAACCCCTAATCATCATCTAAGTTAAGCTAATCTTGATTAATCTAATCTAATCACCCATCACATCCTCTATCTTTTCCCACTTGCACAAATAAATCAATTTATCAATTTATTAATTCATCATTTTCTTTCAACATGGCATCTTTGAGGAATATTCTCCAAATTTGAATCTCCCCCCAAGTTGACATGTACATCCAACAAAGCATTTATGAGGTCTTACATGACTCTTACATGTCTCTTGCAAAGGTTAAACTCAACATTTAACTCTCAAATTCAAATTTGAATCTCCCCCTCTTTGGCATATTGACCAAAATGTGCTCATTCCTCAACCTATCACAAGTTGACAAGTGGCATCTTCTCATTGGTGGATCTTTAGTCCCACATCCTCCATATTTGGAATTCTTCTATCCTTCTTGGCTATAAATAGAGGGCTTCTCTATTGTATAAATTCTCCACAATCTTTAGATCAAATCCACAATTCATGCAAAGTT
Organism: Sequoia sempervirens; assembly: GCA_007258455.2. Taxonomy (NCBI): domain Eukaryota; kingdom Viridiplantae; phylum Streptophyta; class Pinopsida; order Cupressales; family Cupressaceae; genus Sequoia; species Sequoia sempervirens. The sequence goes on along the minus strand of VDFB02256132.1, from coordinate 10,422,669 downwards.
ACTCTTTTCACATAGAGAGCTAATTTTTCCCATTATCATTTACAACATCAAGCTTTTCAAGGGTTGGGAAAGGGCTTCTTTCCACATCAAAGAAGCACCAATACACTATGGGATAGGTATCCATTATGCTATTTTATGTTCTTAATTAGTTATTTTATTTACATTGTGAGACATGATAGATTATCTCATAGGAGCACTATGGTATTTGCATAGTTTGAACTAACATGCTAATGTGTTTTGAAGTTTAAGCTATTTTGCAGATTTGTGGTGCTCACACACACACACACACATATATACACACACAGACACATATAAATATATATAAATTTATCAATGAATACAATAGTTGGGAAAATTCTTACAATTCTTTTCTATAGGAAAAAGATTTACAAATTTACCAAATATTTTCATTTTTCTAGACAAATAAAATAAATTGGGGAAAACAAAACTAAATGATTATTTTCTATAGGAAGTATTTAGAAAATTTCATAGAGGTTTTCAGGAAATAGATTTAAATGATATTCTTCTATAGGAAGATCTTTCCAATACAATAAGATTTTCCCAAATTCTTTTAATAGGAAGATTTTTTAATCTATTCCTACAGAGACTTACAAACTTTCGTATTGTTTTCCTCTGATGTTTTTCTATTGTTTAGAAATAACAATTTTATAGAGTCTCTTTGATTTCACTATAAAGTTTTCTACAAAAGCACTAAAATATTCACAGAAAATTTTTTAAACACAAAAGCCTTAAAAATTTTCAAAATAATTTGAAAGCTTCTACACAAATTATAATTTTTTTTGTACAGGAAATTCTTTCTAAAAAATTTCAAAAAAATAAAATAATTAAAGGAACCTATATTTCCAAGCTTCCTCCAAGAATTCACTTTTTACAGAAGAAGAAAACCAAAATACCAGAGCCCAAAAAATTCCCATGAACTTTTTTTTCAAAATTTCAACCACTTCTACCAAAAATTATCTTTCTTCCCTTTTCATGAAGTAACTTCTTACCTCTTCAATTATTGCAAAAATTCTCTCCAAAAATAAATTCTCAACAAGAGTGTTTAATAAATTTTCTAACACACATGTCAAAAGTGAAATATCTTCTCAACCAACTTAGATATTTCCCTTTTTGATAATTACAAGGAATTTATGGTAGTTTAATAATTCAAAATTCACAAATTAATATAATCTACATTATACATTATGTAATTTATAGTTCAAATTCACATAATAATTCTAAATAAATTTAATCTAATTACTTTATAAAACAAATTTAATCACAAGGATTAAATTACTTTACAAAATGATTAAATTTAATTAATTAAATTAAATTCAAAGCTTCTAAAAATATTATTTAAAATTGTTACAGGTGAGTAAATCAAATCAGGGTACAGATCAAATTTGACAATACACTAATCCTATATCAGTTATGACAAAAGAAAACTCAGACAGATTTCAAGACGAATTTTTATATCTTCTATTACAGAGTATTTATCAATTTTCTATATCTGCAAAGAAGGATTTAACTAAACATATATATAAAATAGAGGGACGCGTCTCAAGGAGAGACATGTCACATGGGAGGACATGTCTCCACAAAGTGGAGACACATCAACTCATATGACGTGTCTTTGAGAATGCATCTTTCGTAATAGATATCTTTGTTTAATCTAATCACTCGTAAAACCAAACAGAGATTAGATGATATTAAATCAATCTCAATGCGAATCACTTGCCACTATTAGGAGTTTCGATCGAATACAAATAATGAAGATGCATAGTGCATTCATTATTGATATCTGACCGATGCTATAGAATTAACACTCCCTCTTAGCTAGGGAAGATAAGTCAAAAAAAAGTAAGAAGGGATATCACCTCACACGTGATATCGAAGATATGATATGTTTTCTCAAGATTTTCAAGTCACATGGCATTCTTCATAATCACATCTTCATTATGGTATGTGCATTGACATCGAGTCACACAATGTCTACCATAATAATTCATAGCATATCCACGGATATATATAATTATCCACCATGATTATCTCATAGAAATCACAATGATCTTCAAAAGACATCAAGTCCCATGATATCCATCAAGGTGACCAAGAGATACTATCATGACATGTCCAAAAATATCAAGTCACATGATATCTATCATGATAGTTCAACTCATCATTGTAGAGTCGCCACTTTACAATGTCACATACAAGTGTTCATTATTAGAAAGATGGTCACCTTTCAATAATGTACACAGGGGACCGGGCCCATAAGGTCATGGAGTCACACACATGACAAAAGAGTTTACACATTAAACATCTTTAAATATATTAGTACAACTTCTAAACAATTTTGAATTTCAAACATAATATCAAATTACATTTCAATCATACCAAGCTTCTTCCTGAAGTGTTCATCCTTGATTCGAGACAGAGGTTTGGTGAGAATGTCTGTTGTTTGATCATTTGTACTAATATACTCCAACTAGATCACATTCCTTTCTACCATGTCTCTTACATAATGGTAGGGGATCTCAATGTGCTTAGATCTGTCATGGAATACAAGATTGATAGATAGCTTCATGCAACTTTGATTATCACAATGAATGATAGAGGCTCCATTGATTGCCCAAATAATCTTGTAAGGAGCTTATGAAGACACATTGATTCTCGAGCTGCCATACAAGCTGAAATATACTCTGCCTCGGCTGTATTCAATGCTATAGATGACTATTTTCCTGTTACACCAGGAATCAAAGTAGATCCCAAACAGAAGCAACATCCACATCTAGAGGTGCTCTTCTAATCAATGACACTCCATGCCCAATTAGAATCAGTATAACCATGCAACTCCAAGTCCACATCTTGGTTTACACATGAACTGACTATATGCACTCACAGTATAGCAGATATCTGGTCTAGCATTGACTAGATACACCAATGATCCAATCAACTGTTTGTACATAGTAGGATCCACTAGATCTGAATTAGTTATAGCCTCCTTAAGCATCTTCTTTAGGTCCAATAGGCTCCCTCTGAATCTTCAAGCACTTGTATCAACCTTTTGAACTCTTCATCCAAGATTTCCTACAACACTTTCCTTAGTGCACACCTCTGGTATAGTAGAGAGTTTAGGGTAGACCTCCTCGACCTCATAGTAGATTACTCTATTTTGAATAGGTTTGCAGAGCTACCAACATCAAATCCAGATGACTGTCTTGTCCAATTCTGATCTCAGCAGCTGAAGAGGTCCTTCAAGGATTTAACACTTGGCCTTGCAACACTGCAACCTTCACTTCTTCTCAGTGAGTCACAAAACTCCTTCTTGATCCTTGCTTCAGAGATTGCAAAGAAGACTTATGGAAGTGAACTCCCTCTAGCCACCAACTCAGTCTCATGGCTGCAAATTGTGACTTCACACTTGATCATTTCTTTGTTCGGCATGAATTCCTCATAAGATGCCTCAACCTTTTCATCACTAAGCAATCTCTCATCACCTTCTTGCTCCTAGAAATGTCAAGAAAGAATTTTAGAGAGAAATTACTAGCAGTTTATAATTATCCAAAGAAATATCAAGGCTAGAATCATACAAGGTTTACTATCTCAGGTTATAGCATAAATACATAATAATTTATGAGCAATATTAAAACATAAATGAATCAACCTATAAGAGAAATATATCAAAAGATCAGAATGAAGGGATAAAGAAACTTATCTTTATTTAATTTTGATATAACTCTTTCTTCCATCTCTTACTCCTCTTGAGAGTGCCAAACTCAGCACAACAAAAAAAATCTCACAACTATAGATTTCTTAATGCAATATGCAGTTAGCATGTAGAACCAACTCTCTCCAAGAGTTCAAGGCTTTATCACAGTTCATGCATTAGAGAATGATACCATAGAAATTAAAATTCTCTTTTTATTTCAGAGTCACACTCAGAAATCTTCACAACCAGCATGCAATAAATGAAAATTTCAAAAAAATATTATGCCAGTGAACACAATTCAAGAGAAACCACTATCTCTCTTTACTAATTACAAGATCCAACTAAATGATATAACTCAGCAAATAAAGAATCATTATCTCTTTAAATATTTTGATGGATGCAAATACTAGATGTAGTAAGATACGTTGCTCTTGTGCTTAGATTAGTCCACACCCTTTATGGTTGGAACATAGGCCCCTGGCAAGGTTGAATTTAAACATGGTCTTTGACCGTTCAAATTTACGATGCACTCCATTTCCTACTGCAACCTGTTAGAATAAGAAATAGATGCAACACATGATGAAGATGACACCAAATGATCTTATCCATTATCTTGATGAAATCATTTAGTTGCAGTTATTGAACTTAACATCATTAGTAGCTTGATCTGACAAAAATGAGCTCTTGACTGCAATGATGTAAAGGAAATTTGTATCCATCAAGACTGCAAGGTTGTACATAGATCTCCAGATTAAGTCAAACCATGCCATCACTGAACTCTCTAAATAAGCCTGAGTTTTGTAGATAAACATGTTTTTCATTTGACGATATGTTGAAAGCACCCAGGTAGCATATGTCATGACAACATCATCATTGCCTTAATGTTTCAATATGAGACAATAGTAGTGAAACTATTTTGAAGAACTCTGGCAACTAATCTAGTGACAACTAGTACTTCTTCACAGGTTGGCACTTATTGCAATTGACCACTTATGATTCAGGTTCCTGTGTAGAAGGGTTACTCAAAACAGTCTCATTGCCAAATTTAAGGAAACAAACAGAAGAGCCTACCATTCAAATCACAGCTAGAAAACAGAGTAAAGACGTTAACCAAATAAGTTAACTTTGAAATACAATCACCAAGTGAGTCTTTCGCACAAGGAAATCATGCACAAAGTGGAAGACAAAACAACATCCCAACAAGAACAAAACATGACTTTAACTATTGCTTCAACACGACAAACATTAGTCGCTAGTAGAACACGAACAAGTAAATATTAAATCCTGCAGATGGATGCACAAACTATGGCCATTAGTAGAGAAGCATCAAACCAACACAAGTCTTCCCACCACATAGAGGAAGCTCACAAGTACACACATAGGAGCTTGAACAATGGCTAATTTCTAACACCTAAACACTTCACTCAGGCATGACTTGCTATTATTTAGTCGTGCTTTAAATACAATATCAATATCAACCCCCCAATTCTTGAAGACTTACGGCTAAATAAAATATAGCAATCTAAAGAATGCAGGTTTCAATAAAGCATGGTTCTTGTAACATCTGTTACTCCCTTTGTGTAACCAAGATTGCCACTAACTTCAAAAGTAACTCATGCAAGTAATAATTCATATTCGTTGATCCTTTTAATCCCATGATTCACCTTCTAGGTGGAATCCCATTACATAGGTGGCCCCATGAGATAGTCACTCACCAACATGTAGTGATAGATTGAAAAATATGGCCCAATAAGAATTCTAAGCATCTCCCGATAATTCTTTATTTACACAAATCTGATCAATTCCCTGGAACCTCACTCTGATACCATGTTATAGGTGAGTAAATCAAATCAGGGTAGAGATAAAATTTGAGAATACACTAATCCTATATCAATTATGACAAAAGAAAACTCAGATGGATTTCAAGATGAATTTTCAGATCTTCTATTACAAAGTATTTATCAATTTTATATATCCACAAAGAAGGATTTAACTGAACATCTATATAAAACAGAGGGGCGCGTCTCAAGGAGAGAAACGTCACATGGGAGGACATGTCTCCACAAAGTGGAGACATGTCAACTCATATGACGTGTCTTTGAGAACGCGTCTTTCGTAATAGATATCTTTGTTTAATCTAATCACTTGTAAAACCAAATAGAGATTAGATGATATTAAATCAATCTCAATGTGAATCACTTGCCACTATTAGTAGTTTCAATCGAATACAAATAATGAAGATGCATAGTGCATTCATTATTGGTATCTAACTGACGCTACAAAATTAACAAAAATTAATTAAATAAACACTAAAATCATTAAAAGCATTAATTTTCCACAAAGCACACCTTGCAAGATAAATAAATATCAAATCAAACATGCATAACATGACCACAAGACATACTGAACTTGGACTGATGATACACTATAACTAGGATTGTGGTTTGACAAGGGAACCTTGTTACTATCTCCCAATCAACAATACCATTGGGAAATTGACATGCTCAGACCTGTGAAGCTAGGTGGAGATGATGTCCTGTACCTACAATCTTGCAATCAAACTTATATTGTTCATGTATATATATCATAAATCAAACACGCCATGAAGAGAAAATCGCAAGGTGCTCACAAGAAAGTGATGTAATCTCATTCTCTTCACCAATACAGTGTCACATCAAACTGATGAAATACAATATCAATGAACTACAAATGAGAATATATAACAATATCAACTCAAATAGACAACTATGCTAATCAGAAAGCATGTCACAAACATAATTATCCATATATTGTACCATCTCATCAAAAAATAAAATCTATCATTGCTCCACTATCAATGATCAAATACAACAACATAGTATCAAGGTCTATCAAAGTAAAAACACACTATCTAAAAGCATAAAGAAAATCGAAGGGGTACTACATCCTCCATCCCAGGATCAAGATTACTCCTGGAAGCCTATGAACAAATAGGAATAGAGCTCCCTCATCCTAGTCACATCCTCCCAAGTAGCTGAAGTATCATCACTAGGATCCCATTGGACCCTTACCTACTCAATATCTTGACCCCTGAGAGTGACTCTCCTGTGTTGTGTGATAGCCATAGGCTCCAAAGCTAGCTACTTGTCCTCTACCTATAAGGCATTCCAATTAAGGATGTGATATATATCGGCTTGATAAGGCCTGAGTGCTGAAACATGAAATAAATCATGTATGCACGAGAGATTGGGTGGAAAAGCAAGATGGTACAATACTGGCCCAATCTTCTCAAGAATCTTGAATGGCCTCACAAAGCGAGGTGAAAACTTAGAACCCTTTCCATAATGGATTGGAAACTTTCATGGACACACTCACAAAAGGACTCAATCACCAACTACAAACTGGTGATCCACTTGATGTGCATCTGCATACTTTTTATGCCTATCCTATGTAGCAACCAAGTATTCCCTGATATGAATCACTTGCTGCTCCATATCCTGAAGCATATCAAAACCCAATAGAACTATATCCTCTAATTGATCCCAACTCAGAGGATTCTAACATGGTCTTCCATATAATGCCTAGAAAGGAGGCATACCAATCGAAGTTTGATAGTTGTTATAAGAAAACTCCACTAAATGGAGATAGTCCTCCTATCATGTCTATTGGTCCATCACATACATGTGTAACATATCCTCGAGGATTGGGTTGACCCTCTTAGTTTTTCCATCGGTCTCAGGGTGATACACTGAACTAAAGTTCAACTGTGCCCCCATCGCATGCTACAATGACATCCAAAGTGCTGAGGTAAACATAGGATCCCTATCAGAAATGATCCGACGTGGATTACCATGCAACCTAATTATGTATCCTAGGAACACTATAGAAATTGATGAAGCATTATAGGATGAATGAATAGGTGAGAAGTGTGCTATCTTCTTCAACCTATCCACTATCACCATAATGGAATTGTGTTGTCACGAAGAGTTGGGTAACCCAACAATGAAAAACAATGAGATTATATTGAATTTTGACTTTGGCACCAAATGTGGCTACAAAAGACCTATTGGATGTTGATGTTCAGCCTTCACTTGCTGACACTCCAAACACCTTGACACAAAATCAGTGATATCTCACTTCATACCTAGCTAGAAGTATGACTGTCGCAAATTGACATGCATCTTCTTCACTCCTGGATGAGTTGAATAAGGTGCCAGATGTGCCTCTATCATAACCAAATTATGTAGATCTCCAAAATATGGAACATAAATGTGTCCCATATGTCTCAAAAAACCATCTAACTCTAGAGAATAACTTAAGAATCTACCCTCCAGAGTCCTACCTATCTCTATCTCTAATCTCACCTCCTAATACCAACTGTATGTAGGATGTGAAGAAAGAATCTAACTCCTCAAATCCACATTAAGATTCAACTCTGACAATTCATGTCTCTATCTGCTAAGAGCATCAAAAACTATGTTCTCCTTCCCCTAGACGAACTTCACCTTGAAGTCATACTCACAAAGGAATTCCATCCATCACCTCTGCCTATAATTAAGATTAGGCTACATAAAGATGTACTATAAGCTCTGATGGTCAATATGCAACTCAAATATGTTCCCTAAGAGAAAATTTCTCCATCTAGTCAAAGCATGTACTACCACTACTAACTCAAGATCTTGTGCGGGGTAATTCAATTCATGATCCTTGAGTTTTCATGATTCATACGCAATAACATGACCATCCTACATCAAAACTACTCATAATCCCTCCAAAGATGCATTAGTACAGACAACAAAATCTCTAGTAGGATTAGGTATGGCAAGAACCATTGCACTAGTCAACTTCTTCTTCAAAGTCTAAACTACTACCTCACACTATTTTGACTAGATAAATTTCTTCCCTTTCTGCTAAAGGGAAGTGATAGGATGTCCTATCCACGAGAAGCCCTAAACAAAGATCCTTTAATAACCTGCTAATCCCATGAAACTATGTATCTCTAACACATTCATGGGTGAAGTCCAATCAATGATTGCTTAGATCTTCACAGGATCTACTAAAATACCCTTTCATGATATCACATGTATAAGGTACTTAACCTCAATCTACAACATTCCACAATAGAAGATGAAATAAAAGAATCAAATGCTCCTGAATCAAATAGGATGCTAACCCTATTACCATGTAACATACCAAAAGTATCTACCACTATGCTCTGATGATCATCCTAGCAGTTATCAACCACAAAAAATACTTGATGACCTCTAGCTGCATCACCAATAGTTGGCCCTTTCGTTGCTGGCCTCTGAGTATAACTTGATGTTCCTTTATTGGGACACTGTCACACTATGTGACCATGTTGGCTACAAGAAAAACATCATGTACCCCTTCCAAATCCTCTACCTTTAGAAAGTGCACTCAACTGCTGAACACTACCCCTACTATAGGTAGATTGTGTACTCTATGTCAGTTGCTCAAATTTGGGGTGTTTGTTTTGCCTCCAGTTCTTGTCACCCCCTGATTGAACCTTGTCTCCATGTCTACTAGAAATTCTTATGTTTCCCATATGAATTTTTTTTATGACCACTCTATGCATGAACCTATTGTTTCTTAGGTGGTCCAGCTCCCCGAGTCTGGCCACTATGTGAACTAGGCCTTACAACTAAAGCACTACCTATTTGCACTCCAATATGGCCACCCAATGCCATCGTTAAGTTATCCTCCACTAGTCTGGCCTTCTCTAAAAATTTCTCCATAGTCTTGAGTTTGAAAACCTATACACCACCACTGATCCAGGCATTTAAGCCCCTAATGGAATGTTGATATGCATTCATCATCTCTAATGCTAGCAAACTACTTGAGGTCATAAAAATTATACTTATATTGTTCCACCGACATGGCCATCTGTCATAAAGCATGAAACTCATCTCCACGATGTTGTCTTCAATGGTCATAAGGGAATTTGACTCACAAGACACAATATTAATATCAATATGGAGCTTCTTCTCCTCCAATCTCCACCAAGTAGATGCAAAATACCTCAAGTGCATGATCACACATTTGGCCTTGGTGTTGCTACCATAAGGGTGCATAGAAAAACACCAATCAAGGTCTATAAACCATGTCTTAGCCTCTAATCCACTACCTAAACCATCAAATGTAGGTGAACGAGCTCTAAGTAAATCTCTCATGTGAGCAACTATGTCTTCCTTTGGTTATGTTGGGACCACTCTCTCACCAATATTAACTTGATCTTTGTCCTACCCTATCCCAATATGATCAAGAGTCTCCTCTAATAAACAACACAACTAAGCACCCTCGATCCCTAGTGGATCTTGATTCTAATCACCGCCTCTCAGAGCATTATAGGAAGCTTGATGTTCCTCACGATCTGAGTCATGAGGAACATGGGGAGGTGAATCATGTTGACTACCTCCACGACCACTTTCACAGCCATGATCACGACCTCTACTGCGACCTCACCTAGGTGGCATGATCCTACACAGACACAACAAGGTATGATACAACATAAAAAAACTTTAATCCTACAGAACTAACCACTTAATAGGCTCAACATTATTGCAGAGCACCCAATGTTTAAACTTGGACTCTGATATCATCACCATGTTCAAGAGCTTGGAAAAGTGAACCCAATGGAACATGAACAAGTGAAAAGGGACCTCATACGCTCATGTTATGCTCAGTCAAAATTGGTGTCAAACCAGGTATAGAGGCTTGATAGAAATGCAAAAAAAAAAAACATCTTTAAATTGGTGTCAAAGTTGGCATCATGATGAAGAGTTCATTGCCATGAGTCCAATGCCATTCGTTTAGTCAAAAATGAAGCTCGTACGAAAAATTTATGACTAGTCAAATTTGTGGTCAAACTTTGTCAAAGTGGTGATGTGGCATCATCAAAGCTTGACACTTGGCAGGGCACATGGTAGATGACATGATGGGAGTAGTGAGTTGGCATTGACATGGACCAATTAAAAGATAAAATATGGATTAAACCATATTTATAAAATTAAAAATATTTGGTCGAATTTTTTTAAAAAACAAAGAGGATTTGGTGGGATTTGATCCTTTAACCCATGCCTTAAAATCCTCTTTCCCAAGACCATTTCCCAAGATATAAGGGGAGCCCCTCCATATATAAATATTTTAAATAAGCATAAGAATTTCTTTATTTTATGTAAACCATAAAATAAGGAGAGAAATAAGGGGGGAACAATAATAATTTAAATAAGATTTTAAAAGATTAACCCCCTAAAACTAAAATTAAAGTTAACTTCCAAAATTAAAACAAATTTAATTTGTTATGATTTTTATAGATTGGAATTATGAGGGCCATGAATATACGAGAGACAATTTGGTTTTATTATAGTTGTTAAAACTAATATTCTTAAATTAAAACTAATCAACCTCTAAATGGTTAATAAAATGCTTTCCTACAAGAAAAGGCAAAAACAAAAAAACAATATGGAACCCAAATGGAAGGTAATAAGGGCTTAAAGAAAATGAATTTGATTTTTTAAGGGGTTAATGGTTGATATTATTATTTTTTATGTAAAAGAGGGGGAAAATACAAATTTTATGGTTTTAACCATAAGGGGATTTTTTTTTGTCTGAAAGGGGGTTGGGAGTGCAAGTGTGTTCATGGAGAATTCGAAATTCATTTTATGCTTTGTGATGTGAGAATAATTCTAGGAAATGGAGAATGGTGAGAGTTTTTGAGAGATGAGAGCTAGGACTTCAATGGTGAAATGTCATCTTTGTACATTTGGAGCTTGAAATCAAGCTTGTTGTACTTGTGAGGGAGGACTTTGTAATTCATTATTGTCTAAGAGCTGTGAGGAGACTTATAACAATTGGAGCCTTGTAATTATTTTTTGATCATATCAAGGATTGGTCCCTCAATTGGAGAGGACCTAGAGACGTATCCATCCTGGAAAACTCTGTTATCAACTTGTGTTGTCTTCTCTTTCTTTACTCTTCTTTATTAATCTCTTCACTTTAATTCGGTTATGTTTTATCTTTGTTTCAATTATGTATTCAAGATCTTCAATTTAATCATTGTAAAATCTATTATTCATGTGCAACAGTCCTAGATCCTAACATCAAATCAAGTGGTATCAGAGCTTTTTTGTGACTAGTGTTTGTAGAGGTGAATGATAACACAATCCAAGAGCTAGCGAGGTGAAGGCACGCTTGAAGAGTACAATCTTGAGATCGGTAAATGAAGAACTTTTCCAAGGATGCAAGGATCAGAAGATGGAAAAAATTTAGAGCTTGATGAGAAGATTTTTCAAAAAAAAATTCTCGAAATGAAGGAAATGGTAGAAGTTCCATTTCAAGAATGGCAGGAAAAATGGGAATGAAAGAAGCGTGGAAAAGGAGATTCTTTGAAGCAAGATAAGTGTGAAGATCAAAAGGGAAAAGGGAAAAGACTAGGAGCTGGTGATGAACCTCCAAAAAATCCATATTCTCCTTCTTCTACTGATTCTTCTTTTTCTGCTAATCCTTTCAATGGTGGACATAAGCCTAGAATTAAATTAGATGTAAAATTTGATCTACCTAAGTATTGTGGGGAATTGAATGCTTAGAAATTAGATGACTGGGTTCAACAAGTAGAAGCTTATTGTAGATTCCAAAATATCTTTGATGATGCTTATAGGATCTAGTTAGCTACTATTTGGTTGGGAGGAATAACTCTCACCTAGTGGAAGAGTAGAACTCGAGCAAAAATTTCACAACATAGTAGAGTTAGTTTAACTTGGGTAGAATTTGTTAATGGTCTTAAGAAGAAATTTTATCCCCTAGGCCATATGAAATAGTTAATGATGGATTGGAAAATGTTTAGGTAAGGAAAAGGTCAAACTATCCAAGAGTACACCCATGAATTCAAGGAGGCTATTGCATTGAATGTTCCATTGTACACCCAGGATACATTGCTTAAGTTCATAGGTGGTCTTCACTCTTATCTACGACATTCTATTTTGGTATTGCATCCTAGTAATTTGGATGAAGTATTTGTTTAGGCCACACACTTAGAGTCAAGAGGTAGGGGTACTTTTATGGAGAAGCTTGACTAGAAAAAATCTAAGTCTAAAGGTAAATATGAAGATGTAGGAAAGGGGAAGAAGACAAATACCATTAAGAAGAAGGATGGTAAGCTCACATTCTCTCATTATGATAGGGAAGGTCATGATGTAGATCACTACTAGAATTTGCATCTAGAATTGAAGCTGAAATGTTCTCGTAAATAGAAAGGAAAGAAGGAGACCACAAATATTGTTATGGATCCTAGTTAAGAGTCTGAAGATGAAACCAAGATCACAACAATGGGATTGAAAGGTAAGAATTTTACTACCAATGTTTTTGTTGCTAGTTGTGCTTCTTCTTTTTAATTCGATGATTTTCCTAAAGACAAGTGTGATATAAGAGGGATTCATTGCACACGGGTCTCTCCTTTCTCAAGAGATCACTAGGGAATGAACTAACCTTATACACCTCAGAATAATAAAACGATAAAGAGCTAAAACCCAATTACACTTCAAGGAAAGTAATTAGAAATCTTGAGAGAGATAGATTAAAGGATTCCTATCCCAAAAGAGTGAGCTATCGGCTAGAAGATGTCAACGTAGTTCTATGATTCCAACACAGTGTGTTGTCATTTGAAAGATGTGCTAGCATCTTGAGCAACACAAAAATTTGGAGCTCTATAGACATAAACAAATCCTACTTATAGACTCATGAGTAATCTATACAAGACTATTTAGCTAACCAAAAAACAAGTATTGAAGGAAATATTATGATGCTTGGAGAAAGATTAGCTTTTTTACAGACACTTAAGTCTTCACTCAAAGCTCCCTTTCATGACCTGCACACAAAAGATCAAGGAGAAATTTGTTGGGTGGTTGTATAGGGGTCTTCCTTTGTCAGAACCCATTTTGGTGTTCCCACCTCCATGAACAACAAAGTTGGAAAGGAATGCTAGAGCAGTAAATAAAGTGTGTTGCTAGGCTTTTGTTGTTTAGCCACTTGTTGACATGGAGTTAGAATCATGAAATTTTGACCCATGGGATTTTTTCATTAATGTCTTATGGTGCCATAAATGCTAGGAATAAATGTGAAAATATGTAATTTCCCCTAGGTGCAATTCTACGATATTACATTTTCCCCCCACTTTATTGGGCTTGATTTTGAAAAAAATCAGCATCTCTAAAGTATAAAAGAAAATATTTCACCCAAATTTTTGAATTTTATAGATTTACATGCCAATAGAGAAAGACCATAGCAACTACTATAGCCGAACTAACCAAAACTGAAGGTGCCCCCAACGTTTGATCTCAACAAACAACATTTGAGTGATCACCAAAAATTGTTGAAGGTCCTAACCTAGAAAACTCAAATTTTAGGTCACCTTGAAAAATCAAAAGAAAGCTACCACAGAGAGAGTAATGATCAAGAAAACGTTATTGATTCGAAAGAAAAATATGATCAAGAGATGACCTTATGCCCCAGTTTTCCCCCAGCTTAGTGGGGAAAATTTAGGAGAAACTAGGAAGCCACAAGGCCTAGGGAAAATGGGCCATGGGAGGCCTATATATACCTAGGTGGGCCCATAGGAGGGTCATTTTCACTATTCACCATGAGAAAATTGTTGACTTTTCTGAGACAAAAGTCAAAAAAATGCCTAGCAAGAGAGAGTATGATGAACCAAGGCTAGAGCAGCTACATTAGGACATCACTGAGGTTTGTGAGGTGGACCAAGTAGGCCACAAACTCTCATTCTTTCTTGTTTTTTATGTATTTTTTAAGATTTTCCCACTAGCTAGGTGCACAGGCATTTTTTTTGCATGTCTGCGCCCAAAAATTGCATTGTCATCGATGATAAGCGATGTAGTCTCCTATGCACACTATCATCTTGGAGACACATGGTCATCTCTAAGATGACCATGGAGGTAGGAAATGTATGTGTGGCACACAAACATCTACATGTCGTTCATAGGTCTTAGTGGATTTCTCTTACCTTTAATGTAAAATGTTGATGTTTTGATTCAAAAAAATTGTAACTTTTTGGAAAGAGTACCCAAAGATTCAGGAGAATCTTGGAGGGTAAGCATTCCAACTGGTTCATGAGTAGAGGGACTACCTATCTGAGCATGAGGTCACACTCTTAAAGCACATTGGTCTTTGGAATTTTTTCACCATGCAAGAAATGAGATATCATGATTAGATGTTGAAGGACCTCATGGACCAGTGGGATGCCACTACGTCATCATTCTGGATGCCATGTGGAGAGATGACCATTACTCTCAAGGATGTCTATTAGATCCTCAGACTACCCATCTGTGGATGGGGAGTGGGCCTTGACGACACATGATCAATACATGAGCAATCAAAGGGCATATACTACTACATAGGTAGGATGAATGTCAGCAATGACATGAGTCATATCTATACACACTAGTATGACCAAGCGAGGACCACAACACCATTGATCCACTAGGTTATGGTCATGATCATTTCTTTCTAGATCATGATTGATGGGTGAGGATCGCACCTTCACAGGGGCCTCATTCATAAAATCAAAGAGATGGTGGAGCATAGGGCCATCTTTACTTGGGGGCACAACATGTTTGCATACCTCTACTAGAAGCTAGTCTAGAACATGCACTACGAGTACCTAAGCCCTACTGTGTGAACACTTTTGCAAGTGTGGGACTTTTCCCACATCATGTGCACTTGACCAGTTGGATTTCCCCAGTGATGACCATATCAAGTCCCCATGGCCCACTGGTATGATATGATGGGCCTGTGGAGGTTCGTAGATTTATAGTTTTGGTAGTTATGGTTTGATACCCACATGACAGATAGGGTTCGATGGAGGCCCTATCAATTTTTCAGGTGGGTAGATGATGGAAGGTACCTAAGGAACGTATAGCAAGATCATTTTTTGATCGGGCATAGTGATTTTTTCATTGTACCCTACTACTAGAGTTAGGTCATATAGCAGCATGGCCAATTGTAGACTATACTAGTGGATGTACCCACCTATACTAGGGCCCATAGGAGCATGACAAGGGTGTGGGACAACCCTCATCTGAATATGACATATATCATCCCCTCTAATTATGATGAGCTTGATCATGATCCTTAACCCATATTGATGGTGGATAATGTTAGTGTGGTAGTAGAATTCATGCGGTGGTGGGAGAGGCATCGTCCTACTCCTATGTTCAATGAGGGTGCTTCGGGAGTGGACCGTGGTCCATAGGTGAACATACTATCCCTACCATTGTAGGATAGGAGGAGAGGTTGGTGATAGGCTGGGAAGGAGGAGGAGGAGGAAGCACCTCAAGAGGAGGAAGCGGCACCATCGAGGTCAAGGAAATAGAGGAGGTTAGATCCCCCATATGCTACCCCTATTTCTTCAACACTATCATCTTCTACTATGGCTACATCACTTGTGGTACCAGGAGTAACCATCAACGTTAGCGACATAGGTCCTAGCACTAACCCTCACCTTGACCCGACATGGTAGTCGAGGGATCCAGGTATACATGATTCATCATTTTATGTCATGTAATTTTATTTTTATGATATATGTATCTTATATATGCCATGTGATACTGATGTATTTTCCTTTTCTATGGTTGCAGAGGATGCACAGTGATGGACTGGGTTCATAGCTTAGAGTATTTTAGAGGTTTCCCTTGCTATACAGATTTACAGATCAGTTCTCAAGGCGTATTGGCTAGTTTCTATGGGACATCATGCCCCTAGCTTTGAGTCAATTGTACGCCTGTGGACTACATATGAGGAGTGGGGTGCAAATATTGTTCAACTCACTATAGAGTTGGTGGTCATGCAAGGGAAACACGAACTACTCTTGGGGGAGCTGCGAGCGACACTTTTTGAGTGAGACACAATAGTGAGGAGGGATGATGTTGCTAAGCAAGAACGTGATGCCCTTCAGAGCCATCTTGATTACCTCAGTGAGTAGTCAGGGGTTGTAATCTAACAGATGTTCAATGACTGCATGATCAGTTGTGACAAGTAGATTTGAAGATATCTTTCTTATAGGGAGAGATCAAAGGGATGCGGGTACAACTATTTAGATCATGATCTCATTGTTTGTGCTCAATGACCACTGTTTAGCAACTCCCACGGCTTCTAGAGCATCTACAAGAGCTAGAGGGCTCCGAGATCCATGCACCGCAGTGATCAGGGGCTCATCATTAGTTTTTGTGCATATCATTTTTGTAGCAAGATACATATATGTTCATATATACTTGTATATCTTTTGTATAGACATATATTTAGCAGCCACTCACTTTTTGGAGTAGTGGCCTGATACATGTACATGAAATTAGATACATGCATTGTGTATATATATACATATATGGATACATAAATTATGATTTCATGAAATTTTTTATTTGGATGTGTATTTTTTTAATTCATTTATCACATGTTTATGCTATGGATGTTATATTCTCATGTGGATGTATGCTTACATTGGATGCTAATATGATTTAATAAACACACATGATTGTATGTTAATTAAATATAATGATAATCTAATGGACACATACACATATGCATGTGGTCATTCATAACATGAAAATTCTTGTAATGTGTTAATAAACAATTCCAACATATGTAGTACTACTACTCTTTCTTATAGAGAGAGCACCACATAGGTGACACATAGGACACTACGCATAGTAACAATGAATATGCATCACGTTAACAAGTTCCTTTAAAGGTGTTTTTTCCATAGATGATAATCCATAGGAACCTGAGCCATATATAGAAATCACAATGTAAGGGCCTAACTAGTTAGGGTTGAATTTTTCCCTCTGGTCAGGCAATGCATTTACATTTCTCTAGTTTTCACAAAGAACCAAATCTCCTATTTTAAAAGTTCTAGGAAGCACAAATTGATTTTATTGTCTAGATAATTATTATGCCTTCAGCACACATACCTCATTCAAAATGGGGACCCTCTCTTTCCTTCGCCTTGCTAGGTCACTTTTTGTTGTTCTCTCATTTTGTGTGCCCCCTATTTGGTGCTAAAAATGGTCAGTAAGCTCTAGGGAAGTCATCTTGAGTTGACCATGTTTTTCCCCCTCAAATTTTCAAGGTTCTTAGTCTTTGTGGGATACCACTAGTTGTTTGGCTTAGCTTTTAAAGATGGCATTTGTGGAGCCCATCGAGTCTTCCCCATCGGGCTGCCCCTATTGGGTTCTCATTACTTCATAGTTGTCTCAAAGAGCCATCCTAAGGTGGCTCTCCAACCACTAGGACCTAGACCCTCCAATGCCATCTATTTATCACCAAACTATCAAACAACCATCAGCTGACTGTTTCTCATCTTATGAGTCTCAATGATCCCTCCACCATTTTCAAATGATGGCTCACCAATGCAACGTTCATTGTATGGTCATTAATGTAGGTCATTTAATGTGCTATTTTCTATAAATAGCCAAGTTTGAGCTATGATTTTCATCCTGTTAGTTGATTAGAATGAGTTAGAGATCCATCTTCTAGCACTACCTTCGAGCCCAATGAGTCTCATAGCCAATTCAACTCTTTTGCTAGCTGACTTCTTGCTTCCATCAGATTCTTGAGGTAGGTTTTCTTCCTACACCTCACTTTGAGTTTTCTTCAATTTCTAAGTAAAATGAATAGGTTTAAGTGAAAAAAAATTGGTAACTAATTGAAACTAATTAGGGCACACAAAACCCATGTGCTCAAAATTTGAAAAACCCTCAAAATCAACCCACATGATGACTACAGAACCTTGATTCCCTGAAGCCATTCTTTAGCCAAAATGTTCATGCTTTGTGGGCCTATGACCTCCCATTGCCACTGGTAGCTTTTGAAATGAAGTTAAACTTTGCAATTACAAACCTTTCTATTGGGTCCACTATCGCGAGAGGACCCCCTTAGCCACTTGCAACTTGGTCAAAAATCACAAAGTGAAAATGAAAGTCTAATGAGCCACTTGGGTCTGCCACTGTGGGATTCTTGTCCCAAGGCACTACTCATGATCTACTATACCCAAATGGATTTCAGACCCTAGTTTTCTCATGCTCGGGTCTTGTCCCTTTGAGTACACATAAACTTAATCTTTTGAAACCTTAAGCCATGTGCTGTCTCGAGTCCTACCTCAAGGACTTCTGCAGGCAGAGTTCCATCGGTGTTTTTCCTTCCAGCATAGCTTTTATAGCCCATCCATTTGACCTTCTGGATCCTGAACTTGTCCTCGTCGGTCACCTTTATTTTGAACCTTAAATGATGAAGTACTAACCTCATCTTGGGTCTTTCCTAGCAGACCTCCATTCGTAGGCTACCACAGTAAGATTGTTGTATCTTATAGGTTTTGATGAAGGACATTCCTTCCCTCGAGACTTGACTCCATCATGACAACCAAAATGCAAAATGAAATGATTAAGAGATCAACCTCAATTAATTCATCCAATGTGGACCTCTATCATTAGAACTCTGCTTATGCTCCATCATGCTCAAATAGAAAATTGTTTATTTCCTTTTGCCTTCGAAGACCCAACCTCCCTTTTTTTCATCAAAGTCTCCAAGAGATTAACTAAGTGAACATAACTACCACACCTCCATTTGGACCCAATGTGATGGGTTTCTCCCATTAGACTTTTGTATGACTTCCACCTTTTCAAATGACAATCACATAACATCCTTTTTCTATTTCCAACATGAAGTGCCTGAATTCTAAGTCAGTGATGCCACTTCCTTCTAGAGCCATGGGTCTTGCCCGATATAACTTCACCCACAGACCACCAATCTTGCTAGAGTTGTTTCCAATGATAGAATCCTATTAGCAAAGCTTCCTCCTAGTCTCATTTTCTCAAAAGGTGATCTTAAGACCCTTGAATCTTCTAAAGGACTTTGACCCTCATGCCAAAATAGGGCACTCTCCTTGGTGGACCCCACAAACTGCCTAAATCTCAAGGTGGGTTGGGACAGGTGGGCCGCCATGCCTTGATTTCCATCCCTCATGTAGTTTTTCCAAAACAACCATTAGCCTAGGGAAGTCTAATCCTCTAGGCCTGAATCGTTCAAACTCCTTACTATGAAATGATGATGACAATCAGAAAGACATGTTAGGACTCTTAAATGATGATTTATCCAATTTAACATCATTTGTAGGATTTTGGTTAGCTTTCCTATGTTTTTATTCTTGAATGTGTGACCTCTCTCTCACTCGTAGGATATATGGAATCATGTGAGAGACCTTCGGGAGTAGTCGCAGAGAAGGAAAAGGGAAAGAAAATAGCCAAAGCATCCTATGGAAAGGATGATAAGGATTAGATGAAATATAAGTTCCAAGGGGAACCCTTGAACTCTAAGGTCACCACAACGTGGAAGGAGGTCTCTAACACAAATATTGGGTAGACCAACATTGATGAGTTCAAATATAGAGTTTGGATTAGCCCCATAATTTAAAATGATCGAAAGATAAAAAGTAGTGGATTGGAAAAAGTTTTAGGCTTCCCTCCTACTCTCATTGCCCGTGAACTAGTGATGACCTACAAAGAGGTCTATCTGGAGGAACCCTGGACTATTGTAAATAGAGATGGAAAAATAATGTTTGATCTATTAGCCAAGTCAATAGGGACAGCCTTTCACATCCCTACATTCAAATAAATGGAAGAAGTTACCATGAAAAATGCCAAAGGAAACAAGGGGTTTAGATCCCCTTAGATTCAAAAGGATTATCAACTAGTAATGGTTGAAAGAGAAAATGGGTTGTGCTACCAAAGTGCCCCAAGAACTCTACCATAGTGATTTTTATGAGGATTACCATAATTTAGTAATCTTATTGAGTAGGGTCATGGGCCTCCCTACTTTAGTCTATTTAAAAGAGTGGATGTTTTGTGGCTATCAAGAAGACATCATGCTTCTACATGACCTCCTACCTTGTATATTCATTGGTAGGGAATTGAAAGTTTATGATTGATACCCCCAACTTCAATACCAAAACTTCAAGAGAGATTACTGCAAAGTCAATGACACCTTTATAGGGCATATTATCAAATTTCTAGGGGGTGATTTTGAGAGAAGAGTCTCACACAACGCTAATGCTTTCCTTTTCCAATTTGTCTTCCTATTCATTTAGTATATGAAGTTCACCTACATCTAAGCAGAAGGTTTCACATAGAAACCATACAAGCTACCCTGATACCCTAATAACCAAATCATATTGCTAGAGCTCACTTGGTAGCTACAACATGCACACAATCTTTTGAGCAACAAGCAAAAATTGGGGATTCCTTATCCCCTCTCTTTCAGCCAAGGATTGTATGAGCTCCACACCTCCCAATCTATAGATCATTCTGATAAGCAACTGGTGGAATATAATTTGCAATTCCACACCACCAGATAATGGATGGACACCTATGGAAAACTAAGGAGGTTGCACCTCAACACACCCATGTGCATCACGTTGAAGAATTTTGGGAAAATTCTAAGGATGAAAAAGAAGTGTGGATGAGGCACTACATGTGAATGACCACATACTTTGTGAAGAGGGTCAATTTTTTCCTAGTGCTAGACCAAGTGGAGGAGGAAGAGGATACAATGGTCGATTGTTGGTACAATGTAGTTGGTGATTTTCCATTGCCTTTAACTAATTGGGATGAGCAAGAGGTCAATGACCTCAAGATTCTAATAAAGCCCAATGAGGCTAGGATGAAAGAATGGATTGATGAGCAGGTTGCCGAATTGAAACAACAAGTAGCTCTAACTTATGAAGAGCTTGAGGAAGAGCCTATAAGTGAAACTGATAGTTGGATAGCTACTGCCCCAAGAGAAGAAGGTTCCCAATCTCCTACAGTCACTAGGTCAAGGAAAAGAAAAGAGATAGCTGAAAAATTAGTACAAGCCAAGATTATATTCAAGGAAAGCTTTAGAGAGTGAATCCTCCAAAAGACCAAAGACATTAGGAGGTCTTGATACCATTCAAGAAGATCCTCTCCATGAAGGAGAAGAGATGGATGTTGAGCAACTGAAGTCTCCACCTACTACCTCTACCATGGCTACTACCACTACTCCACTGCCTACCTCTTAGGCAATGGTTGCCACTTCCCTGACTATGGTGGATATCTTTTTCCACCTTTCTTTCACTCCACCCACAATGTAGGTTATTATAATTGACTCTTTTTCTGTCACCACCTCTCTTCTCTCTTCTGCCTCCATATCCCCAACAACCTTACTCATGCTAGTAATGACAACAATGCCAATACATGCTCCCTCACTCTTTCAGGCCTTTGTCTACCACATGAAAAAAGCTCATGTAGAGTTGTCTGGGGTTTTGATAAACCCAACAATATAGGCTTCCTTAGCATAGATTCTTGTTAACATTCCCACATCCAATCCTCCAATTGAACCATGAGAAATGAAAACCACAATGGAAATATATGAGTTGGAGAGACAAGAAAGAGAAGCCATAAAAGGTATAAAAGATTAGGTAAATGATTACCATGAGCACCCTAAGTTCCAACACCTATGAATTGATGAAGTGGTGCATGAAGATAAAGAGGCAAAGTCCTCTGAAAGTGATGAAGAGGATGCTAGTATAAAATATATTGTGGAGACCTTTGATGTGAAGCTTGAAGAGGAACTAGCTCAACAATTGAAGGATGATGCAGAGAAGATAGAAAGGCTACCTTCTAAAGAAGAAAAGGAATTGAGTGATAAAATGGAGGAGTATACTAAACCTTGAACTGGGGAATATGATGAAATCCCCAAGCATGATGAATAAATGCATCTCTTAGGAGAGAAAGAGGAGCAAGAAGAGAGAGAAAAGAAAGAACAAGAAGTAATTCCTCAATGCAAGGAGGAGGAAAAGAAAGAAGAAGATAAGCCTAAGGAAGATGCCAAAACTCACAAGAGCCTAGAAATAGAGCAACCTGAAGAACATGGGCATAAAGAAGAAGAAGAAAAAGAAAATAAAACTGATGAAGGGGGGAATATCCCCAAAGAGCACACAACCATCAAGTCCCCATAAAAGGGAAACTGTAATCATCCATGATTCAAATGAAGGAGAAAAGATAGAATAATAGACTCATGGGGGTAAAGTGATGGACATTGAACACTCTTGTGAAGAAGAGAATGATCATGAATCACCAAAGGGAGAATCCTAGATACATGAGTGGTCTAAAAATAGTTGGAGAAGAAAAATGTAGCATTGAGGGACCCAAATACAAGGCTAGAGGCCATCTTGGCTTGAGCACAGGTTAGCATGAAAAAGGAAAAGAAGCGTAAGGTCAAATCTCATCTTACAATGGATGCCTTCGGGTCTAGATCCATGGAAATAGCTACTCTAGTGGTAGGAGAAGAAGGGGTGAGCTATAATATTTCCACTCTAGATCTTGGAACATCCACATAGAGCAGATGTTTGACCATCTCCAAGGGTATGTTTCCACCATTATGCACCAAATGAACAAGGAGAATACCTCTAAGGAGGAATTGAAGGAACAACTGGCTGATTTGAAAGCCTATATCCAACAATGATCATCAATGGAAGAGCTCCCCACCACATCCTCAATAGCACAACAACTTCTATCCAAGGAATAGATTGATAAGCTTGAGAAGAGAAAGAACTCGACAAAGGCCAATAAGGATTGGTTCGAGTAGGTCCTCTACAATGGTGTTAGGGGATTAAGGCATGTATTTAGGAAAGCCAATAAGTTATTGGAAATGCTAAAGGTGCTCGAGGGTATAAAGAAGTTCTATAGTAACTACCCCAACTTATACAAAATCATGTATCCCAAACTTTAGGCCATCCTCAAAATACTAGATAGATTCTAGGAGAAGGAGCTCAACTTAGTAGAGAAGGAGCCACAGTAAGATTGTTGTATCTTATAGGTTTTTATGAATGACATTCCTCCCCCTGAGACTCGACTCCATCTTGACCACCAAAATGTAAAATGAAATGATTAAGATATCAACCTCAAGTGGGTTGTCCTGCGTAGACCTCCATCATCATAACTCTTCCTATGCTTCATCATGCTCAAAGGGAAAAATGTTTACGTCCTTTTGCCTTCAAAGACCCAACCTCCCTTTTTTTCTATCAGAGTCTCCAAGAGATTAACCAAGTGAACATAACTGTGACACCTCCATTTGGAACCAATGTGATGGGTTGCTCCCATTGGACTATTGTATGACTTCCACCTTTTCAAATGACAATCACATAATGTTCTTATGCTATTTCCAACCCGAAATTCCTAAATTCTAAGTGAGTGATACCACTGCCTTCTAGAGCCATTGGTCTCACTTGACAGAACTTCACCCATGGACCACCATCTTGCTAGAGTTGTTTCCAATGACAGACTCCTATCAATAAAGCTTCAAAGAGTGAATCCTCCAAAAGACCAAAGACATGAGGATCTCTTGATACCATTTAGGAAGATCCTCTCCATGAAGGAGAAAAGATGGAGGTCAAGCAACCGAAGTCTCCACCTACTACCTCCACCATTGCTATTACCACTACCCCACTGCCTACCTCTTAGGAAATGGTTGCCACTTCCCTGAATACGGTTTATATCTTTTTCCACCTTGATTTCACTCCACCCACAATGCAAGTGATTATAATTGACTCTTTTTCTGCCACTACCTCTCCACTCTCTTTTTCCTCCATGTCCCCAATAACCTCACTCGTGCCAACAATGACAACAATGCCAATATCTGCTCCCTCACTCCTTGAGGCCTTTGCCTGCCATATGCAAAATTTTCCTATAGAGTTGTCTGTGGTGTTGATAAACCTAGCCATATAGGCTTCCTTAGCATAGATTCTTGCTAACATTTCCACCTCCAATCCTCCAATTGAACCATGAGAAATGAAAGCCACGATGGAAATATTCAAGGAGTTGGAGAGACAAGAAAGAGAATCCATAAAAGGGATAGAATATTAGGAAAATGATTACCATGAGCACCCCAAGTTCTAGCACCTACCAATTGATGAAGTGGTGCACAAAGAAAAAGAGGCAGAGTCCTCTGAAAGTGATGAGGAGGATGCTAGTATAAAATATATTGTGGAGAGCTTTGATATGAAGAACGAAGAGGAACTAGCTCAAAAATTGAAGGATGTTGCAGAGAAGATAGAAAGGCTTCCTTGTAAAGAAGAAAAGGAATCAAGTGACAAAATGGAAGAGGATAATAAACCTTGAACTAGGGAATATGATGAAATCCCCAAGCATGATGAAGAAATGCATTTGTTAGGAGAGAAAGAGGAGAAAGAAGAGAAAGCAAAGACAGAACAGGAAGAAGTACTTCCTCAATGTGAGGAGGGGCAAAAGAAAGAAGAAGATAAGGCTGAGGAAGATGTCAAAACTCACAAGAGCCTACAAATAGAGCAACCTAAAGAATATGGGCATAAAGAAGAAGAAAAAGAAAAGAAAACTGATGAAGGGGGGAATATCCCCAAAGAGCACATAGATATCAAGTCACCACAAAGGGAAACTATAATCATCCATGATTTATATGAAGGAGAAAAGATAGAACAATATACTCCTAGGGGTAAAGTGACGGAGATTGAATACTCATGTGAAGAAGAGAATGATCATGAATCACCAAAGTGAGAATTCCAGATACCTGAGTGGCCTAAAAAATATTTGGAGAAGAAAAATGCAGCATCGAGGGACCTAAAGGCAAGGCTAGAGGCCATCTTGGCTTGAGCACGGGTTAGGATAAAAAAGGAAAAGAAGCCTAAGGTCAAATCTCATCTTACAATGGACTCCTCTGGGTCTAGATCCATGCAAATAGCCACTCTAGTGGTAGGAGAAGAGGGGGTGAGCTATAATATTTCCACTCTAGATCTTGTAAAATCCACGCGAGAGTAGATGATTGACCATCTCCAAGGGTCTACTACCACCATTATGCACCAAATGAACAAGGCCAAGACCTCTAAGGAGGAATTGAAGGAACAAGTGGCTGATTTGAAAGCCTATATCCAACAATAGTCATCGATGGAAGAGCTCCCCACCACATCCTCAGTACCACAACAACTTCTATCCAAGGCATGAGAAGAGAAAGAACTTGACAAAGGTCACCAAGGATTGGTTCGAGCAGTTCCTCTACAATGGTGTTAGGGGACTAAGGCATGTAGTTAGAACAACCAATAAGTTCTTGGAAATGCTAAAGGTGCTTGAGGGTATAAGGAAGTTCTACAGTAACTACCCAAAATTATACAAAATCACGTATCCCAAACTTGAGGCCATCCTCAAGATACTAGATAGATTCTAGGAGAAGGATCTCAACTTATTAGAGAATGACCATTGGCTCATGGAAATATGAAATTTGGGCCTAGATGATCAGAAGGAAGTGATAGAATGATTATTTCATGAGCTAGAAATGGAGATTGATTGGGCTAACGATGTCCAGATAGATTGTATAGAGTATTTGAAATTGTTAATAGATCTTGGTGCTAGATGCAGCTAAGTTAGAGCCATATTTCTAAAAGAAACTAGAAAGAAAATTTTTGGCTACATTGATAGTGGACTTCATGGGAATTTCTGCATGAGTCTTCTCACAATATGAGCAAGTAGTGAATAACACACCCAAATATAACAAGGACTAGGATACCGTCACCAAGAAATTGAGAAAGCTAAATTACCAATTGCTCGAATCAGATATATTGGAATGGAACAAGCTCCAGGTGTTGATCTTGAAGTTTATTGAATATGCCATAGTCAAGAAAAGTGATATCACAATAGCTACAGGAATCAACATGGAGAATGATTATTTTATGAGCTAGAAATGGAGATTGATTAGGCTAACGATGTCCAGACAGATTGTATAGAGTATTCGAAATTGTTAATAGATCTTGGTGCTAGATGCAGCTAAGTTAGAGCCATATTTCTAAAAGAAACTAGAAAGAAAAATTGTGGCTACATTGATAGTGGACTTCATGGGAATTTCTGCATGAGTCTTCTCACAATATGAGCAAGTAGTGAATAACACACCCAAATATAACAAGGACTAGGATACCGTCACCAAGAAATTGAGAAAGCTAAATTACCAATTGCTCGAATCAGATATATTGGAATGGAACAAGCTCCAGGTGTTCATCTTGAAGTTTATTGAATCATGCACCCTTGGTGCCTCACTACTTGTAGCCCTAGTAGCTATAGGAATATCCACAATAGCCTCAAGTACCATTATACCTACAAGGACCTGAATTTCCACCTACTCAACATAATCAATTGGTAGCACAACCTTTCTTCCTTCATAACCAAATGTCATAGTTGAACAACGTAGAGAAGGATTGATTGGATGAGCTAACAAAGATAATCCTAAAGATTTCCATAGAGATGAACCACTTGAGAAATTAGAACAACTAGTTGCAAACTTCCTAATAGGGAGTGGGGTTGGAGGAATCAATCACTGATTCCTACTCTAGGCCTTTCCTTGTAAGATCTCCTTGGTGCTTGCTTCACCAATCTAACCCATAGGCCCCTACTCATGACTAGGTGCCCTTGGTTTGTCTTTCCAACCCATCTTCCATCAACAAGCTTCCCTTCTACCAAGCCAACCTTGGTGCTTCGCCATATACTCTCCATTGGCCCTTACTCTTCCTTAAAGACCAAATTCTCTCCCTCATTCAACTTGAAAACTTGCAGAGGTGTAACACATTTAAATAGATTCAAGGGACTCTACCTAGGGTTCTTATAGATTCTCAAGACTCCCATTTACCATCGCTTCCACAATCCTTCTCCTAGGGTTGGGAAAGGCTACAAGCCTTGAGCCCCCAATTAGGTCTCTGAACAAGGGTAAAATGATTTTTCCTTCTAAACACACCAAAGGACCTAGGTTCTTTGCTTAGGGTTTTTTTTTCTCATGCCCTCACCTCCAAGATTTTTAGGGTTTCAAGCCTACTCAGGCCGTACATTGTCTATACACCAAAATGGTCAAAAAGCTAGGGTTTTTAAGCTATCTCAATGTTGTTTCAGACTGTCAAGAAGTTCTCACTCTGGATGAACTATTAGAACCACCCCCTAGCCTCCAAGCATAGCTGAAATCCTCAAGAAAATTCATAAGAAAGAATTTCTCAAAAATCTCATTTCCCCTGCAAGTTATGAATCTTTTTCTCCAAGTTTTCCCTAACTAGACCTGCACTGGCTCGCCTAGGGCAAAGCTTTGCTAGCATCTCCTGCACTGCCACAAAACCTAAATGCTACCATATTTACAAGGAGGGAGCCTATACACTAATCCCAAAGGGCCGTACAAATTGTACTATGGGAAAGTGCTCTAGAGCTCCATCTTCCAAAACTGCCTATTACAGGCTAGAAAAAGATAGTGGACAAACTATATACAAATAAAAGAAGAAAAATGATTTGAAAAGACAAAAAGTTAGCACAATAAGCTTGAAAAAACACTACTCTACATCCTACATAGGCCTAAATTCCTTGATCAATCCATTATAGCACTGTTCTTGAACAAAAACCAGAAAAATAATGGCAAAACGTTATTTTTCTTCAACTTCCCTAAACACAGTCTGTACAATGAACTTCCAACCTTCCATAAAGGTCAAGGAAACCTTTACATATGCTTCTCAAATAGTTGAGATTCTTGGGTCGAGCCTTTAGATGACCTAAAGATGCAAATTATAAAACCCACTATGTTTTCTAAACTCTAGCAATTTTTACAACTTAGCCAAAATGAAGATCTAAAACTACTTAACTCTTGTCAACCTCTTTCCCAAAGGTCAAAAAGCATCCCTTAGATCACCACTAAATGGTCTACATTACCTTATGAACAACACAACAAAATTTGAACTTTCTTCTAGACTTCAGCAAAACCCATCTTTCCCAGGTGCTCTTGCACCATTCTCCCCCTCTTAGCACAAACAACTAAGGAATTCTAAGAGAGATCAGAGACATATCAATGCCTTGCTTCTTAAATTCTACTTTTTCTACCTAGGTATCTTCAGATTCATGCTTATCCTTCTATTTGACAAGATGCTCCATGTACACCTTGTGCCTTGTAGCCTTCTTCACTCTTGACTCCAAGATCTTCTCTACTTGTAGCTTGTTTGGAGTTGGTAGTGTCATGTTGCTGACATCCTTGAATCTCTCCTTACTGTCTTGATCCAAATCCTTGACTATTCCCTTATACTTGATCAAATCAGCAACATTGAACACAAGTGAGATCCCTAGATCAATAGGTAACTCCACCTTGTATGCATTATGCCCATACTTAGCCAATATCTTGCAGGGTCCTACTCTTTTCATTTGTAGCTTGGTTGACATTCTTTTCGACAACCTTGATTTATTAAGGTGGACCATAGCATAGTCCCCTACTTGAAATTGCACATCTTTCCTTGAAATATCTGCCTTCTCCTTCACTTTTTGTGTAGCCTCAGTAACTATCTTCTTGACCTGCTCCTAAATCTCCTTCAAGGTTTGACTGAAGTCTTCTACATGTCCACTCCTATTCTCCATAGATCCAAGGTCTTTGAGCTCACAAATGCCTCTTGGGTGCATCCCATACACAACTTCAAAAGGACTTTTTCCTATAGTTCTGTTGACACTGTCATTATAAGCATACTCAACTTGGGAAATAACCATATCCCATGTCTATCCATATTCTTTAGTTAAGCACCTCAAAATATTACCTAACACTCTATTAACCACCATCGTTTGACCATTAGTTTGAGGATGGTAAGCTGATCCAAAAGATAGATTTGTACCCAATCTATTCCATATAGTCTTCCAAAAGTGACTCATGAAATTCACATCCCTGTCTGAACCAGTGATCAAAGGTAGCCCATGGATCCTAACAACTTCCTTAAAGAAAAGATGAGCTATGTAGTTGGTATCATGAGTAGTTTTGCAAGTAATAAAATGAATCATCTTGCTAAATTTGTCTACCACAACATAAACACTATCAAAACCAGTCTTGGTCTTAGGAAGACCTACCACAAAATCCATGCTCACACACTCCCATGGTCTGTTAGGAATGGGTAGGGGTTGATACAAACCAGCATTACTAGCTCCTCCCTTAGCTTTCATGCACACAACACACTGTTCCACATACCTTCTAACATCTCTTGCCAACTTAGGCCAGTAATAGAACCTTTGTACTAGCTCCAAAGTCTTATTTATGCCAAAATGCCCACTAAGACTACCATTATGCTTTTCTTGAATCATATTTTCCCTCATTGACCCCCTTGGAACACATAACTGATTACCCTTAAATAACAGTCCATTTTGCAATGTATACTTAGAATACTGGCTATGAAAATAATTCTCAAAATCATAACATACCTTGTAAGCTTCTGAGAAGTCTTCATCCTCTCCATATAGATCCTTGAAACTCTTTATGCCAATGCTCTTGAGTTGTATTTCTTGCACTGTAAACAACCTTTTGCTTAATGCATCTACCACCTTGTTCATTTTCCCTTTCTTGTGCTTGATGGTAAAAGTAAAAGCTTGGATGTTTTCCATCAATTTAAAATGCCTATTACTTAAATTCTCTTGGGTGTTGATATAACTAAGTGCCTGGTTATCTGTGAAGACCACAAACTCTTTGGGTAACAAATAATGCCTCCACTTCCTAAGGGACTGCACTAAAGCATATAACTCTAGATCATAGGTAGAGTACTTTTGCTTGGCTTCATTGAGCTTTTCACTAAATAAGGCCACAGGCCTACCTTCTTGACTATGTAATCCTACTTCTACTCCACTTGCATCACACTCAACTATGAACAACTTGTCAAAACTAGGCAATAATAAAATAGGTTGAGTTGTCACCTCTTGTTTCAGTTTTTCAAACCCTTTATCAGCCTCTTGAGTCCACTTAAACTTTGTTTTCAGACCACCTTTGATAGTATCTAGGATTGGTGCACATATACCACTAAATTTCCTTATGAATTTTCTATAAAATTGAGCCAATCCATGAAAACTCCTTACCTCTATTGTTGTGGTTGGTGTAGGCCAGTTTAGGATGGCTTCCACCTTGCTTGGATCCATCTTTAATGAGTCTTTGGATACTACAAAACCTAGATAGACAATATCTTGCTTGAAGAATTCACACTTCTCAAGATTGATTGCCAACTTCTCCTCTTGCAACCTTTTAAGAACCATCTCCACATGCTTGAGGTGTTCTTTTGCTGTCTTACTAAAAATCAGTATGTCATCAAGATATACTACCACAAATATTCCAATGAAATCTTTAAGCACTTCATTCATGAGTCTCATGAATGTGCTAGGGGCATTTCAGAGGCCAAATGGCATCAATTTCCACTCATATAACCCATCATTTGTCTTAAAAGTTGTCTTCCACTCATCACCATCCTTAATTCTAATTTGATGGTACCCACTCTTGAGATCCAACTTAGTGAAATTTTGTGCTCCTCCAAGGCAATCCATTAAATCTTCAATTCTAGGAATTGGGAACCTATACCTAATTGTGATTCTATTTATTGCTCTAGAATCAGTACAAAGTCTCCACTTACCTCCTTTTTTAGATGCTAAAACCACTGGTACTGCGCATGGGCTGATGCTTTTTTGAATTAGTCCTTGATCCAACAATTCTTGCACTTGCCTAGCCACCTCTAGATTCTGATCTGGTGTCAGCTTGTATGCTACTTTGTTAGGTAAAGAAGATCCTAGTATGAAGTCAATTTGATGACTTATAGCTCTCTTTGGAGGTAAGGTTCGAGGTGTACCATCACTGACAATATCCTTATACTTTTCTAGCAACTTTTTGACTGATTCTAGTATGACTATCTTTTTAGTCTCTTCTTCATCTTTTGACTGCATTAAAACCACATATCCTTCACCCCCTTGATGTAGGTTGCTGATAAACTCTTTACCACTACTCAACATGATGTTAGGTACCTTTGACTATCCTTCATATTCTTCTGACAATGACTGCAGTTTGAAGGTTCTTCCATCCTTCTTAAATGAGATAGTGTTCTCTTTCCCATCATAAATGGCACTTCTATCATATTGCCATGGTCTGCCCAGTAGTAGATGAAATTCATCCATGGGTAATACATCACAAACCAACTTGTCTTTATAGCCTCCAATTGAAAATTCCATCATTACTTGCTCATTAACTAAAACACTCTACCCTTTATTTAGCCATGTGACCTTGTAAGGGTTTGTTGTGTAGTTTTGCACACATGCCCCACTTGGAGTAGGGACCCTCTTTTCAGGATGCCTTTGGCCTTGGATTTTATTGGACTTATCTTTTGAGGTCTTGAGATGTTGGTCTTGGTGGCCTTGGTCTTGCCTTGACACTTAAATTGTTTAAAATTGGCTTTTACTTAAAATCTGGGTTTTAACCTGAATCTAGGATTTTCCAGCTTTGGCAGATTTTCCTGGGCCTTGGTTCATTGTCTGTCTACTGCTGAATTCTCCGAATCTGGGTTTCTGCTTAACTCTGGGATTTTCTAGTTCTGGCAGATTTTCCCAGACTATGTGAAAATCCTGAACTTCGTCAAAATCCAAGTCTCTGCTGAATCCACGGAATTTGTGTCCATCCGGATTTTCCTTGTGTCTTGGCTTTTTTTGAAATTTCGTCCTGGGCTCGGGTTTCTAGATTTTTCAAACATGTCTTGTCACTCATTAATGCTTGAAGTACCTTTGCTCAGAGGTGAGTATGAATGGATTTAAGGTCTTTTAAGCATCATTTTGAGTTCATTATTCACTTGTTTTCTGCTTTGACATTTGAGTTCATTCTTCATTCAATCTTTAGTCATTGATTTTAAGTTGCTTGTGTGAGGTTTGGTTGGGCACTGACCAAGGTTTTCATTGCTAAGGAACATTCATGTTGCAGTCACTTCCTCGAATTCAAAGCTTTATTTGGATTGGTCCATGGTAAGTTGTCTCTGACCCATCTCTTTGTTTGCTTCATGATTGAATCTTTCCAAGTTGATTGTTTGCCATTCTGGGTCAGGCTTTACTTGGTCACGATTTTGTATTTATCGAGCTAGGGTTATACTTAACTCCTCACCAAAACTTTGTCACCCGTGCTCATGTTATCCATTCAATGGTGGGTGTGTGAGTATGGATGGTGTTATGGGTCATATTTTGTCCCCAAGTGCGTAATTTGTTATATCTGATGAGGTTAGGGTTTTCGATGCTTTGCCTAGATCTTGTTAGGCTCAAAGAATTTGTTGCGATTTCCATATCTCATGCCTAGGTTGAAATAGCACCTGCCTTCAGAAGCCTCAGAGCACTTTACATTGATCTTCATGGATAGTATTTCAAACCCCGAGCTTACACTAGTTTTCATGGCAAAGGTTTAGTCATCAAAACTAGGGCATCATTATCTCACCCTGAAAATTAGTCATTTGAAGGCTTTTGGAAATTTGAATTTGTGTGCATTTGATGTCTTGCTTGTTGGTGTCAATTTCAAGATCATTTGAATCCCAATTAGCAAAGTTTTACACAATCATTCAGTCGATGGTTCGTGTGTTGATATTCGACGGGTTTCCGAGGTGTCAGCGAAATTCCTTCGCGCCCAGATTTTCCTGATATCTATCAAGTCCGTAGAGTGTAGCAAATTCTGGAGTATTTAAACTATCCATGAAAATCCGTCCTGTCCGAAATTTTCTAGTTTTTATGTCTGGCTTCATTCTTTTCAATTTTTGAAGCTAGGATTAATGGGGTAAAGTGCTAAATGATGATTTCTTGTTGCCAATGGGTTAATTTGATAATAATTACATGAATTTTGTCTATACTAACGATTTATTTGAAAAATGGTATCTTGGCAGTAGGAATCCGTCTAGGTCGGATTTCTCTAAAATTCTGACCTAACCTTATTTTCCCGGTTTACCTTGTTTTCCCCGGTTGCTTTATTTTTCTGGATTATCAAAGATTGATGATTTGTGATGGGTCTTAATTGCTCTATATGATTTTATGCTAACCTTTGGGTTGGAATATGTATGATAATTGGATACTCATGACATTCTTTTGTGAATACAGGCTGAATCAAGCAAGGCCACTGTAGAAACATCTAAAGGAGATACAAAGGGATCCTCCATTACAGAAGCAGAAAGATTAAGATTGGATACCAAGAGTCAGCTCCCCGAAAGCAAGATATCTTCTATGTGGTCTGAGGTCTCAGACACCAATGTTGGAGCATGGCGATATGAGGAGTTTAAAGAGAGAACAGCTCAGAAGGATTTGTTAGTCCTAAGACAAGGAATGATGAAGTCCGGACTAGTTCATGTTGTAGGGTTCCCTCCTGCAATCCAATGGTATGAGTTAATACTTGACAGTGCCCGGCAGTATGATTTTGACACACAAAGGGTTGTCAGCACCAAGGGGAGAGTCTTGGAAAATTTCAACCCCGTTTCTATTGCCCAAGCCTTTGACATGCCAGATTTTACCTCTGTGTGTGCCCTGAACATGGACTTGGCCAAAAAATATTATGAAAATGAGCCCACCAAAGCTCAGCAGATGATTAATTCTTGGTTGGAAAAGCCAAAGTCACACCATTCCAAGCTGCCTAAGCAATTGCATAGGGTTAAATTCAGATCAGATATTTATGATGCGATCACATTTTTAAGCAGAGTGGCAGGTTTGAAGAGTGTGGGAGTGTTGGAAAATTAGATGGTCCGTGTGGTCAATAAAATTGAATAGGGAACTAATTACCATTGGGCAGGACTTATTAGCACTATGATTGACAAACAACTGAGGGATGTCCTAGAAACCAAGAAGTTCACCATGTCTTCTTATGTAATGTATGTGATGGATAGATTCTACCCATACAGGGGTTTGAATCCAAAGGGAACATTTGGACAAGATGTAATCTATGACTTTTACCCAGAATTGCACCTAGGACACAAGGATTACAAAAGAGCCAATGATGCATTCACAATGTATATCACTAGGCTGCTTCAAAATGTAGAGCATGTGAGATTATCTGATGGAGCAAAGGAGTTGATAAAGGGATATGGAGCTTGGTTCATTCAGTTTCCCACTTTCTCCTACATTAGAATTGATGGATGTCAAATTGCCCCATACAGGTTGCCAAGGTATCCTACTGATCACACTGTGTTATAAGGATAATATGTGACTTTGATGCAATTGTCAAGAAAGCAAAGCATAAAATAGGTTTTGGTGGGGTTTTCCCTCTCAAAATTGGTATAGTTGAGGTTTTTCCATCCATTCAATCAGCACATGTAGCATGGGATGAATTAGCTGCTTATGGTTTTTCCTTCCACTCCAAGAGGGTAAACTTTGATATCAACGGGGAAGCACAAAAAAGGGCCACCAAGGAGTACCATCACAAGGATGACCTAGAAGATTACTGGGAAAATATCAAGGATGATTTTGAGGCAAAGAAGAAAAGGTACTCAAGGCTTCATGTTGATGTGATTAGGTTGTACAACATTAGGTTGATCCCTGACTAGCTAGAAGATGATGGGAATCTAGTGCAAGACCATGCATATGAGTTTGTTAAGGATAGACCAACTGGGGAGGTCAACTGGAATGATGATGAAGTAACTGAGTTGGAAGACTTGATGGCCCGAGTTATGAAATTCACTACTTCATGGTTAAAACATAAAGTTTGGGAGTTGGAGAGTGAGAAGGTACCTTGTACCTTTAATTTAATGGGAAATCTCAATCCTATGTCTACTTCAGAAGAATTCGAGGAAGATGACCCCAAAGGGAAAACTAAAAGGAGCTCACCCTTCAAAATCAAAATTAGAGGCCCGAGAGAAGGTGAGCCAGAACCAAAAAGAAAACCAAAAGGGAAGAAAAGAAGTCAAACTTTAAAAATAGGCAAGTCTTCTAAGGAAGAAGAATTTGAAAAAGCAGAAGAAGAAGATGCTCCTCCATAGCCAAAGAAGACAAGAACTATTAGGGTTTCAAAGAGAAAAGGTCAAGAAGCTTCTAAAAATAAGACTTTGATTGTTGATGTGGAGAGTTCAGGGGAAAAGAAAAAGGTGTATTCAAGGAGATCAAGGACTCCATCCCCTAAGGAGCCGGTGCAAAAGATGGATCCTCTCCCAAAGACTTCTACTGTGGAACAACCTAGGGCCACTTCACCTTCACCAAGTTTACCTGAATAGACAAAACATCAAGAGCAAGAGACCAGTTGAGAAATAGAGCCATTCAAGGAAGGAGAACTCTTTGGTGGGGCAGCTGAGCTTGAGGTTGAAGAGAAAGAAGAGCATCCTACTCCACTAGTACAATATGAAGATTCTCCAGCAAGCAACAAAGATAATGGATCACCTGAAAAGGAGGATACCCCTGCTAGAACACCATCACCAATGCAAGAAGAAGAGATTGAAGTAGGTAATCAAGGAGAGCAGTCTTCTAGAAAAGAAAAGGATGAAAAGGATGAAACAAAAAAACAACGTGAAGAGGCTAAAACAGAAGAAATCCGGGTGGATCCTGCTATCCTGGATTGGCCTAAAAGGGAAATTACAAGGAAGAAACAAGTTGTTAATGAGGATACCCCTCTAGACTAGGATGAGATGTTGTCCAAGATCGGAAAAGGTAAGAAGAAGATGATGGCTAAAGTGGTCTCAAGGATAGAAAGGGATGAAGCAAGTAACATCGGTCATCCACATTGCTACCCCTGCTGTAGATAAAACTAAAGAAGAGGTCACTGGTAAGGATTATAACGTGCATACTTTTAACCTTGGACTAGCATCTATGGAACAATATACTGAATAATATGAAGGGTCTAGTGTAGTAATAATTGGTATATTAAGAAAGGAAACTCAGACTAAGCATGAGCTTAGGAAGGAAAATGAGAGGCTTAGGAAGTGCTTGGAGGAAGTAAAGAAACCTATGTAGTCTCTTCACCCGTCTTCCTCTGCTACTCCTGGTTTCTTGCCCAAAGAAACCATCTCTTAAATTGAAAGGATAAAAACCTTTTCCCAAACTGCAATAGATTGGCTAAAAGATGCGCAAGTGAAAGGAGATAATGTAATTAAGGAGGTCCTTTCAGTTGGGAAGGATGTAGTTAGAGCCAAAGACCTCCTTGAGCATGTTCTATCTCAAGACAAGGAGGATATTGATCTTTTGCTGCATAAATCCAAAGTGATTATGGGGTATGGTAAGGATAAGTTGGTTGCAGATGGAGTCCTTCCTTCCTTTAGACTCATTGAACCTTGGGAGTGGTTCGAGGCTTTACAGATTTGACAGAAAGCCATCCGAAAGATCCATAAACGAAAGGAACAAATAGATGGTGATCTAACTAGAGTTTAAGAGGGATGCATTGCATTTTTTGAGATTATGACTAGTAGGAGGAAAATTGCTCCTAAATATCTGAGCCTAGAATAGTTAAGGGAATGGTGGCATGATGTTTATGCTCCATATTCTGAGAATGTCATAAGAGGGCACTAGTTGGATGATGCAACAACCTATTTGGCGGTAATGGATAAGTATCAATCCTAGAAAGATGATTGGAGTAAAATTGTCAAACAGTTAAATGAGGAGATTGACGCCATTGAATGTCGGCTTAGGGTTTTTCCTTTGCCACCCATTGCTGAGTTGGATAAACTATTTTTTAAAGTTCAAGATCAGAACAAGGATAAGGGATGTGGTAATTAATTCCAATTTTGAGATTTGTGCTTCCCTATTATCATAGGGCATGTATTGATCTGGACTATATTGGGGAGTGTGTCTAGGCTGACCTTGATGGTGTATCGGCATTTAATGTGTGTCTTATTTTGGAATCCATAAGGCTGACTTGTTTTGGCTATTTTATTTTGTAAATTTTTGGCTGGGCCAACATATTTTATGAATTCTCTATAAAAGGCATTCCTACCTCATTGTAAATGTAGATATATATATATATATATATATATATAGGATGATAAAAAGAGTAAGAGCCAGAGTTTGATATAGTTGAGTTGGAGCACTTTGCAGTTTTTAGTTCTTAAAGAAAATATTGTAATAGAACAGTGGAATTGTTACAGCATTTTGATGATCTAATACAACTAAAGACATTGTGGTTTTCCTGGTGGAATCTTTTGTGTTAGTTTATCTTGCATGGTTCCTATTGTTTCATCTTTCAAATTGCTTAAAGATCTAGGGTTTGCTATTTAGAATTGAATTAGTTTGGTGAATGATGTTTATGATTTAATATTTGGAATGTTTGTAGCAATCTCTGGTCTATACTCCCAGTAACTATTTGATTGTAGTAGGTTGGTGAAGTCAACCTGGACCATATGTCTATGTGTGCTTAGTTCGATTGTGGATGAATGTCTATGATTTGAAGATTTATATACCTTAGAGGATTGCACCATTCTTGTGATATTGCAGTGTGGGTTAAGCAAGAATTGGTAACTTGAGATTGGTCCATTCCAGATATCTATCATTTGCATTGTTCATTCTAGGAATAGTCAATATTTTATTATATCTTTACACCCTTATCTTTTGCTATTTATTGATCATCTAGTTAGATTTAGGAATTAAGATCATTACATAAAAAAGATATAGTGTGCTTGTAGTAAGGTCCGATTGTGATTACCAGCATTTCACATATTATCTGAGTTGTTTATGCACTGTCATGATCTGACACCTGAGAGACCTTGGGGTGAATTTCAGTAGTTTATTGTTGAAGATTACCTTTCAAGAGAGATAGAATATTGTATTATGTCTGAGTTGTTGTTGTGCAGAAAACACCATCAACAGATTGGTGCTAGAAGGAGAGCCTGAATGAGCACACTAGATAGTTTCTTAAATGCAATCTCTCTTGAGAGATATAAAAGAAGTACCAGATCCACCTTAGGAGAAGAAGATTTATAGGAATTACAGTTCCCCACTAGGTCAAGAAGGACTCAAGAAAGGGGAGAATCATCGTCACCCATCCCTTCACCAGCATCATCCACATCTTCACATCCCAAGATTGAGGCCATACCCATCCCTAAGGCAGTTCCCATTCAACAGCCCCAGCCTATCGTCAACCAACCACAACCACCACCCCCACTTTTACCAATGGCTTTCCTGCTAATAATCCATCTCCCTTATTATTCTAAGCCTAAAATGTTATGCCCAAGAACCCTGAGCACTTATGTTCAAAGTTTCATGTTAATGACCCAAATAGG
Source organism: Sequoia sempervirens (assembly GCA_007258455.2). Lineage (NCBI taxonomy): Eukaryota > Viridiplantae > Streptophyta > Pinopsida > Cupressales > Cupressaceae > Sequoia > Sequoia sempervirens. The sequence continues at coordinate 10,383,907 of VDFB02256132.1, read as the reverse complement.
ACTACTGAAGAACACATAAGGATTTTCCAAACCTACTTCAAAGACAGAGGCATTGTTCATGAGGATGTTGCCTATAGGTTGTTTCCTTATTCACTAGGAGAAGAGGCATTTTACTGGTATAATCATCTTCCCACTGGTTCAATTCTTAATTGGAACTATCTTGAAACTGCCTTTTTATAGAAATTTTGAATACCTATCAGTGCCAATGAATTATATCTGCAATTCACCAAAGTAAAGAGAGAGGTTAATGAACCAATATCTAGTTTCAATAATAGGTTCCATCGTGCATATACCAGACTTCAAGACCCTATGTCCTAGACAATAATATAGCTTTGGGAGTCTATTATGAAGCCCTGGATAGCCTTACAACAACCTTTATGAAGTGGATACCTAATCCTCCAACCACCCTAATTGATGCTTATATAGAAGCTGTTAAGCTTAGCACATATTTGAGACAACACTTGACTGGACTGTTGCCTTCTTTAGGACTAGTTATGCATCCCAATCAAGTCCAGGCAGTAAATCAGGCTCTTACAAATCACACCCTAATTATGAATCCAATACCCCAGTTACCTTTGGTACCACACCCTAGTCATCCCATGAGTCAGGTTTCCCCTATGATAAATTTTCCCTAACATCAGGTTAACTAGCCTATGTATCAACCACAGCCAAATAATTTCCTTGCTTATTTGTAAAATTTTGAGGTATTGCATCAATCTATGGGGTCTACTACAATGCCTATCCCTTCTCAGGGCAATCCAAACCAGATCCCTTATCAAGACCTAAATAGGGAGAGGAGTGATGAAATGGTTGAACAGATAAAAAAGTTAAATTTAGAGGTGACCTACCTAAGGAATCAAAATAACCAATTGCAAGCTGCCCAGAAGAGTATGTAGTCCAATCAGAATAGAGAGTTTCCACAAGGGAAAAATTTTGACAAAGGACAACATAATGAAAAGGGATTTTATAACAACAGAGGATACAATCAGGATAAGGGTTACAACAATGATAGAGTGTTCAATAACGATAAGAGACAGAATTTTGAAAGAGGACAAGGTAGTGGATCAGGATTTGATAAGAGGCAATCACAGGGACACAACAGGACATGGAATACAGGACCCAATAATGGAGGAGTCCCCACCCCATTGGATCAACCAGCTACTCAAATGGTCAACCAACCTGCAAATCAACCAGTCGGTCAAGACAAGCCTCCCAGTGGTGTATATTTGGTTGAAGCAGCCCTATTAGGATGGTGTAGACTCCATAAGACAAGTCAGCATTCGAAGTTGGAATGTCCAAAATTCCAAACTGCTGCCTCCATTTTCTAGTACAAAGTGGAAAATAATGCAAATGGATAGGAAATTGTTCCCTCCACTCCCTACGACTCTCCTGTGTTAGTGTTAAAATATGCTCCCTTCCCAGCGAGTAAGGAAAATGTACCAAAAGAGGAGGCTAATTCCCATGAAGACAAAACAGATCAAATTTGTAATGGAGATGAGGTTGCTCAGTTATTCAATGAGGAAGCAATGAATGATAATGGCCTGTTGGATCAGGAAGAGGCTTATGTTGAAGAAGTACAAATGTTCTAGAGGCAAGGTAAAGGATATGATTTAAGAGACATGCCTCATAGGCGCCCATAGGCTGGGGGACCTTTCACCACTTCTATTCCTCCTAATAATTTCAATACCCCTCCAGATCCTAATGCCAGTAATAACCCGTCCTATCCACATGTTTCCAGACAATACCTTTCAAAGGAAAGATAGGCCCAAACTGATCAACAGAAGGAGAAGGCTATTTAGGCAGGCAAAGACAAGGTGGAGGAACCTCCTAGGGAAATCTCCACTGATATGAGTGAGGAGAAAATGGCTTCATATGTCACTGAGGAGTTCAAGAAATTGAAGGTAAATCTTTCAGCATTCGAGTTATTAAGGTTCCCTACAAATAGGAAGGTTGTTTTAGGTACTTATGATGCACATTCAATGTTTTTGGATAAACCTTCTGGTGAGGATATCAACAAAACTTCTAGTTCTCAGCCTGTGAAGACACAAAATTAGGCACACAGTCATACTAACTTCCCCCCTGGAGATAAAGGAAAGGAAAAGGATAAGATTCAGGTAGCTCAAGTAGATACTCAACCAACTTTGTTTCAAGGGAAGACAAAAACCCCACCATTTCTGATTTCTGTGCATATATTCAGTAAGAATTTATATAATTGTTTACTGAATTTTGGTGCTTCCACCAATGTGATGCCATTTGGAGTTTGTAGAGCTTTAGGGATTACACCAGCAGATTCTCAAAAGTAGGCAACACAATTGGATAGAACTGAAGTAAATGTGGTGGGAGAATTAAATATGATTCACATGTAGATAGCTTCTAACCCAAGGATTCAACAGGTTATCGATATTCAAGTAGCTGATATCCCTGATGTGTATGGTTTGATTCTAGGAAGAGATTTTACTAAGGCTTTGAATGGATATGTGTCTACTAATCACTCTCATATGTGGCTTCCTTGGAAAGGAGTACCAAATCATATTAGAATTAAGAGAGAACCAAGAATGAAATACATGATTACGGAATACCAAAACACTTCAACCGAAGTTTTGATATCAGAAGTAGGTATGGGAAATTATATGCTGCCAACACAGTATGAGGAGTTAGACTCAGAAGAGGTATTGATGCTACACACGATGCCTATTAATATAGAGACAGAGTCCAGCTATGTTACCATTTCAATAGAATCAATAAAGGAAGAAGAAGAATCTGAAGATAATCAAATCAACCTTTTAGACAGTTTTCAAGAATTCATCAAGTAGTGTGTTGAAAATCAAATTCACCTAGGTAGAAGGACAAGCTTTGAGGACTTACTCTTACCTAATTGGTGTAGAGTTCATAATGCTTCTCATTCAGAAGTGGAATGTTGTTTGTGCCAAACGATAGTGGAACAAATGTAGAAATGCCTGAATCCAACTTAGACAACTAAGACAGAAGTGCAAAATCCTCAGGGAGGAGGTGAAAATAAGAAATTTATGCTATTTAAGGAGTCATCCAGCATTGATAACCAGAAGGATGGGATAAAGAGGACTACCCCTGCTGAATGTTGGACTCTTAGATTTGATGGATCCAAATCCAAACAAAGATCTAGGGCAGGGTTCGAACTAATCAGTCCAAAAGGTAAAAGCTTCTTTGCAGCCCATAGACTCCAATTTTACTGTACTAATAATGTAGCAGAGTATGAAGCATTAATTCATGGACTTCTTATGGCACTTAAGAAAAAGGTTAAAATTCTACAAGTTTTTGGTGATTCTGAGTTAGTGATTAAGCAAGTAAGGAAACAATATTTGTGCCACGATAGGAGAATGACTAACTATAAGCATAGAGTATGGGACCTTATCGAGGGATTTGATGCCTTCAATATTCAACTGATATCATGACAGAAGAATCAGACTGCAGACTCTCTGGCTCAGGTAACAAGTACCCTATAGCCTTTATCTTTGGTAGGTTTGAAGAAATTCACTGTAGAATTGACTCCTGTGCCATCAGTCCCAGACAATGTTACTAACTTCTAGGTATTTGAAGATGACAAGCACATTCTAGATTTTATTACAAATATAGACGTTTTTGCTTCTCAAATCATTGATGAAATAGAACCTCAGGAAGCATAACTAGATTTAGAAGGATTGATGAATCTAAAATCTAATACTATTCCAAGGGGAATGGTACAGTTGGAGTGAATTTTTGACATGGATAAGATAAGAGATCAGGAACAAGAATCAAAGAAAGAGTCCATCAATGGACAGTGTGACACTCACAATTTGGGGACTAAGGACAATGCTAAAAATATTTTTATTGGCAAAGTCTGTACTCCAGAAGAAAGGAAAGGAATAATTGAAGCCTTACATAGCTTTCTGGATATAGTAGCCTGGGGTTATGAGGACATAAAGACTTATGACACATCAATCATAACTCATACTATACCCCTGAATCCAGGTGCTAAACCTTTCAAGTAGAGATAGAGACCTATCAACGCATTGTTGGAACCACTCATATAGAAAAAAGTTTAGAAATTACTGTCTGCTAGAATTATATTTCCTGTCAAGCATTCAACTTGGGTAGCAAACCTGGTTCTAGTAAGGAAAAAGAATGGAGAAATTAGGCTTTGTGTTGATTTCAGGAATTTAAACAGATCATCTGAAAAGGATAACTATCTGGTTCCTTCATTGGATGAAGTAATTCAAGTAGTTAATGGATCACAGATGACGTCCTTTCTGGATGGTTATTCGGGGTACAATCAAGTAATGGTTCAATATGAAGATAAGCATAAGACTGCTTTCACAACTAAATGGGATACTTTTGCCTACAAGAGGATGCCTTTTGGACTCATCAATGCAGGGGCCACATTTCAAAGGGAAATGGATATCACTTTTAAAGACATCATAGGCAAATGCATCATTATTTACATGGATGACCTGACTATTTTTTCAAAAAATAGAGGGGATCACATCTCAGATTTGCGCAAAGTGTTCCAAAGGTGCAGAGAATTTGGCATATCCTTGAATCCTAAGAAGTGTATTTTTGGAGTAATAGAGGGAAATCCACTGGGACATGTAATATTAGAAAAGGGCATTGATATTGATATAGAAAGAGTGGAGGCAATACTAAAAATTCAGCCTCCTACTAGCAAAAAGGAGATGAAGTCTTTCTTTGGCAAGATCAACTTCATCAGAAAATTCATCACTGGATTTGCTGAAATTGTTAAGCCATTGAATGCAATGTTGAAGCTAGATGCTAAGATTGAATGGACTACGGAAGCAAATGAGGAATTTGTAGAGATCAAAAGGGCCATTGTTGATGCTCCAGTATTGGTAAGTCCAAATTATAGTAAACCCTTCCATATCTGTTCATTTGCTTTGGACCATTCATGTGCGGGAATGCTAACTCAGAAGTCTGACGAGAGAAATGAGCATCCCATTGCTTTTATGAGTGCACCATTAAAAGATGCTGAATTGAAATATCCAAGTGTGGAGAAGTAGGTATATGCCTTGGTCAAAGTAGTAAAGAAGTTCAGACATTATATCCTCAGGAATAAAGTCTATGCAGTTGTCCCAAATCCTGCAGTCAAGTTACTTTTGATGCAAAATGAATTAGGTGAGCATAGAGCTAAATGGGTGAAAATGCTACAAGAGTATGATATTGAGATCTAGCCCATGAAGCTGGTAAGAGGGCAAGGACTCACTTAGACTATGGCTGAAATAGGTCTTGAACTGACTGTTCAGAATTATAACATCGAGGAAGTTTCCCCTGATGGTTGGTATGATGACAGTTTATTACCTATTGAATCAACAGTCCCCAAGCCATCTTAATGTTGTGCAAAGGAGGGCTCTACAGTTAAAAAGTGATGGTTTCATGTTAAAAGGAGCTATTCTATACAAGAAAAATTATGAAGGCATTTATTTACGGTGTCTCGGGAAATAGGAAGTTGAAAGAGTGATGAACGAATTTCATGAAAAATATGGCACTGGCCATGGTTCTGCAATTGCCACAGCAAATCAGATTTTGAGGGCAGGATATTACTGGCCCAAACTGTTCAAAGATGTCCACCATCATGTTAGGACCTACCACACCTGCCAGACCACAACAACAAGGGAAAGGTATGCAACGCTTCCACTCCAATTGGTCACTAAGGTAAGACTTTTTGCTCAGTGGGGTATGGATTTTATAGGCCCCATCAATCCACCATCTTCTGTAGGACATAGGTACATTCTCACTATTACTGATTATTTCATAAGATGGACTGAAGCTTTTTCTTGTAGGCAATGTACATTTGAGGTAGTGATTGATTTCTTAGAGTCTGCTATTCTTAATCACTTTGGATGTCCCATTGTTGTTGTCTGTGATAATGGTCCTGCTTTCGCATCTTTGAAATTTTTAAATTGGGCTTTTGATCATGGCATTATTATGAAGTTTGCATCTAGTTATTACCCCCAGGGTAATGGCTTGGCAGAATCCTCTAACAAGAACTTATTGACTGTTATCGGTAAGTTGTTAGAGAGGAACCCAAAAGACTGGTACACCTAGCTTCAGTTCGCCCTTTGGGCAGATCGTACAAGACTTAAGTCATCCATTGGGACATCTCCTTATCACTTAGTATATGGTCTGGAGCCAGTATTCTCTATTCAACTCAAGATCCCAACCTTACGGTTTATAAATGAGTTTTATGATGAGGGGGATAGGAAGGAGGCTAGGTTAATGGAACTACTGCACCTTGAAGAGAAATGAGACAATTCCCTTGAAAATTTTGCCAAACATCAGGGGTAGTTAAGAGATGGTTTGATAGGAGGGCTAAAATCAAAGCCATTGGAATTTCTGATCTTGTCCTATACTGGGACAAAGCTCACGATAAAAAATGGGACCATGGGAAGCTCGATAAATTGTGGCTTGGCCCATATCAGATTGCTGAAATACTCAGAGATAATGCCTTCCATCTGAAGACTTTTACGGGAGACAATATTCCACTATCTGTTAATGGGCAGTATTTGAAACATTATTTGCAGTCCTAAGCTATTTTAAGCTCCCTAATTTGTATATAGTTAGCTTAGGTTTCTTTCTATTGTGTCGCTTTGGTTAGATTAGATTTATTTTCAGTTTGTTTTGTTTTGTTTTGGTTAGAGTAGGTTTTCCTTGGTTTGTCTATTTTGGCTGGTTTTGCTCTGGCTTTTGGTTCCTTCTCTTTTTGGGGATCTCTGGCTACATTTGCATGAAAGTGGTGACAAAGTAGGTGGGATGTCCTTAGTATTTCCCTTACAAACTCTAATCATCTTTCCAGAACATCATGGTATGAATTCTCTACCCAGTGTCGCCTATTCTTGTGTTGAGACAAAGGGTTTTCTAGTTAGCTTGAATAGGAATACATTAGGGTCGCATATTTTAAATACTAAAAATACCTGAAGTTGCACAAGGCTCTTCTGAAGTTTGAATAAGTGAAAAATATTTTTTTCTGCTCTAGTGCCACTATGGTTCTCATCCCTGAGTGTAAACTTCATTGTTCATAGGTTGAAGTGAAAGCAGTAAAAGATTAGTAAATAAAAAAAAAAAAGAGAAAAAAGAGAAATCTTGAATTCAACTCATCAGGGGGATTTGGATATCTCTACCGAGGCTATAGACATCTGGCTGGCAGTAGAGCTATGTCTAGGAGAATCGCAGTAATAACCTCGTTGCAGCTATGGATGCCTAACTGGCAACGAGGCTCTATCCAAGTTGCTTTTAGAGTATGAATCCTTATGTAGCTTGTTCATACTAAGTTCGGTCCTTGCTATAGCTAAAGGAGGGTAATGAACACATCTGCACACACTTAGACTGTGGTGTAGGAGAGTTTGGGTGACTGGGGGTTCTTTGTTTTAATCAGTGGTGGTGGCAGGATAGGTCAGTTGAAACCATAAGTTTTGGGTTCTTGATTCTAGTTTGTCATCGAAATGCTCAGGAGCACTTCCCCAGCAGAGTTGCCATTTGTTGTCTAGTTTTGCACACACGCCCCACTTGGAGTAGGGACCCTCTTTTTAGGATGCCTTTTGGCCTTAGATTTTATTGGACTTGTCTTTTGAGGCCTTGAGATGTTGGTCTTGGTGGCCTTGGTCTTGCCTTGACGCTTAAATTGTTTAAAATTGGCTTTTAGTGAAAATCTAGGTTTTAGCCTGAATCTGGGATTTTCCAACTTTGGAAGATTTTCTTGGGCCTTGGTTCATTGTCTGTCTACTGCTGAATTCTCTGAATCCAGGTTTCTACTTGACTCTGGGATTTTCTGGTTCTGGCTGATTTTCTCAAACTGTGTTAAAATTCCAAACTTCGTCAAAATCCTGGTCTTTGCCGAATCTGCAGAATTCATGTCCATCCGGATTTTCCTTGTGTCTTGGTTTTTTCCAAAATTTCATCTTGGGCTCAGGTTTCTGGATTTTTGAAACATGTCTTGTCACTCATTAATGCTCAAAGTACCTTTGCTCAGACGTGACTATGAATGGATTTAAGGTCTTTTAAGCATCATTTTGAGTTCATTATTCACTTATTTTCGGCTTTGACGTCTGAGTTCATTCTTCATTCGAGCTTTAGTCATTGATTTTAAGCTGCTTGCATGAGGTTTGGTTGGGCGCTGATCAAGGTTTTCGTTGCTAAGGCACATTCATGTTGCAGTCACTTCCTCGAATTCAAAGCTTTATCTGGATTGATCCATGGTAAGTTGTCTTTGACCCATCTCTTTGTTTGCTTCATGATTGAATCTTTCCAATTCGATTGTTTGTTGTTCTGGGTTGGGCTTTACTTGGTCACAATTTTGTATTTATTGAGCTAGGGTTATACTTAACTCCTCACCAAAACTTTGTCACCCGTGCTCATGTTATCCATTCAATGGCGGGTGTGTGAGTATGGATGGTGTTATGGGTCGGATTTTTTCCCCAAGTGCATAATTTTTTATAGCCGACGAGGTTAGGGTTTTCGGTGATTTGCCCAGATCTTGTTAGGCTCAAAGAATTTGTTGTCATTTGCATATCTCACACCTAGGTTAAAATAGCCCCTACCTTGGGAAGCCTCAGAGTGCTTTAGATTGATCTTCATGGATAGTATTTCAAACCCTGAGCTTACCCTAGTTTTCATGGCAAAAGTTTAGTCATCAAAAATAGGGCATCATTATCTCACCCTGAAAATTAGTCATTTGAAGGCTTTTGGAAATTTTAATTTCTGTGCATTTGAGGTTTTTCTTGTTGGAGTCAATTTTGAGATCATTTGAATCCCAATTAGCAAAGTTTTACACGATCATTCAGCTGATGGTTCGCATGTTGATATTTGTTGGGTTTCCGAGGTGTCCGCGGAATTCCTCTGCGCCTGGATTTTCCTAATATCTATCAAGTCTATAGAGTGTAGCAAATTCTAGAGTATTTAGATTGTCCGCAAAAATTCGTCCTGTCTGGAATTTTCTAGTTTTTCTGCCTGGGTTCATTCTTTTCGATTTTCGAAGTTAGGATTAATGGGGTAAAGTGCTAAATGATGATTTCTTGTTGCCAATGGATTAATTTGATAATAATTACATGACTTTTATCCATACTAATGATTTATTTGATGAATGGTATCTTGGCAGTAGGAATCTTTCTAGGTCAGATTTCTCTGAAATTCTGACCTGGCCTTATTTTCTTGGTTTACCTTGTTTTCCCGGTTGCTTTATTTTTTTGGATTTTCAAAGATTGATGATTTGTGATGGGTCTTATTTACTCTATATGATTTTATGCTAACCTTTGGGTTGGAATATGTATGATAATTGGATACTCATGACATTCTTTTGTGAATACAGGCTGAATCAAGCAAGGCTGCTGCAGGAAGATCTAAAGGAGATATGGAGGGATCCTCCATTACAGAAGCAGAAAGATTAAGATTGGATACCAAGAGTCAACTCCCCGAAAGCAAGATATCTTCTATGTGGTCTGAGGTTTTGGACACCAATGTTGGAGCATGGTGATACGAGGAGTTTAAAGACATAACAAATCAGAAGGATCTATCAGTCCTAAGACAAGGAATGATGAAGTCCAGACTAGTTCATGTGGCAGGGTTCCCTCCTGCAATCCAATGCTATGAGTTAATACTTGAGTGTGCCTGGCAGTATGATTTTGACACACAGAGGGTTGTCAGCACCAAGGGGAGATTCTTGGAAAATTTCAAACCCATTTCTATTGCCCAAGCCTTTGACATGCCAGATTTTCCCTCTGTGTGTGCCCTAAACATGGACTTGGCCAAAACACATTATGAAAATGAGCCCATCAAAGCTCAGCAGATGATTAATTCTTGGCTGGAGAAGCCAAAGTCACACCATTCCAAGCTGTCTAAGCAATTGCACAGGGTTAAATTTAGATCAGATATTTATGATGCAATCACATTTTTGAGCAAAGTGGTAGGTTTGAATAGTACAGGAGTGTTGGAAAGCTGGATGGTCCATGTGATCAATAAAATTGAACAGGGAACTAATTACCATTGGGAAGGACTTATTAGCACTGTGATTAACAAACAACTGAGGGATGTCCTAGAAACCAAGAAGTTCACCATGTCTTCTTATGTAATGTATGTGATGGCTAGATTCTACACACATAGGGGTTTGAATCCAAAGGGAACATTTGGACAAGATGTAATCTATGACATTTACCCAGAATTGCACCTAGGACACAAGGATTACAAAAGAGCCAATGATGCATTCACAATGTATATCATTAGGCTGCTTCAAAATGCAGAGCATGTGAGATTGTCTAATGGAGAAAAGGTGTTGATAAAGGGATATGGAGCTTGGTTCATTCAGTTTCCCACTTTCTCCTACATTAGAATTGATGGATGTCAAACTGCCCCATACAGGTTACCAAGGTATCCTACTGATCACATTGTGTTATTGGAGGTTATAAGGAAATAATGTGACTTTGATGCAATTTTCAAGAAAGCAAAGCATAAAGTAGGTTTTGGTGGGGATTTCTCTCTAAAAATTGGTATAGGTGAGGTTTGTCCATCCATTCAATCAGCACATGTAGCAAGGGATGAATTAGCTACTTATGGTTTTTCCTTCCATTCCAAGAGGGTAAACTTTGATATCACCGGGGAAGCACAGAAAAGGGCCACCAAGGAGTACCATCACAAGAATGACCTAGAAGATTACTGGGAAAATATCAAGGATGATTTTGAGGAAAGGAAGAAAAGGTACTCAAGGCTTCCTATTGATGTGATTAGGTTGTATAACGTTTGGTTGATCCCTAACCAGCTAGAAGATGATGGGAATCTGGTGCAAGACCATGCATATGAGTCTGTTAAGGACAGACCAGTTGGGGAGGTCACCTAGAATGATGATGAAGTAACTGAGTTGGAAGACTTGATGGCCCCAGTTATTAAATTCACTACTTCATGGTTAAAACATAAAGTTTGGGAGTTGGAGAGTGAGAAGGTACCTTGTACCTTTAATTTAATGGGAAATCTCAATCCTATGTCTACTTCAAAAGAATCCAGGGAAGATGACCCCAAAGGGAAAACTAAAACGAGCTCACCCTTCAAAATAAAAATCAGAGGCCCCAAAGAAGGTGAGCCAGACCCGAAAAGAAAACTAAAATGGAAGAAAAGAAGCCGACTTTAAAAATAGGCAAGTCTTCTAAGGAAGAAGAATTTGAAAAAGTAGAAGAAGAAGATGCTCCTCCATAGCCAAAGAAGACAAGAACTACTAGGGTTTCAAAGAGAAAAGTTCAAGAAGCTTCTAAAGATGAGACTCTGATTGTTGATGTGGAGAGTTCAAGGGAAAAGACAAAGGTGTATTCGAGGATATCAAGGACTCCATCCCCTAAGGAGCTGGTGCAAAAGATGGATCCTCTCCCAAAGACTCCTGCTATGGAACAACCTAGGGCCACTTCACCTTCACCAAGTTTACCTGAATAGACAACACATCAAGAGCAAGAGACCAATGGAGAAACAAAGCCATTCAAGGAAGGAGAACTCTTTGGTGTGGCAGTTGAGCTTGAGGCTGAAGAGAAGGAAGAGCATCCTACTCCACTAGTACAATATGAAGATTCTCTAGCAAGCAGCAAAGACAATGGATCACCTGAAAAGGAGGATACCCATGCTAGAACCCCATCACCGATGCAAGAAGAAGAGATTGAAGTAGGTAATCAAGGAGAGCAGTCTTCTAGAAAAGAAAAGGATGAAAAGGATGAAACAACAAAACAATGCGAAGAGGCTAAAACAGAAGAAATCCGGGTGGATCCTGCTATCCCGGATTGGCTTGAAAAGGAAATTACAAGGAAGAAACAGGTTGTTGTTGAGGATACCCCTCTAGACTAGGATGTAATGCTATCCAAGATCGACAAAGGTAAGAAGAAGAAGATGGCTAAATTGGTCTCAAAGATAGAAAGGAATGAAGCAAGTAACAGGGTCATCCACATTGCTACCCCTGTTGCAGATAAAACTAAAGAAGAGGTCACTGGTAAGGATTATAACATGAAAACTTTTAACCTTGGACCAACATCTATGGAACAAGATATTGAAGAATATGAAGGGTCTAGTGTAGTTATAATTAGCAGATTAAGAAAGGAAACTCAGACTAAGCATGAGCTTAGGAAGGAAATGAGAGGCTTAGGAAGTGCTTGGAGGATGTAATGAAACCTCTGCAGTCTCTTCACCCATCTTCCTCTGCTACTCCTGGTTTCTTGCCCAAAGAAACCATTTCTGAAATTGAAAGGATAAAAACCTTTTCCCAAATTGCAATAGATTGGCTGAAAGATGTGCAATTGAAAGGAGATAATGTAATTAAGGAGGTCCTTTCAGTTGGGAAGGATGTAGTTAGAGCCAAAGACCTGCTTGAGCATGTGCTATCTCAAGGCAAGGAGGATATTTATCATCTGCTGTAGAAATCCAAAGTGATCATGGGGTATGGTAAGGATAAGTTGGTTGCAGATTGAGTCCTTCCTTCCTTTAAACTCAATGAACCTTGGCAGTGGTTTGAGGCTTTACAGATTTGATAGGAAGCCATCTGGAAGATCCATAAATGAAAGAAAAAAATAGATGGTGATCTAACTAGAGTTTATGAGGGATGCATTTCATTTTTTGAGATTATGACTGGTAGGAGGAAAATTGCTCCTAAATATTTGAGCCTAGAATAGTTAAGGGAATGGTGGCATGATGTTTATGCTCCAGATTCTGAGAATGCCATAAGAGGGCACCAGTTGGATGATGCAGCAACCTATTTTGTGGTAATGGATAAGTATCAAGCCCAGAAATATTATTGGACTAAAATTGTCAAACAGTCAAATGAGGAGATTGGCGCCATTGAATGTCGGCTTAGGGTTTTGCCTTTGCCACCCATTGCTGAGTTGGATAAACTATTTTTGAAAGTTCAGGATCAGAACAAGGATGAGGGAGGTGGTAATTAATGCCAATTTTGAGATTTGTGCTTCCCTATTATCATAGGTCATGTATTGATTTAGACTACATTGGAGAGTGTGTCTAGGCCGACCTTGATGGTGTATCGACATTTAATGTGTGCCTTATTTTGGAATCCCTAAGGCTGACTTGTTTTGGTTGTTTAATTTTGTAAATGTTTGGTTGGGCCGACATATTTTATGAATTCTCTATAAAAGGAATTCCTACCTCATTGTAAATATAGATATATATATATATAGGATGATAAAAACAGTAAGAGCCAAAGTTTGATATAGTTGAGTTGGAGCACTTTGCAGTTTTTAGTTCTTAAAGCAAATATTGTAATAGAACAGTGGAATTGTTGTATCATTTTGATGATCTAATACAACTGAAGACATTGTGGTTTTCCTTGTGGAATCTCTTGTGTTAGTTTATCTTGCATGGTTCCTATTGTTTCATCTTTCAAATTGCTTAAAGATCTAGGGTTTGCTAGTTAGAATTGAATTAGTTTGGTGAATGATGTTTATGATTTAATATTTGGAATGTTTGTAGCAATCTCTGGTCTATACTCCCAGTAACTATCTGATTGTAGTAGGCTGGTGAAGTCAACCTGGACCATATGTCTATGTGTACTTAGTTCGATTGTGGATGAATGTCTATGATTTGAAAATTTATATACCTTAGAGGATTGCACCATTCTTGTGATATTGCAGTGTGGGTTAAGCAAGAATTGGTAACTTGAGATTGGTCCATTCTAGATATCTATCATTTGCATTGTTCATTCTAGGAATAGTCAAGATTTTATCATATCTTTACACCCTTATCTTTTTCTATTTATTGATCATCTGGTTAGATTTAGGAATTAAGATCATTACATCGGAAAGATACAGTCTGCTTATAGTAAGGTCCGATTGTGATTACCAGCATTTAACATATTATCTGAGTTGTTTATGCACTGTCATGATCTAACACCCGAGAGACCTTGGGGTGATTTTCAGTAGTTTATTGTTGAAGATTACCTTTCAAGAGAGATAGAATATTGTATTCTATCTGAGTTGTTGTTGTGCAAAAAAAACCATCAATAGGGTTATTGTTAGGTACCTTCTCCAATTTTAGTTTAGTTACTGCCTCCTCTAAGATTATATTATTTTTTGAACTTGAATCTACAATGACTTTGCACACTTTTCGAAGTATCTTGCATCTTACTCTAAAAAGAGCTCTTCTTTGTTTAGGTTCCTCCTTGACTGGCTGCCTAATCAAAACTCTATTAAACATCAGATTCTCTCCTACCTCAAATTCTATGTAACTGATCTTAGATGCTTTAGGACTCATGGTGTCCTCTTGTGCATAAGCCACTCTCTTTTCATTGCTTGATGAAGATGCTTTCTCCGGGAACCTATAAGCTGGATGACCCATTTGACTACAATGATAACACTTCATGTTTGCAAAATAGGAATTGCTCGTGCCTCCTCCTCTTCCTTTGTTTCATTGAGGTCCTCTTCCTTTGTTGAATCCTCCTCTTGAAGATGTCTCACCTCCATGCTCAGCGAGTTTTGATTCTCCTTGATTTCTTTGGTCATTGCCTCTACCTTGGTAACCACCATGTTGTCCTCTTTGATCTCTGCCTTTGCCTCTACCCTTAGAAGCCTGATCTTTCTTCCTCTTGTTCCTTTCCTCAATCTTGATAGCCAAATGATAAGATTTGTGTACTGTCTTGCGACTTAGTAGAGCCATCTCCTCCTGAATGTTCCATTTCAAGCCATTAAGGTACCTAGCCACTTTGAGGCTCTCATCCTCTACCACATTAGATCTCATGCAAAGTTTTTGAAACTCCTCAATGTAGGTGTTTAAATCTTGGTCTTTCTATGTTAGACTTTTCCTCTTCTTGTGCAATTGAATCTCATAGTCATCTGGCATGTAGGCTTCCTTTACCTTAGCAACCATTCCTTTCCAAGTTGATATGGGTTGTTTTCCTTCTCTTTCCCTTTCTATCTGAATAAACTTCCACCATGTCAAAGATGATCCTCTCAATCTTGATTTAGCAACCTTCACCTTCTGTGCTTCAGTGACTCCATCACTTTCAAAATGGTTCTCCATGCCTTCTATCTAGTCCATGACCAAATCAGGTTCCATTTTTCTACTAAACAGTGGTATGCCCTCAAGTCCTTTTCCACTCAACACCTTCAATTCCTTCAAGAAAGGCTCCTCCTCCAAAACAGGGTCAGGTTCAGGGACCTTGTCTTCCTCTACAACCTCTTCTTCCTTTGGTACCCTTCCTTCCAACTTCACATTGTTCAATGCTTTCTCAAGTTGCTCTACTTTATTTTAATGACTTGTTGTCCTCCTCTTGTTCTTCAACCATCTTGGATAATTGTGCATTTTTCACCATGATGGTAGTATCACTTGACTCAACCTCTGACATATATTACTCTTTCCCAAATCTTTTGCTCACTCTGATTCCAATCTGATAGGGAGTGGGGTTGGAGGAATCAATCACTGATTCTTGCTCTAGGCCTTTCCTTGTAAGACCTCCTTGGTGCTTTCTTCACCAATCTAACCTATAGGCCCCTACTCATGACTAGGTGCCCCTGGTTTGTCTGCCCAACCCCTCTTCCATCAACAAGCTTCCCTTCTACCAAGCCAACCTTGGTGCTTCGCCATATACTCTCCATTGGCCCTTACTCTTCCTTAAAGACCAAATTCTCTCCCTCATTCAACATGAAAAATTGTAGAGGTGTAACACATTTAAATAGCTTTAGGGGACTCTACCTAGGGTTCTTATAGCTTCTCAAGGCTCCCATTTACCATCGCTTCCACAATCCTTCTCCTAGGGTTGGGAAAGGCTACAAGCCTTGAGCCCTCAATTAGGTCTCTGAACAGGGGTAAAATGATTTTTCCTTCTAAACCCACCAAAGGAATTGGGTTATTTTCTTATGTTTTGTGTTTCTCATGCCATCACCTCCAATATTTTTATGGTTTCAAGCCTGCTTAGGCCGTACACTGTCCATACACCAAAATGGTCAAAAAGCTAGGGTTTTTAAGCTATCTCAATGTTGTTTCAGACTGTCAAGAAGTGATCACTCTAGATGAATTGTTAGAACCTCCCCCTGACCTCCAAGCATAGCTAAAACCCTCAAGAAAATTCACAAGAAATAATTTCTCAAAAATCTCATTTCCCTTACAAGTTATGAAGCTTTTTCTCCAAGTCTTCCCTAACTGGATCTGCACTGGCTCGCCTAGGGCAAAGCTTTGCTAGCATCTCCTACACTACCACAAAACCTAAACGCTACCATGTTTACAAGGAGGGAGCCTAGACACTAATCCTAAAGGGTGGTACAAATTTTATGGCGAGAAAGTGCTCTAGAGCTCCATTCTTCCAAAACTGCCTGTTACAGGCCAGAAATAAGACAATGGACAAAATATATACAAATAAAAGAAGAAAAATGATTTGAAAAGACAAAAAGTTAGCACACTAAGCTTTCAAAAATACTACTGTACATCCTACATAGGCCTAAATTTCTTGATCAATCCATTATAGCACTGTTCTTGAACAAAAATGAGAAAAATAATGGCAAAACATTGTTTTTCTTCAACTTCCCAAAACAGAGTCCATACAATGAACTTCCAACCTTCCATAAAGGTTGAGGAAACCTTTAAATATGCTTCTCAAACAATTTATCTTCTTGGATTGAGCCTTTAGATGACCTAAAGATGCAAATTATAAAACCTACTATGTTTTCTAAACTTTAGCAATTTTTACAACTTAGCCAAAATGAAGATCTAAAACTACTTAACTCTTGTCAACCTCTTTCCCAAATGTCAAAAAACATCCCTTAGATCACCAATAAATGGTCTACATGACCTTATGAACAACACAACAAAATTTGAACTTCCTTCTAAACTTTAGGAAAACCTATGTTTCCCTGGTGCTCATGCACCACTTCCCAATGCAACATTCAAGCCAATCTCAACCAAATAATAGAGATAATTGTGAGGTAGGTACCTCATCCAACGGGAATTACAAGTGAGGATAGAGTTCAAATAAAAATTTTGAGAGGAGGCCCTTGCAAAGAAAAAATTTAAAATAGAATACAAGGCCCAATAGCAGGGGTGTTCCCACTCCTCTTGACTAGCCCGCGAACATGGAAAAGACAACCAATGGAGTGTACCTCATTGAGGATGCCTTATCCAAATGGTGCCAGATTCATAATACCAGCAAAAATTTTGAGTTGGGTTGTCCCGATTTCTAAACAACCATCAATATCTTTCAAGTGGAAGTCAAAAATTCCATTGATAGTACAAATTGTAGAGACATAGTTCCATTCGAGCCATATGATTCTTTCATACTCGTGGTAAACCAAGCACCATTCCTAAAGAGTGAAAATAATGAGCCTGAGGGTGTGACCATGTCCCCAAAGAATGAATAAGTCAAAGAGGTAAGTAATGGTGAAGCCTTATCTTGGCTATTTGCTTTAGTAGATAGTAGTGCAATAGATGAGGAAAAGTCCCATGAAGATGAAGTGCAAATGTTCCATCAAAGGACTTCTTCATATAATTTGAGGAATAGACAAATAGTAGGACCGTTCACTACATCTAATCCACCTAACAACTTCAGTACCCCATTTGATCCCAATGCTAACAATAACTTGGGCTATTGTTGTGTGCCTAAGCAGTATTTGAATAACAAACAACCCAGTCAAACACAACATCAATAGGCTAGTTTGTCCATAGGAAGGTCCTTTGATCCTAACATTGAACAAATGGGGGAATATTTTGTTGAAGAATTTAAGAAAGTTAAAATCATCTTGTTTTCTTTTGAGTTACTCAAGGTTCTTGTAGTCAGAAACTCTTTCTTTAGAGTCATTAATGGGATACCTTCCTCAAAAGCAACACAAGAAATACCTACTAAGAGGGTCACCTTTAAAGAACCCCAATAGGAACCCATTATGCAAGAGATCATAGGAAAAAGGAAGGATGCTCCTACTAACTAGTAAGTTGGAAAATAGCTTGCTAAAGAGTAGACCCCAGTACAGAAAAAGGAAAAGCCAAATGAAAAGGATAAAGCTCAAGTGGCCCAGGCCGACACCCCTAGGGGATTATTCCAAGGAAATTTGGAGATGACACCCTTTCTCACCACAATCAAGATATTTGAAAAGAACTTACACAATTTCTTGATCGACTCCAGAGCCTCAACCAACGTCATGCCTTTGGTAGTGTGAAAAGCCCTTGGGATTGTCCCCACACCTTCTAGAAGGAAAGTGACCCAGTTGGATAAGACTGAGGTGAACGTTGTTGGGGAAATTAATTGCATTCCAATGCAAATTGCTGCAAATCCAAGGGTGTAGTAGGCTATTGATATCCAAGTTGTAGACATTCTTAGTGCATATGGAATTATTTTTGGATGAGACTTCACCTGTGCCTTGAATGGGTATGCTACAATAGAATTTTCCCACATGTGGCTACCATGGAAAGGGCTGCCAAACCAAATTCGGATAGACCGGGAGCCACACATGAATTTTATGATCATGAAATGCAACAACACTAATTAGTTGTTGTTTGTGGAAACTAAGTTTGTAAATTATTCTCCCCTTTCCTATTAGGAGGAATCATAGCTTCAAGATGAAGAATTAGCTGTAGAGGTCTTCCTAGTGCAATGCATTCCTCCAACCAACTTGGCCCACACACCTCAAAGTATAGAAATGTTAGTGAAATCAGAGGATGACGATCCTCATGAAGATGGTGACCTAGGGTTGCTAGATGGATTCCAAGATTTTATGGAAAAGTGTGTACAAGATCAACTCAACTTGGGGGAAGGACTGAACTTCCAAGATCTTTAGCTACCAAGTTGGTGTAGAGTTTGTAACGTTGCCCACTCCGAGTTTTAATTTTTCTTGTTCCAAGTAGTTGTAGAACATATCAAGGGACTAATCACTCCTGAGAAGGAGATGCTGAGAGAATAGCTATCCTCCAATCATCCTAAACTAACACTTCTTTCAGAAGTTGTGGATGTAAGCATACAGTCAAAAGGGAATGAATGTATAATTGGTCATGGAGTTAAAGAGCCTTCCTAATTTTGGATGCTATGATTCGATAGATCCAAATAGAAGCAAGGAGTTGGTGTTGGATTCAAACTCATCATCCCAATGGGTAAGACTTACTTTTCCACCCATAGACTTTAGTTTTATTGTACCAATAATGTAGCGGAGTAAGAAGCTTTAGTACATGGTCTTCTGATGGCCCAGAGAAAGAATGTCAAAATGCTGCAATTTTTTAGAGGTTCCAAGTTGGTAGTCAAAAAAGTTAGAAAACTATACTCCTTCCACAATAGAAGACTAGCAAACTATAGACATAGAGTCTAGGATCTTCTAGAGAGTTTAGATTCCTTTAATATATAGTTGATCCCACATTTCTAGAATCATATTGTCGATGCCTTGGCTCAAGCATCCAACACATTATAGCCCCTATCTTTGTCTAGACTCAAGAGATTCACAGTTGAGCTAACATCCACCCCATTTGTCCTAGAAAATGTTACTCATTTCCAAGTTTTCAATGATGATAAATATATCCTTGAGTTCATCACAAGTTTTGACGTGTTTTCCACACAAATCATTGATGAAGTTTACCTAGAGGAAGCTAAATTAGATATAGAGGGGATCATTAACCTCAAAACCAACATGATCCCTAGAGGTACGGTCTAGCTTGAGCATATATTTGACTTAGATTAGATCAAAGATCAAGATCATCAAGCCAAGAAGGGATCCATAAATAACTAGTGTGATGTTCACAACCTTAGAACAACTATGGAAATAAAAAAATGTATTCATTGGAAAGGTATGCACTATAGAAGAAAGGAAAGGGATCATTGGTGCTTTGTAAAACTATTCTAATGTGGTAGCATGGAGCTATGAATATTTTAAGACCTATGATACCTCCATCATCACACATACCTATCCCATCAAGCCTGATGTATGACCATTCTGACAAAGACAATGCCCCATCAATGCCTTGTCTGAACCCATCATTTACAAGGAGGTGCAGAAATTACTTTCCACTAGAATTATTTTTACATTCAAGAACTCCATGTGGGCGGCCAACTTGGTCCTGGTTAGGAAAAGGAGTGGAGAAATTAGATTGTGTGTGGACTTCTGGAATCTAAATAGTGCTTTAGAGAAGGACAACTATCCAATGCCTTCATTGGATGAGGTACTATAAATTGTGAATGGTTCATAGATGATGTCCTCTCTTGATGGATATTTTGGGTACAACCAAGTCATGGTGCAGTATGAAGACCGGCATAAGATAGCATTCACCACCAAGTGTCATACTTTTTCTTATAGAAGAATTTCATTTGGACTCATCAATGTTGGTGCCACCTTTCAACGTACCATATACATTGCCTTTAAAGATCTGATTAGAAAGTGTATAATAATCTACATGGATGATTTGAATGTGTTCTCAAAGAAGCAAAGTGATAACGTCTCTAATCTATGTAAAGTATTTTGAAGGTTTCAATAATTTAGTGTTTCCCTTAATCTAAATAAATGTATCTTTAGAGTTACTAAAGGAAAATTGCTTGGGCATGTTATTTTCGAGCAAGGAATCTCCATTGAGCCTAAGCACATCCAATCCTTGCTAAAAATTCATCTATTGGGCACCAAGAATGAACAAAAATCTTTCTTTGGAAAGATAAATTTCATTAGGAAGTTCATCATAGGCTTTGTTGAAATTCTCAAGCCACTTAATGCAATGTTAATGCAAGATGCTAAGATCAACTAGACTCTGAAAGCAAAGCAAGCCTTTGAAGAAATCAATAAGCCAATTGCTAAGGAACTAGTGCTAGTTAGCCTAGACCATCTAAAGCCCTTCCACATTTACTCATCTGCTTTAGATCACTCGTGTGCTTGAATTCTGACTCGAAAAAATAATGAAGGGATTGAGCACCCTATTTCTTTCATGAGTGCTCCCTTGAAAGATGTTGAACTATGGTATCATAACGTGGAAAAATAGGCATATTTTCTCATCCATGGAGTAAAAAGTTTAGGAATTACAACTTGCAAAATAAAGTTTCTTCCATTGTCCCCAACTCAATAGTAAAGACGTTGCTCATGCAAAATGAGCTAGGAGAATGAAGAGCCAAGCGGGTTACATTGTTCCAAGAGTACAACATAGAAATTCAAGTAATGAAGTTGGTAAGAGGATAGTTACTCACTTGAACAATAGTTGGGATAGTAATTGAAGTAGGACCTGAGCTTACAGTGCAACAATATTAGCTTGAAGATGTTTCCCTTGGGGAATGGTATGATGAAATAGTCTACTATTTGCTAAACAACAAGTGACCACCCCACTTACAAGGAGTCTAGAAGTGTGCTCTCTAATTGAAAAGCAACAACTACATGCTGCAAGGATCCTTACTCTACAAGAGTAATTATGAAGGTGTCTATTTGAGATGCCTAGGCAAAGAAAGTAGATTGGGTCTTGAAGGAGTTTCATGACATATTTGGTAACGATCATGGATGCAGTCCTTCAAATGCTCATCAAATATTACGGGTAGGTTACTATTGGCCTATAATCTTCAAGGATGCTCATAACCATGTTTGCATGTGTCATACCTACTAGACCATTTTAACTAGAGAGAAGAACATTGTTGGTATGTTGCAACTAGTTTTGGAGGTGAGACTATTCACACAATGGGGTCTTGACTTCATTGGTACAATAAGACAATCATCATCTATAGGACACAGGTACATTCTAAATACTTCCAATTATTGCACTAGATGGATAGAAGCCATTGCATGTAGTCAATGCACCATAGAGGTAGTTATGAATTTTCTTGAAATTTTTATTTTGAATCATTTTGGTTGCCCTTATGCATTATTATGTGATAATGGCCCTACATTTTCCTCTCTCAAATTTTCTAGTTGGGCCTTTCATTATTGTATTTCCCTCAAGTTCTCATCCAACTATTATCCCTAGGGAAATGCCCAAGTAGAATCCACCAACAAGAACTTGATTACTGTGATAAAAAATATACTTGATAGGAATCCCAAGGACTAGCATACACTAGTACACGAACAACAATATATGACTAAATAAACTACTAAAAACTGCATATAAATTACTAATTTTGGTCGCATGACCATTAGTAGTTTATTGTTGGTCATTTATAACACCACTAAATTTATGACTAAACTATTTTAGTCATTTATTTAGTCATTGATTTGGTTATTGATTGTCATTGATTTAGTCATTGATTTAGTTGTTAATTTAGTCATTTATTTAGTCATGGTAGTGATTTATTTAGTCATATATTTAATCATTAATTTAGCCATATATTTAGTCATTACTTTAGTCACATATTTAGTGATTAATTTAGTCATATATTTAGTCATTATTTTAGTCATATATTTAATCATTAATTTAATTATTACTTTATTCATATATTTAATCATTAATTTAGTCATATATTTAGTCATTCATTTAGTCATTTAGTCATTCATTTAGTAGTATATTTAGTGCATTTTTAATTGCCATCATTTGGTAGTTTATTTTATTAATCAAAAAGATCACTTATCTACTATCTAAAATATTTGCACAATAAAACAACAATGAGAAGGTAAAAATAACTTATTTTATTAATAAAAAAGATGTTACATACAGCTATGTAAACTTGAAAATGAAGTTACAATTTTTTGTTCCAACATGAAAGAACTTGAAAGATTACAATACATTGCTGAGAGAAAAAAAATAGCTGAAATATACTCCAAAAGCTTACCTTTATGTTTTTCAATAGCCTACAAAAGAATAGGAAAATGACTATTCTTTATAACATAGGTGGAGGTGTGAGTTTTGCCTAAAGAAATGCAGTTGGCAATGCCAAATTCTGACAAATGTGCTTCGAATTTTCCATCTAAAAGAATGTTAGATATCTTTGAACACATTCCTGTGAACAATGCATTGGTTACAGTGACGATGAAGATATGATAATCCTTTTGTAGTACCATAGGCTATCTTTAGATGAGTATCCCAGTCTAAT
Source organism: Sequoia sempervirens (assembly GCA_007258455.2). Lineage (NCBI taxonomy): Eukaryota > Viridiplantae > Streptophyta > Pinopsida > Cupressales > Cupressaceae > Sequoia > Sequoia sempervirens. The sequence continues at coordinate 10,360,959 of VDFB02256132.1, read as the reverse complement.
TTAATCATTTTTGATGTTCCTACACAAAAATTTAAAATGTTTGTTAGGTTCTCCCCAATCTATTTTGATCAGATGGTAGAAATATTAATTATACTCATATTTCATAAATCTATCATGTTTCTGCATAACATCATTTGCTCACCATGTAAGATGTCCCAGAGACTTCCATTTACCATGTAGTCATTAAATAGAAACAAGAAAAATATAAAACTACATAGTACTGAAAAAAATAATTAAAAAAGAACCTAAAAGAAAGGATGTTGAAGACATTCAATTGTAGTTGGCACCTACATTTTTTGTATAGCCTTGGCTCTGTCCACCTGGTCCAAAAAAAAAAGCATGTGAACCAAGTTAGAATCCCCATAGAATCATAAAGGACCAAAAAATTCATATGCTGACAACCAAAAAACCTAAATACTAAACAATAACACTCCCCAAACTACATTCACAAGCATAAACTTGAAATATGAACTTTCTAAAAAAAATTCAAATGGAAGACTTGAAATATGAACTTTTAGAAAAACATTCAAAACAACACGAAAAAAGCACATACCTCAAAACCTAATTCTAAAGCTTTCTTTGCAACAACTATAGCTCCAAGCATCACATTTGATTTCGATTTATGATGGAAAATTTATTAAAAAAAAAAAAAACTATTATTCTCACTTGAAATCCAACCTTGTTGTCTAGCCATGCATACTAATTTGCCTTCATTTCCTTCAAAGGAACTTGATCATGTGGTCTGCTACAAAATACCACTAAAATGTGACATTTAACCAACTCAAGTTACTGCCAACGCTTTAAATACAACATTCAAATATGACATTTGAACAACTTTTTCACTTTCTAAAAATTAATAAATACCAAATAAATGAAATTTTCCTCTAAACCATAAATACAACTACAATACACTCATTGTTTAGGACCTGAGATACAAGGTTTGGCAGATGAGAGATCTAACTCGAGGTAGGATGAATCAACACTCACTATTTGTGGTTGTAGTTACATAACTTAGTGTGTGACAACAACAAATAGGAATCCATTAAAAGTCAAATTAAACAGAGAAAAAATATCAGCCCCTACCTCATTATAGTCCACAAACATCCTATTTGCATGAAGATAAGCATCAATCATTTTTTATTTGTAGTTGACAAAAGGTATGTATTTTTGTAGAAGTAGAAATTATAAGTACTCACTGTCTCATCACTACAACCAATCAATTTCAAATACTTCAAAGTAGCATGATCTATAGGGAAGAATCTCATGGTTGCTGCATTGGCCTAACATTACTACATTGGGGGAACTCCCCTTGTAGCTCCACCAATAGACCGATGAATACATCTAACCTTCTCTCTTGAAGGAACTCCCAAACAATATGGGAAAATATTTACTAATGTTTTTAACAATATTTGGTAGATAATATGTTGATGTAATATATGAGAACATTTGATTAGAATATTTTAAAATAGCCGATCCTTCAATCAAATTAAAAAAACCTATAGGCTACACATGCACTTTCACTTGAAAATCATGCATAAAAGGATCCCAAGCTCTTAGTTTTGATAGCATCAAAATTAAAGGATTCCTACAATGTGGAAAAGAATATTATTGTCTGATATATCAGCCCTGAGTGATTGTGAAATGATGGCAAACAAATGTTGTGGAGGAGAGGCCATAAGGAATTTTGATTTTCCAAAATAAATTTCTCTATCAGATGTTGTTCCAAATAAGCCATGCTTCCTATGATGAAGTTGCAAACACAGGTAAATGGAGAAACCTTACAACCTACTATGATTCACATAGCTTTCAAGCATTGCAAACAATAGATAAGTTATCACCTATTAAGATGTGATAGAAAAGAGAAAATGGTACAAAACTTGGAACATAACAATTTCCTTCCAAGTTAAAAGAAAAAAATTTAGACATAGTCATATAAGATTTGTCAAGCCAAGGAATGTAATACAAGAAAACATTGGAAAATAAACACAACTTGGACAACCAAGAAAAATATTCAATGAAATCTTCATTCATTCAGCCAAAATGTACATATTTAACAATATGAAAATGACTATTTAGTTCATCTTGTAGATGATTGTTCAACTTCTAGTACAACTAGGATATATATAATATAAAATATTATCCTACTACTTCTAGGATTATGTACAATATTGTTACACCCCCCCTTAATTCATAAGGGTAGTAGTAGAATTTCTATTTGTGTTACACATTGGGCAACTTGTCTATGGTACTTATTATTATTGATACGAAGCTCCAATGTTTTGCAAAAGGTTTTTCCTAAATGGTTCCTTCTTGCAATTTCTCAAGAACCAAGATATGGACTTGGTATTTAGACATGAGTTTTTTTTTCTTAAGTTGAGTCAACTTTCAATGATACTGTATCCCATTTTGAGAGAATATCACACTCATTTTATATGAAAATTTTCACTACTATTTTCTTTCGAGTGATGAAATTTGCATTAAAAAATTGTTCAATTCTATCTTAACTAGAGCACCCAAAATTGTGGTGGCCATGAGTAATCCAAAAGTGTGCCAACTACATCGTGTGACCTAAAGACTAGATAACCCAAGCTAATTTCACCCATGAGTAACCACAAAGTGTGTCAAACCTTGCATTGAATGACCCAACTTTCTATCAAGCTGAAAATGTGAAACATTTGTTGTCTATAATATTGACACATAAATTGCTCATATGGTGTGAAAAACTTTTCCAAAAATGGAGGTAAATGAAAAATTTTCTCCATGCATAATAAAAAAAAACCAACATGAAGTGTGCAATCTTAGGTGTTCAAGTGTTGAGTTGAACATTACTTGCTATGACACCACTACAATATATTGCAATGACAAATGATCAATCTAGAACATTCTATAAGTCTTACCTCTTCATTGAGAAGAAAGAGGCATAGTGATATTTTAATATAATATAAGGAATTTGGTTGGATAATATAATATCCAATGCTAAATCAAAATTGATTGCAAATGCTAAACTTAGCCATAGTGAAACTCCTCTAAAGATGATGTGAGGAGAATAACTAATTTGTGGAAAAGATTCTTAACACTTTTTTCACCAGTAGAGCAAAAAGAACTATGTCATACACACCCCACCTACTGTGGTCAAATATTTTTTCTTGAATAAAGGAAGGTTTGTGGAGGCCCTTGTATGGTGAGAACCTTTCCTATATGAACTCAAGGACCATTTTTAAAAGTTGGGTTTGACAAGACATGAAAGTTGCTAATCTAGCTCAAGTTAGAAATTGAGGGGTAATCAGAGACTTTTAAAGGTATGCATAATCATTTTCTACACTTGTCTAAGGAAAAGGAAAGAACAATGTTGTAGAGACCAATAGAAATGTAACTAAAACTAAAATAATTATTCATCATCCTATCAAAGTATATATTGGAAGATGATTCCAAGGTGTTAATAGGTTTGTTAAATCAAACCAAGTTACAACCATTGATTTTTAAAGGCTAGGACTGAGAGTCAATTAGTACTATTTTATGAAAATAATATAAAGGTTTTATTATTCAATCATACAAACAATTTTTCCACCTTGGTGTGTACCTCCTTGATAATAAAGAGGATTGTCCAACGTTGGTAAAGCATACAGTGCATTTTTATTAGACACAAATTATAAATTGATCAACCCAGAGAGGATACAACTAAAATTTGAGCACATGATAAATTTCCATGGCTAGTGTCAAGAATAATAGTGAATAATGCTGAGTATTTCCAACAACACTAATTTTTTAGCTGGATCCTAAAAATGTTGCAACTTATGTTCTTCTCTAAAACATTTGTACAAGGTTCAAATAGTAAAGAGATTGATGAACGATAGAGGAATTAAAAAGATACATGGATGTTATAGTTGGATATGCTCTAGTAGACATATATCCAAGATGTGGAATTGTAGACAAAACACCTAAATTGTTTGACAGAATCCCTCAAAGAGATGTCATCTAATGGAATGAAATGATTGATTGTAGAATGTGCACAAAATGGATTTTACAAGGAACCTCTCTAAATATTTGAATTAATTAAGCACTCTGGAACACATCCTAACATTGTAATGTGAAAGGATCCTGAAATAAAGGAAGAAATAGAAGAAATTATGCATTTGTTCAAATGAGTAAATATAGTGTAATGTGTTAATTGTTTTTTCTTTACATCATTTAGGAACTAAAGCATAAAAAAATGCATAGAGAGGATTTGAAGCAACAAACCTCAAACTATAACAAAATCTAATCAAAAGTTGTTGCCATGTTTGAAAGGACTATTTATTTTGCATTGGGATTCCTACTCTCAAAAACTTGACAAAGGAAATCTAGTTACATGACCATTAGAAAGATACAAAATTATCACATTAAAGAGAGGAAACGAAAAGAACTCTATTAAAATTCCATTCCTGCCTCAAAATCTATTGCTTCGTGAGAAAAAAAAGCATTTCAGGCAATTCCAAAGCAATACTTTCATATTTTATTATTAAAAATCAGTATAAAGACCTTTGTTTTGTTGCTCTTACGACAATTTTTTAACTAGGAATGAAACTATTTCAACATTTAGAAAACCACATTTAACAGGTATACAAGGTATTGGAAATGAAAACTTATAGACTATTTGCAAAAATGCTTTTACATTTTAACATAGAGAAATTTCATTTTGTGGACTTGCTTTAGTGGCAAAGACAAAGCAATGTCACAAGAAGGTAAAGATTCAACCCCCACTGAGGACAACTACCCCACTTTCATGCAGGTCTTTGTTAATAGGAGTGAAGAATGGTTGGAACTAGGTGCAAGACCTAGACAAATTTGACAGCAAAGTTTTCCCTCCATCCATAGCCCCATGTTCCAAATGGATACCTGAACCCAATGGTTCCAAGGATTGTCTTTCATGCTTGGGTGAATTCTAGCATGAGAGGTTGCTAGGGTTATTTTTATCTTAAACAAAAAATGATATAGGGAAATTGAAAAATAGTGTGTCAGCATTCAAATATCAAATAATAAAAGAGATAAAACTTGAAATAGGCTATAAAATAATAAAACGTTGTATAATATGAAAAATATGAAATGCTACGATTGGTATTTGCTTATGATTTTGAGAAATTTTGATGAAGATTATACATAAAATCCAACCAAAATATGACAAAAAAAGATGTGTTTGTCAAAAAGGAAAAGTCGGTTCACCCTTGACCTCATCATATGTGCAAGGTTCAAAGTTTTGGAGATATGCACCCTTTTTGCAAATGATAGATAGATTAGGATAAAGGAAACTTATGGTTATGTATTCAAAGAACAGCCAATAGCACTTTCAAAACCTACCTCACAACATGTACAAAAGTAAATGGAACTATATACATCCACAAGATTCAACAAGACTCAAAGATTCAGGTTGGAAACCATTTCAGGAGAAAACCTACCACAAAAAAAAATGTTCATAGTTTATATTATTCAGAATCAACAAAGATTCAATGCAACAATATCTTAACATGGAGTGTTTCAAATCAACTAGGTGAAGTTATTAAACTAGAGGAAACAAGATCATCCCTACCTCATATGAATGTTAGCATCCTTATTTCGTTTAAGCCAAATAGTTCTTTCCAGAATTTTCGCCTATTGATATTTATGGGATATCTTTTCCTTATTAAATTGATGGATTGGTTGGTCTAAATTCTCATTTTCTTCATAAGAAAGATGAGCATGTTAGAAAAGAATGCCCTATGTTAAAAAGTAATGTGATCAAGAAAATGCATAATGAAAATCTTCTCTTTACCCCTAATAAGGGAAGTATGGAAATTAATAATGTTGAAAAAGATAAAGTGTTGGACCCTTAAAAGGTCTTGGAGAATGCTCCTTCTAACAAAATTACAAATTAGACCAAGGGGATAATATTGTTATCCTGGCTAATGTGGTTATTATTAAATTAGAGAATGCTCCTAAAAAAATAGATCAAGGGGATTACAGTTATACAAAATACTTGCAGTTGTTGGTAGTTGTATACTTGTGTATATAATATTACTATCATTCCTATTGTTGGAAATCTTTTTGTTTTATAGCTTCGATGCCTTGTGTCATTTTGAAGTCTTGGTTCCATTTGTTGTAATGAAAACAATTAAGTATTATTTTTTTACTGCCACTATACTCAAATCAATGAACATTTAACATCTAATGATCCTTAGTCTACTGATGAAGTTGAATGGCTCTGAATGATCCCACTAGGAAACAAGTCTCACTCAATTCCATGCCCCACAACACCATAAGGGATGAGGCCAGGATTTTGGCTCAAGTGACTTTGGTAGAATAAATACCCCAGTTCTTGTCTCTTAGCCAAAGAAATATCTACTCATGCTCCCGATTCCAATGGGTTGCAAAAACAATCTAGGTTTCATATTAAAAGGAAGTTTCAAAGGTTTGAATTTAAATTTGAATGAACTTGAAGAGTGTTTCTTCACCTTAAAAGAAACAAGGTCATCAAGAACAAGTATAATGACATTGGATGCTCATTGTAATAGACAAGAAGATCTAACATTTTATGTATTGTGAGTAGCTACGACATTGGCTATTTTTTCAAAACCATCTTTCAAAATAAATTGCCAAGAAGAATCCAGTCATAACCTTTCTATAGTTATTTACTACAAATATGTAAGGCATTGGCATCATTAAAGAGATATTGGGAAGCATGGACATCATAAATCATAGCTTGAAATTGGGCCATGTGCTTCATATATTTCTTCAAAGAATGCTAAATAACCAAAAGATTGGAGCTTTACTTTTAGTGATCCAAAACTACTCCAAAAGAGTAGGGCTACAAAAGAGCAAGAGCTAAAAAGGAATGATCAAAGATACCTTGTGCATGTAGATGCCATCTCCTCTTTTGTGAAACTATCTTCTTGAGTACATATATCGTGCAAGTATAAGCAATCTAGATTGTTGCAAGGCTAAACATAGAAATCAAAACATCTTCACAAAGTGTAAAAAAGTATTATTACAAGTAGATGATATGTAAACAAGTTATTTTAAAGTAAAACATAGCTATAAATAAAAATTATTAAATATCCTATGATGACAAACAAACATCATGAGGTTGGTATTCAAATCAAAATGGATAAGGAAATAACTCTCAGTAAGGGAATACATCCAAGACATATTTACCACAGTTCGTATTAACAAACAGGCAGCCTCTCTTACCATATTTTTCAACCATGCATGGCAGTACTTTGTAGTACCAAAACAAGCTCTACATATGTAACATCCAAAGAAAACATCATCAAGAATCAAATATATGCTGAATACATATGAAAATATTTTTGAAGCACCTCTGTAGAGCTATACAATGAAAAAGATTTACTTTAATGATATACCATCTAATACATATCCATTTACAACCCGAATACAATAAATAGCTTCTTCCTCTTTTGTATAGGCAATATATCTGAGACATAAAACATAAGAAACAATTATCTGATGATAACCCAAAATCACATTAAACATGATCCTATTTATGATATCTTAGATATCTAATAAAGTTCTATGAATATTAGAAGTACTTATAGTTCAATTTCTAACTTTCTAGTTCATAAATTTAAAACATAAAACTTTTGTTCATAGCTCCACCAATAGACTGATGAAAGCATAATGGTAGGGGAATTTTTGTCAGATGTTATAGTTGTATATGCTATGGTAGACATGTATGCAAGATGTGGAATCATAGACAAAACACCTAAATTTTTTGACAGAATGCCTCAAAGAGATGTCATCTCATGGAATGAAATGATTGATTGTAGAATGTGTACAAAATGGACTTTGTAAGGAACCTCTCAAAATCTTTGAATTAATGAAGCACTCTAGAACACATCCTAACATTCTACTTTCAATGGAATCAGGGAGATTATTTAACTCCCCTTATAGCTCCACCAATAGACTAGTGAAAGCATAATGGTAGGGGAATTTTTGTCAGATGTTATAGTTGGATATGAATGGTAGACATGTATGCAAGATGTGGAATCATAGACAAAACACCTGAATTGTTTGATAGAATGCCTCAAAGAGATTTCATCTCATGGAATGAAATGATTGATTGTAGAATGTGTACAAAATGTATTTTGTAAGGAACCTCTCAAAATGTTTGAATTAATGAATCACTTTGGAACACATCCTAACATTCTACTTTCAATGGAATCAGGGAGATTATTTAAACTTCTACACCCTTCTATGTTCAAGTGTTGTAGCTATGACAAGTTGCCAAAGAATCAGGGAGGCTATTTAAATATATAGACCCTACCATGTTCAAGTGATACAGTTGTGACAAGTTTCCAATGGAATCAAGAAGGTTATTTAAACGTTCACACCCTTCTACATTTAAGGTTGCAATTGTGACAGTTTTCCAATGGAAGCAAGGAGGCTATTTAAACCATGACAATATTTTAGTTTTGAATGTTGTAGCTACAATATATTTTCAATAGAATCAAGGAGGTTATTAAAACCTTTAAAACTTCCTATTATATTCAAGTGTTGTAGTTATGAGAGGTTGACAATGGAATTGGGGAGGTTATTTAAACCTCTGCAACTTTCTATTTTCAAGTGTTGCAGATGTGAGAGGTTGTCAATAGAATCAGGAAGGTTATTTAAACTTCTACAATCTTCTATTTTCAAGTGTTGCAGCTATGAGAGGTTTCCAATGGAATCAAGAAGGTTATTTAAACCTCTACAATCTTCTAGATTCAAGTGATGCAGTTGTGACAGGTTTCCAATAAAATCAGGGGGGTTATTTAAAAGTTTACACATTTCTATGTTCAAGTGCTACAACTATGATAGGTTCCCAATGGAATGAGGGAGGTTATTTAAATCTATACACCCTACCATGTTCAAGTGTTGCAATTGTGACAGGTTGCCAACGGAATCGGGAAGGTTATTTAAATGTTCACACCCTTCTATGTTCAAGGTTCTAGCTATGATAGGTTGCCAATGGAATCAAGTAGGTTACTTAAACCATGACAATATTTTAGTTTCGAATGCTGCAACTGCAATAGATTATCAATAGAATCAAGAAGTTATTTAAGCATTTCAAACTTCCTATTATGTTCAAGTGCTACATTTGTGATAGGTTGACAATGGAATCAAGAAGGTTATTTAAAAATCTACAACTTACTATTTTCAAGTACTGTAGATGTGACAGGTTGCTAGTGGAATAAGGAAGGTTATTTAAACCTCTACAATCTTCTATGATCAAGTGTTGTGGCTATGACAGGTTACCAATAGAATCAAGGAGATTATTTAAAATTTTACACCCTTCTATGCTCAAGTGTTTGTTGTTGTGACAGCTTGCCAATGGAATCCCATTATCATTATATTCAATGAGAATTATTATTTAGAAGAAAGCTTTTAACTATTAAGAACAATAGGAAATAAATTAAATAATCATTGAGAGACAAACAATAATAAATTTTACAGAAAATGAATTTTTAAGACAACTAAAGGAGATTTCAATTCTTACAACCTCAAGGGATGCCCCATATGATTCCACAAAGTTGGGATATAGCTCCAATGCCTCATAAGGAATTTTGTAGAATGGAATTTCCTACACATGATTAGAAGACCTTAAGTCACTTTAAAATACTCTAAACATGCATTGCACAACTTAAACGAAGGAACGAGATCCATAAACAACACTAGCTCAAATTTTCCATCATGCCCTAATTTTAAACTATAAGGAAATGTAAACCCTCCAACGCAAATTCAAACATGAATTATATAGAAGCAAGAAAAATAAAGGACAAGAAAACATCAAGTTTGAGGAAAAATAATGTTTTCACAAACTTGTGAAAACCCTAGGAGTGAAATAGGCTCAAATTTCAAGTGAATTTTCCCACGATATCCATGGCCAGTGATATGAGTGAGCAGATCGAAGAAAACAATTAGTGGATTTTCTCATAAATATGAAAATTTTGAAGTGAATTTGCAATACCCCAAATCTAAGCTTTGATCTCCTTTCTTTTACTTTGCATCTGAAACTCCACACCTATGGTTGCCTTTGAGTTGGGATTAATTTCATTCTGAGAATACTTAGAAAAAAAATGTGGAAGCACAGAAAAGGCACATGAGTTTGACAGAATCACAAATAGATATGATCTCATGGACTGCAATGGTTGCAAGATTTACACAAAATGGATTTGTTCATAAGACTCGAGAAAATTCCAACCTAAAGCGATTGGTAGGTGCAAAGCCAGTTCCCAACGAGGGAGGGAAAAGGAAAATGTATGTCTAATGATGGAGGGAAAATGAATGGGAGGGAAATGAAGATTTTATTTTAGATTTTATTTTTTATTGTCTTAATGTAAGACAAAAAACATAGCAAGCTATCATAGTTTTGTGGGAAAACTAAAACTAGCACTTGCACCCATAGGGGTTCAAGGGAGGCGCCGATAGGAAATTTAAGAAAAAAGAATTAATGAATTGTTTTAATACGTATTTGGCTATATTAAAATATATCTGTATAGATATATGCATTGTACGATACAAGTAGGTAGAATATTTTGCTGGATTTGTTATCCAGAAACAACAAAATCCCTTTGAACAATTTGGAGCAAGTTTGCATAAGTCAAATTTACATAAGGGCATCTATTTATCCTTTTTAAAGAAATGGAATGTTTATGAAGTTAAAACACAATTTTGAGTATATTTCTTTGAACAAGTAGTTTCAAGTTTGATGTGACCATGCATAGAAGATATCTTTTCTTTTCTCCAATAGCAATCGACCACCTGTAGAAGACAAATTGTATAATTGATTAGTTATAGTATTGATACACTATTGAAAAAGGGGATAAAAAAATGTCAAGAAATAATGAACCATTATTGGATACACACAGAAAATAGCAGATTCTGAGCACTTGCAGAGATGACAGAAAATAACAATTTTAGACTCGTGCATAGAAAATAATAATTCTAGTGGTAGTTGTTTTAAAGTAGGCATTCCACAAGGCACAAGAAATAGACACATTTCTAACAAGTGGAATTAGATCGCTAAGGATTTATTTCTTTCTCCTAAAAAATCAATAGCATTCCAATTCTAACCTCAGTTTCAATAAAAAATTAGTAATTCTTACAGTTCGGTAAACTACTGTTCAAATTGATTTGAGTATAAACGTTGATCTCTGCTAAATTCATTGGCCTTCCATGAACTTTTGTTCTAGTTATTTTAGCTATCAGGAAAAGTAAAGGAAGCTGTGAGGCCTTGCACAACAAATACTATTACTTTTAATGTGAATTGATTCAACTCTATATTTGAATCTCTTCCCTAAGTAATTCAAATGTGTATAATAGGTCACTGAATGTGATATGAAAACATCGCTAAAAAAAATAGATATAGTTGCATCCAAGAACTTTCAAACTATGAAAACAATCTATTAAGAAAACTATTCTTTAGTTTTTAGCATTACTATTCTCAACCTTTTAAGGTTTTTGTCTACATATTGTTCTCCAGTTTCCCATCTGTGAAAACAATAGTATATGTATTTTGCAAATGATTCAATTTACAGGGCTGCAAGTACAAATTCACTATATTTTTTTATTAACTTTTTTGTATATTTGAAGAGCTATTTTTTGTATTGATCAAAAAAGATTATAATCAATGAGCAGCCATTAAAGAGAGGCTGCAGAGGGAAGAAAAATTGATCACAATTTGAAATCATTCAAAAGAGAATTTGTGCATAAATTCTTCATTATTGAATTTTGTGATAAAGTTTTTGTAAGGCTTTGGTGATTTGTAGTGGGACTTGCAACTACAATATCTGATAAAAATCCACTTCCAAATATGCTTTTGTTGGATGTTCATACCCTCATCCAAAGCTCCAATTCACACACAAGTAGCAAGGATGCTTTCAAAGGTTGAGAAGTTGGGCTTTACACCCACTGGTTGTATTTGCTTAAATTTTTTGAAGGACTTTTAAAGAGAGACAAAAAACAGCAAGGCACTAATAATATAAAAACCCCCAAAATACTTTGAACAATTATATGGCCCACCCAAATTTAAATAGCATATTAGACTGATGTAACTATTTTGTTCAGTGAATTTTAATAAAAGTTGTATTTCTCAAAAAAATGAATGTATCAAATGTTTTGTATACTCCTTCTATTCACAAAATCTACTTTCAATTTAGTAAGACTATTGAGTGGAAAATTTATGTTTTGAACTTGACATTTATTGTTATGTATGTTTCATCAAATATCACAGAAGAAAAAACAAAAAATCTTTTGCAATTGCTAAACAATATAGTCTAATAGTACTTGTCGAAAAAGATAATTAGCACTAGTACAAAATATTGGTTAACTAATTCAAAACAATTTCCTAGCTCTCCAGTTAATGTTTTTCTTCTTGCAATTTAGTAGGCCACAATTGAAGATAATGAAAATATTGGCATGTATGGACCGATCAATGTTCCTTCTATTGAACATGCCAAGTAATTTTTTTGTCATGTTCTTCAAATATTTCAATTATTCAATTTAAAATATGCTAGAAGCATTTGAAAAATCTCTTATATTCAAACCAATTACTGAGATACTAAGCTTCAAATTTTGGTATAATTTTAGGTAAAGTGATTTACCCCCTTTTCCCCAGCTTCAATACTGCTTGGGTACAAATGTACAAAAATTCTAAAAATATTAAGGTTCTATCCACATAAACAAAATTAACAACAGGAATACTATTGATAATTGAATATTCAATGCCAAACAAAAGGAAATTCCTTGTAATTACATAGAGAATGAGAGAATGAAAGCAAAAAAAGTGTAAACCATGAATTTTGAAAAAAATCCTCTATTCTTTATGCTTTGATGGATATCAATACCCTGTTCCAAAGCCCCCCTTTTTGCTTAGGCAATGAGAATGGTAGCAAAGGTTCGACACACACAGCCTTCAAACTGACTAAAGACAAGTAAATTTTTACAAAATAAAATAGAAAACATTACCACTCATTCTTTCTGCCTCAAAATTAAATTTCAAAAGATAATTTATCATATAGACTATAAATTATAATTCCAAGGAAAATAAGAAGAGTTCAAACCAAAAGAAACTGATGAGGTAAGGGGCTATAAGCATTTAAAAGGCACATCTGAAGATTGATAATGAAGGGAGCAATGAAGTGGAATAATAATGGCCTAAATGTACTCCTAATTGACAATCACACACTCTCAGCCAACAATAGTGGAGGGATAAGATAGGAGAGGGTATAGAATGCAGAGTTTCCTAAATGGAAAACAATTACAAATGGGATATCTATAACAAAAAGAAACCCAACACGCAAATATTTACAACTCGATAGATCTTAGGTAAAACAAAACCAGACTGACCAATGGTATCTTCTCCCTTGACACCTTAAAACTCTTAGTCCAGACAAAACAGTCATCTAAACACAACTAATATTTAGATCTGCATCATTGGAGTGGCTGCATTTAAACTCAAATGAAAAATCAAACCAAATATACACCAAATAGTCATCCCTGGAAATCATGACAACTCTCAAAACCCTAATATTTGCCAAAAAAAACCTGAAACACCTAAATCTTCCCAAACTCAAGCATATTGATTTGAGCCTAAATTGATCTGAGGGAATTAATTAAAAATCAAACTAAAAATGCAAAATAAAACTCATTGAAACCATGGCAAGTTACTTACCTCAAGACACTATGTAAATTGTGTCTTGCAATTAGATTGTCTTTATCTACTCCAAAGCTTATGGAATTGTGGAAAGCTCAGTCTATTTATAGGTGAGACAGTGATGGAAGGATGTTGATCTTTTGACATAGAAGATATCAGATAGATTTATTCTTAATGAGATTAGATTCAAAAAATAATTTGCACGGTGGAGTGTTTGGACGGTGGAGTGTTTGGAGTGTATCTGCATTCAATGAGGGCATAATATGTCCACTACCTTGGCTCCATGTCCTCCTTGCTCATCTTCAAAATCAACCTCAAGGCTTCCTTCAACTATTTTTTCTGTGCATAGCCTGCAATAATATGAATATAGGGCTACATATCTACCTCCTCCAACAATAATAACATATGTTTCTCGCTTCCTTCAATGTCACTCTCATTAAGTAGAGTGCTCTGAATATGCATTGTCATAGTTGTTGCTCTTGATTTCTTCTTCCCACAGAGTGTGAGTACCAAAGAAAGTGGTTTACCAGACCGGTTTACCGGACCATGAAATGGATTGCAAGACATGTGAGATAGGTTTTTTGATGGCATGTGGACTGGCAAGTCCACAATAAAAGCCTATCGACCAACTAGCAATCACACCTTGGTGTGCAATGGGTACACCAAAGAGATGTGGATGGTCAATTAGGGAAAAATGGTCTATTTATTACATATATTTATGCACTATGGTAGGCAATTTAGCAATTGATGTTGTTTGTACAACAAAGGTCTCAAATCAACAAGGATCCAAGAAATGATCTAGTCATTTCTGTCTACTATATCAATTGGTCCACTTCCCATAAATGAAGAAGATAATCAAGTTCCATTAGCAATAGACTCATGTTATGTTTGCAATAGGGAGAGAGAGAGGAAGGGAGAGATAGGGATAAAAAGAGGGAGAGATAGAGGGGAGAAGAGAGAGTGGGGGGTTAAGGAGATAGAGATAGAGATGGAGGTGGAGAGAGAGAGAGATGGTGATATATTGAGATAGAGATAAAGGGAGAGAGAAAAATAGATATAGATATACAAATCTTGGAAGAGGGAGAGGGAGAGGAAGAGAGAGGGAGACATGTCTAGAGATAGTGAGGGAGAGAGGAAGATAGAGGTACATATAAAGATAGTGGGAGAGAGGGAGAGGGAGACAAATATATAAAGAGATATTAGAAAGAAGAAGAGGGAGAGATAAAAATGTAGATAGATAAGGAGATGGAGAGGGAGAGGTAGAGAGGTATAGAGGAAGAGAGAGAGAGGGAGAGATATATATAGATGGAGAGTAGAGTGATAAAGAGATAGAGATATAAGGAGATATAAGAGAGGGGGAGAGGGAGAGAGACAAAGTGATAAACAAATAAAGAGTAGAGAAAGACAAATAGAGATGGACAAAGGGAGAGAGAAATAGAGGGAGATATAGAGGAGAGAAAAAGAGGGAGAGATAGATATTCAAGAAGAGAAAGAGAGATATAGATATATGAGAAGAGAAAGGGAGAGAGAGGTAGAGATAGAGAGATACATAGGGATAGGGAAGGAGGGAGAGAGAAATAGATGGGGGCAGATAAATAAAGGTGGGCAATAGAGGGAGGGAGGGAGAAAAAGTAAGAGAGAGGTAGAGGGAGAGATATCTCAATATATAGAGTGGGAGAGGGAGAGGGAGAGGGAGAGATATATAGAGCACGATATAGAAAGATAAAGAGGGACATGGAGAGATAAAGAGATAGAGGTAGAGAAAGATATAGATATAAAGAGATAGAGAGAGGAGTGATAGGGAGATCAAGAGAGAAATAGAGATAGATAAATAGAGTAGGAGATATGGAGTGAATAAGAGAGATAACATGGAATTCATTGTACTGTATCACATGAAATTGTTATTATATGCTATATTTTATATATGTATCTAAAAAATAATAATTTTATGGTTATATTTATTATAATATATTATATCTTATATTAGAAAATTTTAAATATAAATAATAAAATTATAATTAGAACAAAATGTATTTTTATATAATACAAATTAAATTATATATAATATATTTATATTTATTATTATATATATATTATATAAATATATATATATATATTTTTAGAGCTACACACCCTCCATGGGATGGTGGGGAGACTACACCTCATGACCTCTTGTGTGCAAGATGTTTTAGCTACCCCAAAAAATGTATTATTATTATTATATAATATATTCTTTAATAAAAATATTTAATACAAATATAAGATTATTAAAATTAATAATTAATAAATTATTACATTGTAAAAATTAAATTAATATATAAATATAATACAATTTATAATTAATATATAATATATATTTTATATAATACAAATTAAATTATACTAGTCATTTATTTTCAAGATACTATTAGTGTTAGTCACGTGACTAAAAAATTTAGTCACGTAGTCATTTATTTGCCAAATTCTACTAGTGATACCTAGCTCTATTTTTCACTTTGGGAAGATCATGCACACCATAAGGCTACCCTTGCAGATTCCCTATTCCACCTATTTTATGGCCTAGGGCCTATATTCCCAATCCATTTGAAAATTCCTACCCTCTAGTTTATCAATGAATTTTATGAAGAGGGGGATCTAGAGAAGCTCGCTTGGTTGAGCTATTACATTTGGAAGAAGTGCATGACCATGCAATAGAATTTTTTTCCAAACATCACAGAATAGTTAAGAGATGGTTCGATTACTGAGCCAAAATCAAGGCCTTTACAATTGTTGATCTAGTCCTATGTTGGGACAAGTACCATGAGAAGAAAGGGGGAAATGACAAATTTAATAAGCTCTAGCTTGGTCCCTTTCAGATTGTTGAAATCCTTGGAGACAATGCTTTCTTCCTAAAGAATCTAACTAGTGAAGACATCTCATTGCTTGTCAACTGGTAGCACTTAAAGCATTATTTTCAAGCTTGAGCTCTTTTGAGCTATTCCTATAAATATTTGTACATAGGTTAGTTAGGCTAATTTTTGTTTGCTTTTTCCTCGCTGCTTTGTGTCACTTTTTTTTTTCCCATTTCCTGGCTATTTTGTTTTGATGAAGGTGTTCTTCATTTATGTTGTGGTGGTAGTGCTCGTTCAATGAACGGTTCATTTTTTTGCCCTCTCTTAGTGTTATTTGGCTATATATTCACTCTCAACTATTGGTCTTTGATAGCTACCATGGAATGGCTTCCTCATTTGAACTTTGACTTAGAACCCAAACCTTGGTTGAATCTCCCTTCTACGTTCATCTTAGATCTTGCACGAAACATATATTAATTATTTTTTAAGAGTTGTACAATGGCTATTTATGACAACTTAGTAAGAAAAAATACTAAGTCCACTCCAATGACCACTATGGTTCCAAACCCATAGTGAACTTCAATTCTTACATGGTTGAGAAAAAAAAGAAATTGTTAAGAGAAGAATTGCAAGAAAGAAAAGAAAAGAAAAAACTATGAAATCAAGCAACCATATGGGTGTGTGGTTAACTCTACCAGGGCTATGGACGCCTAGCTAGTAGTAGAGAAATATCCATAGGGTCACAATGACAACTCCACTAGGGCTATGTATGCTCAACTAGAAATGGGGGAATGTCCAGGTTACTTTTGGTGTTAGAAAATTCATGTAGCTTGCTTAGTTCAATTAACTATTGCTTGTCATAGTTTATAAGGAAAAGGGAATGAATTTACTTAACACACACTTCTAAGATGCTTCGTAGGTTGACTCAACTAATGATCCAGTTCTCCTAGATCACTTTTGGACACCAGGTCCTAGTCTACAAACCCAAATATTTTGTGTTATGAATGAGCATTTATCGTTAGAATTCTCGAGAGCGTTCTCCAACAGTCGCTAGTTTTTGTACCTTTAGCACACATGCCCCATTCTAAATGGGGCCCCTCTCTTTCCTTCACCTCACTGAGTCACTTTTCGTTGTTTCCTTGTTTTTCATGCCCCTTATTTAGTGTTCAAGATGGTTAGTAAGCTCTAGGGAAGTCATCTTGAGTTGACCATCCCTCCGACCTTCCAAATCCCAAACTTTTCCTCATCATCCACCTTTATTTTGAGCCTTAAATGACCAAGTGCTAACCTCATCTTGGGTCCTACCTAGCGGACCTCCATCTGCAGGCTGTCATAGTAAGATCACCATCTCTTATGTATTTTCATGAAAAACATTCCTCCCGCAAGACCCGACTCCATCACAACTGCCAAAATACAAAATGAAATGATTAAGAGATCAACCTTAAGCAGGTTGTCCCCCGCAGACCCCCCTCATAAGAACTTCGTCTATGCTTCGCTATGCTAAAAAAAAAAGAAAAATTGTGTCCTTCCACCTCCAAAGACCTAACCTCCCTTTTGTCATCAGACTCTCTAAGAGATTAACTAAGTAAACATGACTGCCCTACCTACATTCGTACCCAACGCGATATGTTGCTCCCATTAGATTGTCATATGACTTTCTCTTTTCCAAATGACAATCACCTAACGTCCTTCCGCTCTTTCCAACCTAAAGTTCCTAAATTCCAAGTGAGTGATGTTTCCTCCTTATAGATCCATGGGTCCCACACAACGTAACTTTTCTCCTAGACCATTGTCTTGCTAGAGCAATTTCCAATGGTAGACTCCTAATAGCAATGCCTCCTCTTAGTCCTTATTACTCAAAGGGTGATCTTAACACCCTTGAATCTTCAAAAGGACTTTGAACCACATGATAAAATAGGACACTCTCCTTGGTGGATGCCACAAACTGCCTAAATCTCAAGGTGGGTCAAGACAGGTGGGTCAGCATACCCTAATTTCCATTCCTATTGCAATTCCTCCAAAAAACCATTAGCCTAGGGAAGTCTGATCACCTGGGCCTGAATCGTTCAAACTCCTTCCTATGAAATGATGATGACAATTTGGAAGGATGTTAGGACTCTTAAATGATGATTTATCCAATCTAACATCATTTGCATGATTTTGGCTAACTTTCCCATGTTTTTATTCTTGAATGTGTTCACCTCTCTGTCGCCCACAAGATATATGGAATTAGGTGTAGGACCTTCGAGATCAGCCATGGAGAAGGAAAAGGGAAAGAAAATAGTGAAAGCACCCTATGGAAAGGATGAAAAGGACCAAATGAAAAATAAGCTCTAGGGGGAACCTCTAAACTCTAAGGTCACCACAACATGGAAGGAGGTCTCTAACATAAATATTGGACATATCGACATCAATGATTTCAAATAGAGAGCCTCGATTAGCTGCACAACTAAAAATTCTCAAAAGATTAGAAGTAGCGGATTAACAAAAGTTGTAGGCTCCCCTCCCATTTTCATTTCCCCTAAACTAGTGATGGCCTATAGAGAGGCGTATTAGGAGGGAACCTAGACTATTGTGGATAGATATGGAAACATACTGGCTAATCTATCAACCAAGTCAATAGGGAGAGTCTTTCACATCCCTAATTTCATAGAAATGGAAGAAGCTACCATGAAAGATGCCAAGGAAACATGGGATTTAGATCCCCTCAGATGCAAAAAGGATTATCAACTAGTATTGGTTAAAAGAGAAAAGGGGTAGTGCTACCAAAATTCCCTAGGAATTCTATTGCAATGATTTCTATGAGGATTACCATGATTTGGTAACCTTATTGAGTAGGGTCATGGGCCTCCCCATTTTAGTCTATTTCGAAGAGTGGATATTTTACTTCATGGAGAAGATTATCAAAGGAAAAAATAAGTTCAATTGGGTAGAAATCATAAGGAATTGCTTGCATCAATAATTTGTGGCTATCAATAAGACCTTGCAATTCTACATGACCTCCTACCTTGTCTATTTATTGGTGACAAGACATAATACCGAGGCTTATTTAGAGCCCTAGATGAGGTTCTTGGTAGAGAATTGAAACTTTATGAAAAATACCCCCAACTTAAATATTGAAACTTCAAGAGAGATTACTGCAAAGTCAATGATGCCTTTATAGGCCATATTATCAAATTGCTAGGGGGCGATTTCTAGAGAAGAGTCTCACATAGTGCCAATGCTTTCCTCCATCAATTCACCTTCATTTTCATTCAGTATCTGAAATTCACCTATATCTAAGTAGAAGGTTTCATTGAGAAAACATACAAGCTACCCTAATACCCCAATGACTAGATCATATTGCTAGAGCTCTCTCAATTGCTACAACATGCACACAATCTTTTGAGTAGTGAGCATAAAGTAGGTATTCTTTATCCCCTATCTTTCGTCCAAGGAATGTATTAGTTCCACACTTCCCAATGTGTAGACCATTCTGATAATCTATTGGGGGAAACTCATTTGCAATTTGACACCACTAGACAATGGATGGAACTCTATGGAAAACTAAGGAAGACGATCACACATGAACATGCCCTTATGCATCACATTGAAGTATTTTGGGAAAATTGCAAGGATGAAAAATAAGTTTGGATGAGGCACTACATGTGAATGAATGCATACCTTATGAAGAGGGTCAAGTTGTTCCTGGTGGTAGAATAGGTGTAGGAGGAAAAGGATACAGTGGTTGATCCTTGGTACAATGTAGTTGGTGATTTTCCATTGCCTTTAATTGATTGGGATGAGGAAGAGGTCAATAACCTTGATATTATGATCAATCTTGTTGAGGCTAGGATGAAAGAATGGATTGACTCACAAATTTCCCAATTGAAACAACGAGTAACTTTGACTTATGGAGAGCTTGAGGAAGATGTTGCAAGTGAAACTAATAGTGGGACAACTGCTACCCCAACAAAAGAAGCTTCCCAATCTCCTCTAGTCACCAGGTCAAGGAAAAGAAAAGAGATAGCTGAAAAGCAGTCCAATCCTTGGGTCTATTCAAGGAAAGCTTAGAAGGGTGAATCCTCCAAAAGACCAAAGACATTAGGAGATATTGACACCATTTAGGAAGATCCTCTCCACAAAGGATAAGAAATGAAGGTTGAGCAACTGAAGTCTCCACCTGCTACCTCCACCATTACTGCTACCACTGCCCCGTGGCCTGCCTCTCAGATAATGGTTGTCACTTCCTCACCTATGGTGGAGATATTTTTCCACCTTGCTTCCACTCCGCTTGAAATGTAGGTGATGATAATTGACTCTTTTTCTAATACCACCTCTATGCTCTGTTCTACCTCCATGTCCCCAATAACCTCACTCTTTCTAGCAATGACAACAATTCCAATACCTACTTCCTCACTCTCAAAGGCCTTCACCCACCAAATGAAAAAAATTCCTATAGAGATGTCTGGGGTGCTGATGAACCCAACCATATAGGCTACCTTAACATAGATTCTTGCTAACATTCCTACCTCCACTCCTCCAATTGAACCACCAAAAATAAAGCCACAATGGAAATATCTGAGGAGTTGGAGAGATAAGAAAGGGAAGCTACAAAAGGGATAGAAGAGGAGGAAGATGATTACCATGAGCACCTTGAGTTCCAACACCTACCAATTGTAAAATTGATGCACAAAGATGAAGAGGGAGAGTCCTCTAAAAGTGATGAAGAGGATGTTGGTACCAAATATATTGTGGAGACTTTTGACACAGAACTCAAAGAGGAGCTAGCACGACAATTGAAGGATGTTGGAGAGGAGGCAGAAAGGCTGCCTTCTGAAGAATAAAAGGAATCAAGTGATCAAATGGAGGAGGATATTGAACCTCCAACTAGGGAACATGATCAAATCCCTAAGCATGATGAAGAAATGCATCTCTTAGGAGAGCAAGAGGAGAAAGAAGAGAAAGAAAATAAAGAATAGGAAGAATTACCACCTCAGTGTAAGGAGAAGGAAAAGAAAGAAGAAGATAAGCATGAGGAAGAGGCTGAAACTCACAAGAGCCCAGATACAAAGAAACTTGAAGAACATGGGCATAAAGAAGAAGAAAAAGAAAAGAAAAATGATGAAGGGGGGATAGCCCCAAAGAGCACACAACTATCAAGTCCCCATAAAGGGAAACTGTAATCATCCATGATTCAAATAAAGGAGGAAAGATAGAACAAGAGACTCCTAGGGGTAAAGTGATGGAGATTGAATATTCCCATGAAGAAGAGAATGATCATGAATTGCCAAAGGGAGAATCCTAGATACTTGAGTGGCTTTAAAAATAGTTGGAGATGAAAACCCCAACACCGAGGGACCCAAAGGAAAATTTGGAGGCCATCTTGGATTGAGCCCAGGTCAGCAAAAAAAATGAAAAGAGGCCTAAGGTCATATCTCATTGAAAAATTGATGCCTCTAGGTCCAAATCTATGCAAATACCCACTCCAATGGTAGGAGAAGAAGGGGTGAGCTATAATATTTCCATTCTAGATCTTGGAATAGCCACATGAGAGTAGAATATTGACCATCTCAAAGAGTCTATTGCCACCATTGTGCACTTGATGAACAAGGAAAAGACCTCTAAGGAGGAATTAAAGGCACAAGTGGCTGATTTGAAAACCTATATCCAACAATGGTCATTGATGGAGGAGATCCCCACCACATCCTCAACACCACCACAACTATTGTCCAAGGAACAAATTGATAAGCTTGAGAAGAGAAAGAACTAGACAAAGGCCATTGAGGATTGGTTTGAGTAGGTCCTCTACAATAGTGGTATGGGCCTAATGCATGCAATCAAAATAGCCAATAAATTCCTAGAAGTGCTAAAGGTGCTTGAGTGTATAAGGAAGTTCTACACTAACTTCCCCAACTTATATAGAATTATGTATTCCAAACTTGAGGCCATCCTCAAGAGACTAGATAGATTCTAGGAGAAGGAGCTCAACTTAGTAGAGAATTACCACTGGATCATGGAAACTTGGAAGTTGGACCTAGATCATCGAGAGTAATTTCTAGAACAAGTATTCCATAAGGTGGAAATGGGTATTGATTAGGATAAGGAAGTTCAAGCAGATTGTACAGAGTATTTGAAATTGTTGACAAATCTTGATGTGCCTACCAATGAGCTAGATGTAGATAAGTTAGAGCCATATTTCCAAAAGAAATTGGAAAGTAGAACTATGGATACATTGACGATAGACTTCATGGGATTTGTTGCATGAGTCTTCTCACAATCTAAGCAAGCAGTGAAGAACACTCCCAAATATGACAAGGATTGGGATACCCTCACCAACAAATCGAGAAATTTGAATTTCCAAATACTCCAATCTGATATATTGGAATGTACTAAGCTCCATGTGCTGATCCTAAAGTTTATTGAATATTCCATGGTCAAGAAAAGTGAAGGAAATCTGGGAAAAGAAAAAATTTCTACAATGCTACCACAAGAGAACAAAATATGGAAAAAGAAAAGAATGTATTATAAATTGTAATATATTTGGGGGTAGGTGAAACCCTAGTTTGTAGTGAATCTTGGCCACACAATGCAAATCAATCTTGGCCATTCATTTTTCTTTTGGAACACTATAAATAGGGGGTCTCCTCTCATTTTCAAGAGAGAGTTGAGTTGTTGTTAAGGCATGCCACAAAAAAAAATAATAGAAGTTCATTGGATTTTGGTGGAATTTTGAGTTTCTATTGCATGTTAAATGGTTCTTCTCTCATAGTTAATTGTTTTGAGTAGATTTACTTTGTTCTTTTTCATGTTTTAGCTTGTTTTGATAGATTATTTAATGTTTTTAATTAATTTTGAACCATTCTACTATGTGTTGGCAACCTTTCTTATCCAACTTTTTGCAATTTATTGATGGTAGATAGTAGTGTAAAGTTATTTTGGACTTGGATTTAAAGATACTATAAATTTCTATTGTGTGTTCATGCTTATGGTGAATGAATGGTTGAATATTTGTAGTCCTTAGAAGCTTGCACAAGTTTCATGATACTGTGATATAATCTAGTTAAGTGAAATTGTGTTTTAGGAAGGTTGTCCGTAGTAGAATCCTCCATGATCACTGTTCATTGTTAGTTTCAGGCCTAGGAACCTTCTCTCTTCCCCGCCCTTTTCATTTTTTTTAAATAACCTATGCTAAGGCTCATTTCACATTGTAAAGAAAAATTTGAAGGTA
The DNA here is from genome assembly GCA_007258455.2 of Sequoia sempervirens. Lineage (NCBI taxonomy): Eukaryota > Viridiplantae > Streptophyta > Pinopsida > Cupressales > Cupressaceae > Sequoia > Sequoia sempervirens. Next base: position 10,337,255 of record VDFB02256132.1, on the reverse strand, counting down.
AAATAGGAGTTCAAGAATGTTGTTTGAATCTACAGAAAATTGCACACTAACTTCCCACCTCAAAGAATTCCATTTTGTGATCCAACTAATTCCTTCCAGCTTACCTCCATAAGTCTACCTTGTGATTACCAACAAAATCACATCAAATACCAACTGAGAAATTCCATGTACATCACAACTTGACACCTGAGAGACCTTGGGGTAGTGATTTGTAACTTGCGTGTGGATTTCTACCTTTTAGGAGAGGTAGTGCACCTATGCACTGCCTATGTTGAGAAAGTGCAAAAATACCCATCAACAATAACCACTGTTTATAAGCTTTAAGATGTTTGAGGGATCATAAATGGCATCCATTGAGTATCTCCAGCTAATACAAATGGTTAACTCGGTAGTTCTCATTATCAATTATCCCTTGAATGGAAACTCGTAGAGACAAAATTTCTAGCTCAAAAGGCATGATAGTTTCAGCACCATACATGAAGTTATAGGGCATTGTTCTCATAGCCATACAAAAACTCGTGCAATAAGCCCATAAAGTGTATGTTAGTTGAATGTGCCAACCTTTACCATGTTTTTAAATTTTTTATGGAGAATAAGTTCAATATTTGTATTTGACAGTTCCACTTGACCATTAGATTGCAGATAGTATGGTGTGGAAAACCTATGTTGAATGTGAAACTTCTCAAGGAACTATTTCACTTCCTTATTCTTAAATGGTGTACCATTGTTAGAAACAAGTGTAGTAGGCAATGAAAATCAAGAAATGATGTTGTTCATAAGGAAGCTACAAATAGGTTTGACATTCATGGATTGGAGTGGGATAGCCTCAACCCACTTTGTGAAGTAATCCATAGCGGTAATGATAAACATATGTCCCTTGGAAGAGGGGGGTGATATCTTTCCAATAATATCCAACTCCCACTTAGCAAGTGGCCAAGGGGAATTTTGGTTTTGTAACTCTTGGGCAAGCACATGAATGAGTTGACCGTGTTGCTCACATTGAAGGAACTTTTTGACAAAGTTAGAGGAATCTTGTTCCATTGTTTTCCAATAGTATCCCATGTGTATCAATCTTTATGCCAAGGACTTACGACCAAAATTTCCACCCCCAGAGCTTGTGTGGGATTCCTTAAGGGAAAGGGGTGTCTCTTCTTTAGTGAGACACTTAAGAAGCACACCATTATAGGCCTTCCTATAAAAGATGTTAGACAGGATGACGTAGTGAACCCAAAGCTTCCTTATACGAATAAAGTCATTTTTTGTTGCATCATCGAGGAAGTTGCTAGTCCTTACATAGTTATAGATATTAGAAAACCATTCCCCAAAATCCACTTGTGAACACGTAGGGGAATCATAGGGTTTGGAAAAACGTGGACCATGAAATGGTATTCTTTCATATCTTCTTCGAAAGGTACCAAGGAAGCTATGCTTGCCATGGAATCAACATGTTTATTTTCTCTCCTAGGGACATTGTCTATTATGAAAGAAGAAAACTATTTGTGCAAAGACAAGGAAAGGTCTTGGTATCAGGAAAACTTACTTTAATTGGCCTGATATGTTCCCATTATTTGGTTCACTATAAGTTTAGAGTCGCCTAGGATATAGAGGTGTTTTATCTTTAGCACCATTGTGGCACATAGGCTAGCTATAAGGGCTTCATAATTAGTGATGTTATTGGTACAAGTAAAATCTAATCAAAAGGATAAGGGAACTAGTTTACCTTCAAGGGATATTAGAACCAAACCTACTCTGGAACCAATTTGACATCTCGATCCATTGAAATAAATTTTCCATTTGGGGTTGTGATCGATTGTAAAAATATTTTCATCAAGAAATAAATCCAAGCTAGGTTATGAGTGAGATGAGGGAGCATCCACCAATTGATCAGCAACTGCTTGACCCTTTATTGATTTCTGAGTAACAAAAATTATGTCAAGCTCATAGAGCAACAAAACCCATTTCACTAACTTTCGTACAAGATTAGTGCTTGAAAAAAAATGTCTTAAAATATCCATTTTTACTATGATGTGCATTTCAGCATGCAGAGGATAATGCCTCAACTTCTGTGTAGTGAAGACAAGAGGAAGGCACTACCTCTCCATGGAGGAATAATGGGTTTCATAGTCAACCAGGAATGGCTAATGTAGGAGATTGCTCTTTCCTTTCCAGTGTCATCATATTGGGCTAAAAGAGATGCCAAAGCATATGGTGGCATAGCTAGATAAAGCAAAAAGGCTTATCTTGCATAGTCAACATCAATACAGGAGGGTTGGAAAAATAGGCTTTGATTGACTCAAAGGCTCTTTGAAATTCCTCATCCCACATGAAGCAAACATATTTTTTTCAGTAGGCGGGTGAAAGGAAGGGTGCAATTAGCCAACTAAGATATGAATTCATGAATTGCTTGAATCTCCCCTTGTAAACTTTGCAACTCAGAAATATTCTTTGGTGGAGGCATGTTAATGATGGCATCAATATTTTTAGTTTCAACTTCGATCCCATGATGAGAGACTATGAACCCCAAAAGCTTGTCAGCGTCAATGCCAAAGACACACTTAAGGGGATTTAGTCTCATCTTATATATTTGAAGTCTTTCAAAAATAAGAAAAGGGTTCTTAAGATGATTTGATAGGTTACCAATTTCACCAATATATCATCAAAGTAATCTTCTAAAATTTTGTGAATAAATTCATGAAATATTAGGGTCATCACTCGCTGGTAAGTAGCTCTTACATTATTTAAGCCAAAGGGCATGACCACATAATAGAAAGTACCCCATGGGCTAGTGAAGGTTTTTTTGTATTGATCATCTAGGTTAATACAGATCTAATTATAACTTGAGAAGCCATCCATGAAATAAAGCAATGCATGTCCTGTAGTCGAGTCAACAATCATATCTATGTTAGGTAGCAAAAAATCATCTTTAAGAGAACCCTTGTTAAGATCTTGAAATTTGATGCATATGTGAATATGACCATTAGGTTTTCTAATGACAAAAATAATTGAAATCCAAGGGGAATAATCAATAGGATAGATAAAGCCTACTTTCAATAGTTTCTCTATCTCAGTCTTAACCATTAATGCCACCTTGGGATTGATCTTTTAGATTTTTTGCTTAACTAGTTTAGCATCAAGACATAGGATGATATTATGAGCTACTATAGATTCATCAATACTAGACATATCCTCATATTTCCAACTGAAGATGTCAGGATGAGAATGTAAGAGATTGGAGTGTTCATCTTCTTCTTCTAAAGAGAGACACTTCTCAATTTTGATCACTTTTTTAGAGGATGCGGGATCTATGGAGATCTCAACAGTAACCCCTTTTAGGAGGTAATTATGGTCTTCATGATGAGGTATCATGACATTGTCATTGGTGTTAGATAGAGGCTCCTCCTCATCAATACTCAAGATAGATTCCCCGAAATACAGTTGGTTATGAAAATGATATAGGAATCATCTTTTGTGGTGATAAGGAGGTAATTGGGAATAGGCTCCTAGAAACTCCTCTAACACTTCATCTGAAGAGAAGACATTGAGAGGTACTTTCTTTGCTTTCTTCTTTTCCTCTATTAACTCAAGGTGAACAAGATTTAATGGTTCGACTGAAATCATATTAACACTCCACCAAGGCTTTTGCTTAGACTATTCTATGAAACATCCTAGTCCCAAATTGCATTGTCATGGCTTAAGGTGGATAGGGACATGAATTCTTTGCTTGATATTTCCTAAGCTCTTTTTCCCATAACCATACTAATAAGTGAGGTCATATCTAAACCCATAGTGAGGTTTCCATAATTTAGGGGATGGTGGATCCACATAGAGTGCTTAGTTCCACCAACATATGTTGAACATCTCTATGGGGGTACTTCCACCTTCCTTTCCAAGCTCACAAATGTTAATTTATTTTGTAGGAGGTGGATTTTTCTCCTCAGCGTAGGAAGGAGTGATCTCTTGAAAAGGATCACACTTCTTCTCCTCCATGAGAGTATTATCTTCCTTTGTGTTAGGGGCATGCCAAAGGTCCATGCAAGAGGGATCTACCTTATATTCCACAATGAAGAACTTAGAAAAGTTCAAGGAACCCCAGTCATCTCTAAGGAAAGCATCCATTGGAGGAGTTGACAAGGGAGATTTAGGATCTTTTTCCTTAGATGGTTCTTAATTTTTGACACTAGCCTTGGGGACAACTTCCACAGAGGGTATTGATGAAGAACATTCCATAGCATTGATAGTCAGAGAAGGAATAAAATTATTGAGGGTAGACATATTCAAAGTGTGATTAGTGACGACTGATTCATAGAGATGAATGCCTTCCATATCTACTTTAATTGTAACTACTTGATTATTTGTGAAAAATTTCATGGAAAGGTGTAAGATTGAAGTTGCTACACCCATAGCATGGATCCAAGGTATTCATAAGAGGAGGTTGTATGGTAAGGGGTTGGGCATCACATAAACCAATGTAGGTAAGGTAACAAGGCCTAGTTGCAAAGGTAGTATTATCATACCTAGAGCTTGGAAGCCAGTGTTATCAAATCCATGAATGTACAAGGAGGAAGTTGCTAAAGAAGATTAATCAAATTTAATTTTAGGTAGTAGGTCCATACTGCAAATGTTGAGAGCTCAATCAATGTCAATGAGGGTACACCTAATTCCAACATTGTTGACATTGACTATAATCATCAAAGGTTTTTGTTGTTTCTACATGTTTGGAGGCAGGAGTTCTTGTTGGTGGAATGTGATATTCAGAAAATCTATGTGAATATGATCCAAAAATGCATTAACATTTGTGTACCTAGTGGATGCAAGAAAGAGTATTTTTTAAAGATTATTGAAGCATCTCTTGATAAACTAGAGTGATCTGAAGCAAATCCAAAAGTGAGATCTTAACTGAAGTAACATGAAGTTGTTCGGCGAGATCATAATCACCTAGTGATTTGATCACAGGCTTAGGTGTTACAGGAAGGTTTGGTTGAGAAGGTGGCAAAGAAATAGGTTGTGAAGTAGGAATAGAGGGTTCTTGATCCAAGTTCTATTTATTACTCCTTGTAGGATATGTGTGTCCAATAGCATTGTAAGATGTAGAATTCATAGCTTTCACAAACCATGAATACAAGTCTAGTGAATTTCTATGACATGAGATTCCATAGATGGAAGAGTCTACTGGGGTTATGTAGATGATGGGTTTCTTCGGGCTTGGAGGAGCCACTAAGATGAACACCACATTTACTAATCCCTTAGCCTATCGAGAGGAGACTTGTTTAGGAGATTTGTAGATAGGGGAGAGTGCTTCTAAGAAATCATCTAGAGCATCCTCTAAGATATCAAAATCTACCTTAGAAAATTCATTATCATAAATGTGCAACATTGCAAAGAATGTTCTGACATCCATGTTCGGTTCACCAAAATGTGATATAAAAGGGATTCACTACACATGGGTCTCTCCTTTATTGAGAGATTACTAGGGAACGAACTTACCTGATACACCTCAAAAGAATAAAATGATAAAGAGCTAAAACCCAGTTACACTTCAAGGAAAATAATCAAAGATCCTAAGAGAGCTAGATTATAGGATTATTGTCTGAGAAGAGGGAGCTCTCAACCAGAAGACATCAACGTAGTTCTAGGATGCTAGCACAATGCACAGTTGTTTGGAAGATGCAATGGCATCCTGAGAAACAAAGAACTTAGGAGCTTTATGGACAAAAATAAATCCTACTTAAAGACTCAGGAGTAATTTGTATGGGACTGTTTAGCTAACCAGAAAACCAAATGTTGAAGGAAATACTGCAATGCTTGGAGAAATCCTACCTTTTTTCTAGATGCTCAACTCTTTACTCCATGCTCCTTTTCATGACCTGCACACAAAATATCAAGGAGAAAGTTGTTGGGTGGTTGTATAGGGGCCTACCTTAGTCAAACCCCATTTTGGTGTTCCCACCTCCATGGACATTGACGTTGGAAAGGAATGCTAGAGTAGTAAATAAAGCATGTGGTGAGAGAAATACCCACTTGGGGGTAGAACCTGCACCACAATAAGTGTGTGGTGAAAGAAATACCCACTTTTGAGTATAACCTACAGCATGATAAGTGTGTGGTGAAATAAATACCCACTCAGGAGTAGAACCCACACTATGAAAGAGTAGAAAAATGCATGTAAAAGGAAACTGAGAGAGGAAAAGAGAGCATTACTCATAGGCTAAGGCCCTCTCTAGAGCACACAAATGCAATGCTAAGTGCTTTCCTGAGAGTTGTTTCTATTGTTGGGGGAATTACCCATAGGCTAAGGCCCTCTCTAGAGCACACAAATGCACCACTATGTTCTTTCTTGAGAGTTTTTTCTATTGTTGGGGGGACCTCAGTCCAGCATGGCTTCACCTATGAATGCATTGCTAGTAAAGGAGGAGTCTCAAAGTTGTAGAAAAATAGAAAGAGAGCTAGTGTGATATCTTCCAGCCTCTAAATGAGAGGTAGAAGATTTTTTTATGCTTGCAAGGGTGGTAAAGAGCCGTTACTTTCATATGTAACTACCAGGATGTTGGGTGAAAATTATGTCATCAACTTTTCGATAGATTACACAACTTGGACTTCAGCCATAGCTATGTGAGATGTGAATCTCTCCTCTCGGAAAGGGGATGCACCCTTATTACTACTAACATAAGCGATAGTAAATCAAACAAATAATTACAAAATGTACACGAAACTCATGGAGTGGGGGGGTGTGTTACAATCATCCTTCTCTCTTTTTTCAGAGAAGATGTTTACAATGCTTCACTGTTGAAAGTTCACAATTCTTGATAACCTTAAACTAACAACTAGCAATAATACCAATATCTCTATCTCGTCAAAGTGAAGCAGAGAGATACCAGAAGTGATTAATAACAAACAAATAAAGTAAAAAATGGAAAGCTCATGAAGGCACAAAGTCATTCCATAGCTTTATCAGTGTTAGATCTGTGCAGATGTACCGTTTGTCACGTTAGAAGCACAAAGTCTTCTTAGACGCAACAATTCCTCAAATAGCATGAACGATTACAAGCACAAAGTCTTGTAGATCATCCAACAGAAGTATCAAATAGCACGAACGATTACAAGCACAAATTATTGTAGATCCTTCGACAAAAGTAACTAAGAGTATGAATAATTACAAGCACAAAGTCTTGTAGATCACTCAACCAGAACATGCAAGAGCATGAATGATTACAAGCACAAAGTCTTGTAGATCATTCAACCAAATGATAAACAGAAATACAAATACAAATGCAATCTACATAATAAATGTAACACAAAGTTTACATAAACTACTTAGAGTCCTTTAGATTCTTCAAGCTAATCACTACCAAATAAGATCAACTCACAAAAGTATCGAATCCAATGCAAAGTTGGGCTTGCAATCCTTTTCTTTATTAATTGAATTTCATTCACAAAGCATGAATGCAAAGTTTCACAAATTTGCTTCAAAAAGGGCAACGCTTCGTTGCAAAACACTAAAAGATAAAATTACAATGAAAATCCCTCACATTATATAGAAAGAGGGATGAGGAAAAGAAGGAAAGAGATTGAGAAAATCAAGGAAAGTTAGGTGAGCGATTTTTAGGAGATCTCACCTAACTTTGACCAAAGTCAAAGTGTAATTTGTTTTCAAAATATTACATCTTTGGACTTGGTGTAATTATAATTTACAAAAAAGACATCCAAAAATGTCAAGAAATATTTACAAGATGCGTTATGGGATGCACCGGAAATGTCTAACACTGGAGAATAGGGGGTTGCTTCACGTTTCTTTGCATTGGGCGCGGAAGTCTTCAAATTTCCTCCTAGTCTCCTACATGAATTTCTCATCTGGACCAACGGTGTAATCCACAATGGTGTGAATTCTCATGATTGATCTCATGGCAGATGAGTGAACCTTCATGCACCTGTCAAGATGTATCTTCAGGTTGTCCAAAGTGAGCCTTGTATCACAAATAATGTTCAACGAAGCTTCTAAGAAGTTTGAACTGTCAATCAAATTCATGATGGCTTCCTTGAAGATCTGGGATATTTCTGTACTTGGAGAAGATCTTCTGTAAGAGATTGAACCACTTGAATTCTGTGTTTCAAGGATTCTCTTACCTCAATGAACTTTTCTTTGTCAGGAATTACCCCAACCTTCACCAATTTTTTGAGCTTTACCTGTTTCATTTACGACCATGACAACAGGCATTTTTCCATGTCTTTGCACTCCTGGGAACGTACACTCTTTTCTTTATCAAGCTCTATGGTGAGCTTGGCCAACAAGGTAGTTTTCTCGTCCATAGCCAATATAATCTGAGATCCATGTTTGATGATCTTCTCAACAAAATCATATAACACCCTGCCTTTGGAGGTGAATTTCTTAGCTTTCTTGACAGCTGGGTCTTCAATATTTACCACTGTCAGCAGTTGTGCTTTACTTGGAGAACCAAAAAGTCTCTTTACAATAGTGGCATAATGCTCTACCCTCTGTTTGTACATGTTACAAGCTTGCTCTACTTTATCCAGCCTTCCTGCCAAGATATCCAAAGTGACTTGCGCATCGGCTTTTGCACTTTCGTTGGTAACCTTGCCAAGCTAGACCTTTGTTACTGTGTAGTCCTCCACATTGACATCACCTTCTTCATTTGGTAGTATGCCAATTTCAGCATACTTGTGGCCAAACTTATCAACGTTCAACCTTGAGTATACCTTTCCTTTTTCTTCCCTTTGGCATTTGGAAGAACTATCTCTTCAAGGTCGAGCTCCTCTAGAGAAATCATTTTCTTTTTACGCTTTGACACTTGAGATATTAGCCAAGGAGGAAGAAAGGAAATGTGAACTTCTGGATTTACTGTCAATTCGGTCGCCATTGCTACGTCTAAAGTTATTGTCACATCTGAACTCACCATAGGTATCGAGACAATTGGAGAATTGTTTGTCATCATTGCTCCTATTGTTGACACATTGAGCTGATCACGCATTGACTCATTCAAGAAATGATTAAATTCATTTTTAGAAGTGATATCATACATTGGTGAAGACAAGCTAGGAATTTATGATGGAGGGCTTGACAGTATATCAACCGTATGGATGCTTGTCACTAAAGGAGTATCAAGTTGGGTTGATGCTATAGGGATAGGGGATATCTCGACTGCAGGAATGCATGTGGTAGGAATAGGTGATGAGGGAACGGGAGGTGGAGGAGTTCTTTAATCTGGAGGGGTATGAGGAACATTTGAAGTCACAGGTGATGATGTTCTAGGAATTTCCTTAATTACATTCTCAGGAGGAGAAGTAGTTATTTCTTGATCATGCTTGGGTTCCTGTTGATCACCCTATTGTCTCTTCGATTCTGGTTCACCTTCAAAATCACCTTCAGATCCTTCTTCAGAATCTTCATTAGAATCTTTCCCTCTTTTAGAAACCTCTTCGACATCAGAGTCTGCTTCTGCTGAGTCTTCATCTTCAACGGATTGGTCACTTGAAGTTTCCTCTTTATCGAAATCTATCTCTTCTAGAATAGGCTTTTTACCCTTAGAGTGAGATGGATTAGATTCTGTGATCTCTGTCTCTTGGACAGCCTGGGTATCTTTCTTGCCAACAGTGAACTTGATCCTAGGACCTCTTCGTGAAGAAGTGGGAACGACTGCTGATTTATTCTTGTCACAGATTTCTTGTTGTTGGCATGCTTCTGCTTCAGATTCCTCACCTTCTGAGTCTATTCTGAAACTTTTCATTGCATAACCATGTTTATGTAACCATTCTTCTGTATTGGCTAGGATTGGCCTCAACCTTTCTTTCATGCTGGTAACTTATTTCCTAGACCATTGTATTGCAGGCAATAGCCTTTTAGCAATGCCTTGCTCATCATAGACAACATTCATGATATCACCTAGATCTTCAAAATCCTTTGGTAGGTCAGCAATACCAAGATCCCTAATTTTTTGAATAGTCAACCTACAATAGTCCATTTTACGAATGGCTTCTTCATCTCTGCAATCTGCCCAGATGTCCACAAAACAGTACCTGTGTTGGTGACCTTTTTGCAACTTTTTTCTGACATCTCGGTAGTCGAAATCAAACCTATACCTATAGGTTTTGATGGTCATGATCTACATTTCAGCATAGATAGACTTAGCTTTTTGTGCAGTTTGGATAGTATATCGGTCGATGGTCAGTGGGAACTTGAACCCACGCTTGTGGTTGCTTCTTCATTCTTTCTATACTGACATCAACTGTCTGCATGTTTCCATGAGAATCCATTTATCTGAAGGATAACATAGTAGCATGTAGGGAAAACCAGTGTAGCAGCCTACTCTCAAGTAAGTAAACATTGGGAATTGGAGAAAAATACATCCAACCTTACCACCTTATAAGCCTCATTAGACACTCTTCTTCTTTCCAAAGCTAGATCAAAATTGAAGAGTAAAGGTGCAAAGAAAGCATCAATGACCCGTCTGAAATGATGAAAGCTTTCCTTCAACTCCAATTGATAGAAATATCTGTACACAGGCACCATCATCCGATTCCCTTTTGTAGATAGACCTGGGAATTGTCTCATCACAGCTGCTGCATACACTAGGTAAGAAATCACGTAGAACTTCAATGTAGAAGGAGAATTGATCAACTGCTCGTGTATCTCATCACTAATTTGTTTGCCCTAGTCAATATGAACCTTTTTCCTTCTTATGATCATGATGTATTCATACATCCAATCGTGAAAAGTGGATGATTCTGGCAAGCCTTTCACTCTGCTTAGAAATGAAATCATATCCTTGACGTCATCTTTGAAGTCACTTCTCAGGAGTCCTTTCAGTCATCTGGAAATAGATGATCTAGGCTTCTTGAGCCATTGAGTGTTTATCAACTGTTTAGCTTTATTGGGATCAACTTCAAAGATCTCCTATGCTTTCGATATAGAGATGTCAATGTATTTCTCCATATGAGGGACCTTGAAGACAATATCAAAGAAATCGGGGTCGAGTCTAAGAATCTCATGCCCGGAAGAACTGATCACACTCCTTCTTTCTCTGATGTAATGAGACGCAACTTGAAGAACAAACTCGGTATTGTGCGCAGCTATAGGGAACATCACCACCAAATGGAGGTTGCTATGTACAATCGATCTCATTGAATCAGGAAGAGGCTTCATCTCAGTTTTCTTTGCGAAGTCAACCAAGTCTTGATGACCAACCTCTGTATCTTTTATCTCTTCGACTTTTGAGAGCACTACAGCCAGTGGATAGACACCTTGATATTTGTACTTCATCTTGCCTTTTTCTTTCGAAGAAGAAGGAGGCTTAATAGCAGTCATCAAGAAGAACTAGAACTCTAATCACTCTTGACTTGACGATGTTTGAAAATAGACTGCAATCCGTTTAGCCAGAATAAACATCAATTGTTAGGAAACATGGGAAAGCGCAAAATGAGCACAAGGATGGGAAAGCATGCAATGAATGATGAGGCATCCAAAACGATGCACAAGGGCAGAAAAATGAGTCTCAGGAGTGCACTGGTCGAAAATGAAACTCATTCGAAAAGGATTGGAGAATGCTTGGAAAAAATGTAAGGGCACCAAAATTCAGCGCCCTTACATCTCAGGGAATTGACTTTTGATGCAAGGGCACTAAATTTTAGCACCCTTACATCTTTCAGTGTTAGAAATTTTTTGACATTTTCAAAATGTCATAGCACTAAAATTCAGCGCTTCAGCAATTTTTTGACAATTTTGAAATGCAGATGTAGGGAAGAATTGCGATGGCGCTTGTGCTTGGAAAATGCAATGTTTTCATGGAAAGCTTTGAAACTTGTCTCAATATCAATGTATACGCATTCAAGGGTTTCATCAAGAAATCTTCCTTTTTTGAGATTTCAATGTTCGCTCCAAAACGTATGAAGAGAGCGACATGGATAACGTGCTTAACAAGCAAAAAAACATTGGAAAGATACAAGTTGTGAGGAGAATGGAATTAACATGAAACACAAGAATTTGCGTTTTGTGAGGATAGATGAAAAACGTGAATGGAGAAGAACAAAACGCGTAGGGTAAAAGTAAGGAAAGAATGTGTAGGGAAAGAAAACTAAAATGGAGGAAAGAAATGCGCATTCAAAACAATAAGTGAGGTTAAGAAAAATGCGAATGTAGGAAAAGACGTGAAGAGAAACAGAAGAAACAAAAACAAAAATGCGTATGTTAATATTGGACACATACAAATGAAAGAAGAATAAGAAAAAGAAAAATGACTTACCAGAACCAAAACGCGAAGACATTGAAGGAATGGCGAAGTCTCCAAAAATGTGATTTTGCAATTTGAAGAAAACTCGCACAGCAAGAGGAGAGAAAATAATATGAAATGTAAACAATGAAAATAGCGAATTCATACTTTTAAGTGAAAAGGAAAATTAAAAACCTAACTCAAGTCGAGCAATAAATCTAGGCACAAAAAGTGGCACGATTGACGAAAAATGCGAAAACATGAAGAAATGTGCCAAAACCATGAAAAAGAGTTAAGTGGCAAAGAAAAGTGTAATGGCGCTAAAATTTAGCACTATTGCACTTTTTGGAAATTTCACTGCATGCATGGGTGCTAAATTTTAGCACCCTTTCATTTTCCAGACTTAGCCAATTTTGGCTTCAGGGTAGGAGAGTACTTTTTTAGTGCCACTGCATTTTTCGTAATTTGCTAAGTATGAACAACAAAACTTCGCAAAAAATCTCGTTTCGAAGGTCTTCGCGAGGCGAACATGGGGGAACACTCGAATTGACTATTCAAGGCTTAGGAACACATTTTGAGGTGGCTTGAAAATCACTTTGTTATGTGTGCTTGAACTTCACGAATTCTTGGAAATGGACAAGTTTCATAGGGGGGTTATCCGTGGAACGAGCACTGCTAGATTTTGTGATAACAACTGGCTCCTGCTGGGGATCTTCCTTCAGTTGTTCTTTTTAAAAGAACGAAGGGAGAAGAAGTCCAGAATTCAAGTGCCTTTATTCGTCCATTGGGCTTGGAGTCAGGTGACGATGATAGAAATAAAAATGTAAAGACTCGACAGGAGTTAAAAATAAAAAGTATTTACATACCAACGCCAACCTCTTTACTGTGTAAAGTGCTTGAGATGTTGCCCACTGTGAGGAAGGGAAAATGGTGTTCCATCTCCGTATGCTAACAAGAAACTATTTTCACCATGCAATTGATGTATTTGGAAAGGTCCTGTCCACAGTGAGTCAAATTTCCCGTGCATACCTTTTGGTTCTCTTCGTTTGTCCCACAATAGAACGAGATCACCAATTTGAAATTCTCAAGACTTGGATTTTTTGTCAAATAGCCTCTTCACTTGGTCCTGGTGTTTCACGATGTGGTCAGCCACTTGAACCTGATTCTCTTCCAATTCGGAGAGATACATGATATGCTTGTTGACAAAATTGTCAAACATCTCATCCTCAATGGCCTTAGCCAACTTGAGGGCTGGTAGTTCCAAGGTTATAGGAATCTCGGCATTCAACCCATACAAGAGTTGAAAAGGAGACATGTCGATTTCTCGTTTTAGAGTTATTATGTCTGCCCACAAAGCATCAAACAGAGCCTTGTGCCACAAATGTTGATTCTCATCCACCAGCTTACGGATTATAGTTACTAGATTCTTGTTACTAGATTCCGCTTAACCATTACCTTGCGGATAATAGTTAGAAGAATGTGACAAGGTTATACCGTGTTCAAAACAAAACTCTGTGATCTCGCTTGATGAGAAGGCAGAAGCATTGTCTGCAACAATCTTGTTCAGCACACCGAACCTGGAAATAATATTTTCTTTTAAGAAACTACACACTACATCTGAAGTAGCACACTTGGTAGGTATTGCTTCCACCCATTTGGTGAAATAATCCGTAGCAGTTAAAACGTAGATATTTCCAGCACTTGACGATGGATTAACTGCACCTATGAAATCAATGCCCCATTGCTAGAAAGGTTCATCAATCACAACAGGTTTTAATGGAAAAGATGCCAACCTGGGACGGCCAACAAATTGTTGGCACAATTCACACTTACGCACCCAAGAGTACGTGTCCTGAAAAAGTGTGGGCCAGTAATACTTCGCTCTTAGGATTTTGTGAACGGTTACTGGCGCTGAGAAATACCCACCACATGCCAAATCATGATAAGATTTCAGCAAATTTTGCTGTTGTTCTTTATCAACACACCTGAGAAATGTCCTGTCCATCGCACGTTTATACAAGCCACTATCCCACAAGACAAAACTAGCTGACTTTAGCTTGACGGTCCTTTTTTCTTTCAGAGTTAAGTGATTAGGACATTCTCTATATGTCAGGAAGTGAGCGATGTTGGAATACCATTCATCAGTGGTGCTAACAAATAGTACCATAGGAAGTGTACTGGGATCATCCTCTTCATCTGAAACTTCTTCATCCCCTGAAATTTCTTCATTTGGATTATTTTCTGCAATAAGCTGACAAAGACCACGTCCACATATCAACTTAGTGGGTTTAATTTTCAGTTCATATTCCTGAATCTTGGCAATCTAGTTGCCTCTTTTTGTTCCAAATTCATGTTGTGTGAGGATAGACTTGACAGTTGAATCTGGGACAAGAACTTTCACATGACTGCCCAGAATGTAGAACCAGAAATGCTTGACAACTTTTACAACTGCAAAGGCATGTTTTTCCATCTGAGAATATTTCAATTCATAATTCTTTAGAGGGAAACTCATGAATACAATGGGGGATTCAAAACCCTCATCATTTTCCTACACCAAAATTGTTGATAGTGTATGCTCAGAAGCATAACTGTACATAACAAACTCCTTGGTGTAGTTAGGGAAAACCAACACAGGTGCATGAGCAATGGCCTCCTTGATGTCATCGAACACTGCTTTGCCTTCTGCTGTCCAATGAAATGTGGCATTACCCTTCATCATATTCACAATGTGACGAGTCTTTTTAGCAAAGTCTGGGAGAAACCTCCTTAAGAAGTTTACCTTGCCGAAGAAAGAATGAACAACTTTCCTGCTGGATGGCAAAGTGAGGGATTTAATTCCATTGACTCTTTCCAAGTCAATCTTGATTCCTTTGGCAGATACAACGTGACCAAGAAGTTTACCTTCTGTCACCCCAAAAGTTGACTTTTGGGAATTGAGGGAAATGTCGTGCTGACAGGACCTCTCTAGAGTTTGTCTCAAATGATAGAAATGCTCATGGTGTTGCTTAGAGAACACTGTAAGATCATCAAGGTACACCACAATGAACTTACCCATCACGTCATGGAAAGCGAGATCCATGGCATGTTGGAATGTAGCGCCAGCGTTAATCAAACCAAACAACATCCTATGATACGCAAAGGTCCCCATAGCATTGTGAAAGCGGTTTTGTGTTGATCGCTTGAATTCACTTCAATTTGATTATAACTAGAAAATCCATCTAGCATGGAGAGCATTTCGGATCCAGTTACATTTTGTAGAACTTGATCCATCACTAGCAGTGGATAATTGTCTTTGAGAGACAATTGATTTAGATTTCTGTAATCTACACAAATGCGGATTTCACCATTCTTCTTATGAACGGGGACAATATTGGCTATCCATGTCGAATGGTGGATAGGGAATATTATCTGTGCGTTCAACATCTTTTGAACTTCCACCAAAATTGTTCCAGAGATCTTGGGATTGTACTTCCTCTACTTTTGTTTGTAAGGCAAAGCTCCAACCTTGAGAGGAATGTCATGTTGCACTTCCTTAGGCTGAAATGATTTTAGATCATCATATGAATATGCCAAGACGTCGATGTACTCCTACAGTAGCTGAGCAAACTGTCTCCTTTCTTCAGCCGTGCAACATTTGCCAATGTTCACCATCTTAGGATTGGTTTCAATTCCTAAATTTATCTGTTCTACTTCATTAGATGAGTCAGAATCTGAGAGTTGCTTCTTCACGTGGCGATCATGCTTATCAAAAAGATTTTCCAAGGATATCAATCCTTTAGGGATCTTATTCCCTTTGAGTTGCAGATATTCCTCGCCTGTAATAGGATCTATATCAGACACAAATTCTCAAAGTGGAGAATCGCTGCCCTCAAAATACAACTCATCAAAATTCTCTGCTTTCTCAAGAAAGGCGATAATTTGATGGTCGTCATTGAAAATCTGCTAGTTCTCTGAATTGTCAGGTACACTTGGGCAGAAAACCAACTCTATGGTGTAAGTAGAACCTTGAAAGTCTTTATGCGGCACCAAGAGCGTGGCAGAGATTGCGAGGGAGTCAACTCTAGTATTGTATTCTCTGGGAACAACAGAGATATCAAAAGCTTTGAATTCCTCAATGGAATCCCATACTAGATTACGATAATGCCTGAGTCTCTCATTCTTTGTTTGATAGAGATTTCTTACTTGACATACTATTAGTTCAGCATCACCTTGTGCATGAAGATTTTTTATACCTTTCTTCAATGCAACTTGCATTCCCAATAATAGGGCTTCATACTCGGTAGTGTTATTGGTGTTATCAAACTGCAACTTTAAGGAGAAAGGGAAAAACTTTCCTGAAGGTGAGATGAAAACCATTCCTACTCCAGAGCAGGTCGAGGAGCAGCTACCATCAAACTCGAGCAACTAGACACCGTTGGGATCACCAACTGGAACAGTGTCGAAGTCCAAAACTTCATCATCTGATGAAGATTCATGGTCAGAGATGGACAAATCTCCTGATGATGTCTCATTTGAAATTGAAGAAATATCACCTTCCTCCAACTCATTTTGAGTCGAGGATTCTCCTACCTCATTTGTCTGTAGGTATTAAGTTCCCACGCCTAATGATTTGAACAAAATCTGAGCTCTGGGATCATCTGACTCAACAACTAAAAACTTTGATTCTTTTTCAGGAACCAGCTTTTGCATCACACCTTTTACTGGTATTCTTGCTTCAGACATATCCATACTTAGCTCTCCTCCAACATCTTTGTAGAAATTGCATCCGAGGAGGATACTGTAGGAAGCCGGTACATCGGCCACGAGGACTGTCATCTTTATTTTCTTCTCCGGATATGCGGCAAATGCATATTGTTACTCTTTGATCTGACCGATCAATGGCACTTGCTTATTCTCCATGGAAAAACAATGGCTGAAGGTTTTGGTCATCTCAAGGCCTAACACAGTAGCTACCTTGGCGGGCATCACATTGTCAGACGCACCAGAGTCTATGACATAGTTACTTAGCTTGAAACCATTTACAAGTAGGGAGATGAAAAATGGATCAATGCATCCAGAAGCGGTTGGAGGATTAAATACAAGGTTACTCTATGATACTTTGGGTTTAGGAGTAATTGGGATGTCAGGAGGGGTATCCCAACTTGGGGAAATCTTTTTATCATTGACGAACTTGACAAGCCTGTCAAATTGGTAGGGATTGGCTTTGAGGTATTTAGCCTCAGACATTTGAACCTTGGTCTTCTTGGCATGGTCAGTAATGTTAAAAGCCTAGAAAGAACTTTGTAGGTTGGAAGTTGTAACTTCGCTGATTGGTTTCACAAAAGGCACACTGGTCTTTGGAACGGGAGGATTAGCTTTAGGAATAACAGGAGTTGACGAAGAAGAACGAGGTGCACTTACTTGTGGATTTGCTGCTTTCTTAGGTTGCCAAGGGAGGGGAGATCCTCTTTTAGCAATCGTTATGGGTGACATTTATTTTTCTAGAACAACAGCAGCTTGAGCTTTGTCAAGTTGATTTTGTTGATGCCGCATAAAAACAACGTAAGTGTCAGTCACCAAGTCATCTTCTTCTTCTTCTTCTTCCATCATTTGCAAATAGCTAATCTTGGAGTCGCCAGCCGATTCAGTTTCTTCTTCTTGGAAGAGGTTGGCATTTTCTTCTTCAGGATATTCGGGCTGAGCATAATCATCTTGTTCAGTCTCATAGTACCTGGCGGCATTGTTAGTAGGTGGGGCTTCAAGAGCAAGTCATCCTGGAGGTGCTGGGAGATGATTTTGATTTTTGTTTCCAGCATAATTAGGGAAAGTCCTCCTAGGAATGTCTTTGTAGTTGTTACCATTGTTGTTGTTTGACACTTGCTTTTTAAGAGACAAAACTTCATTTTCCAACCTTTGGATCATGGGATCTGTAAAATTTGAGCTGGCAGTGGGGGTACTAACATTGGACACTGAAGATCCTAAGGCTTGCATCCTTTTATTTCCATTAGTCCCCATCCTGATTTCTCCAGCAAGGATCATGTCGTCCTCCAGACTGGTAGCCAATTGCTGGGCTGCTTCAACGTTAACAAGATTTTCCCTATGTAAGTAAAAACTTACCTTAGGTAGTTGAGTGTTGATGAAGAAGCACTTCAGGTTATGATCTGTTGGTCTAGCATCATTGGGGATCTGCATCACCAATTTATTGAATTTTTCCACAAACTCGCGCATAGGCTCGTGAGCTTCTTTACGCATGGTGGTGAGCTATGCCAATAGAGCATGTGAATCTTCAACAGGCTTAAATCTTTCTTCAAATTTAGTGCGAAGAGTGGCCCAATTGGTGACAGAGGCATTGGGAAGAGTAAAGAACCATTCGGCTGCAACCCCTTGAAGGGATTCAATGAACAATCTCATAGAAACATCTTTGTGTTCAATGCCAAGAACACCGCATACTATGTAGAATGCAGATATGTGCTCATCGGGGTGTTGTTTTCCATCACCTTGAAATTTTGAAAGATGCTTCCTGGATACATGTGGAAGTTCGTGCAAAGGCAGAGTCGAACGGAGGGGACCAAAAGCATTTCCCTATGCTCCGATAGGTGGTGCAGCCATGACTGGTTGCACGACAGGTACTTGAACAGGACATCTGCAATAAACTGACCAAACACTTGGGATTGGAGATCTTTGGCTACGTGAAGGGAAGCTTATAGCCCGTTGCAGTGGTGACCTTGCTCGTGGAAGAGCAAATGGAAAGTCATGTTGGAACAAATCTTCAAATAGTGGATCTATTACTCCTTGAGCCCTCAATCCTCTTGTATATATTTGGTCTGCCATAATGTAGATCTGAATACAAAGGGTGTTACAGAGTTAACAATATACAAAAGAACAGGAAGAAAAAGGAAACTTATCTACTTCAATCAAAAGCATGAGGCTCTGATTGCGTATGTCATTTCAACAGTAGAGTCACCAAAAAACTGTTGGGTGAAAATTATGTAATCAGCTTTTCGATAGATTACACAACTTGGACTTCAGCCATAGCTATGTGAGATGTGAATCTCTCCTCTTGGAAAGGGGAGGTGCCCTTCTTACTGCTAACAGAAGTGATAGTAAATCAAACAAATAATTACAAAATGTACACGAAACTCACAGAGTGGGGGGGGGTGTGTTACATTCATCCTTCTCTCTTTTTTCAGAGAAGATGTTTACAATGCTTCACCATTGAAAGTTCACAATTCTTGATAACCTTAAACTAACAACTAGCAGTAATACCAATATCTCTATCTCATCAAATCGAAGCGTAGAGATACCAAAAGTGATTAATAACAAACAAATAAAGTAAAAAAGGGAAAGCTCATGAAGGCACAAAGTCGTTCCATAGATTTATCAGTGTTGGATCTGTGCAGATGTACCGTTTGTCATGTTAGAAGCACAAAGTCTTCTTAGATGCAACAATTCCTCGAATAACATGAACGATTACAAGCACAAAGTATTGTAGATCATCCAACAAAAGTATCAAATAGCACAAACGATTACAAGAACAAAGTCTTGTAGATCCTTCGACAAAAGTATCCAAGAGTATGAATAATTACAAGCACAAAGTCTTGTAGATCACTCAACCAAAACATGCAAGAGCATGAATGATTACAAGCACAAAGTCTTGTAGATCATTCAACCAAATGATAAACAGAAATACAAATGCAATCTAAATAATAAATGTAACACAAAGTTTACATAAACTACTTAGAGTCCTTTAGATTCTTCAAGCTAATCACTACCAAATAAGATCAACTCACAAAAGTATCGAATCCAATGCAAAGTTTGGCTTGCAATCCTTTTCTTTATTAATCAAATTTCATTCACAAAGCATAAACGCAAAGTTTCACAAATTTTCTTCAAAAATGGCAGCACTTCATTGCAAAACACTAAAAGATAAAATTACAATGAAAATAACTCACATTATATAGAAAGAGGGATAAGCAAAAGAAGGAAAGAGATTGAGAAAATCAGGGAAAGTTAGGTGAGCGATTTTAGGAGATCTCACCTAACTTTGACCAAAGTCAAAGTGTAATTTGTTTTCAAAATATTACATCTTTGGACTTGGTGTAATTATAATTTACAAAAAGACATCCAAAAATATCGAGAAATATTTACAAGATGCATAATGGGATGCACCAGAAATGTCTAACACTGGGGAATAGGGGGCTACTTCATGTTTCTTTGCATTGGGCGCGGAAGTTTTCAAATTTCCTCTTGGTCTCCTACACGAATTTCTCATCTAGACCAACAGTGTAATCCACAATGGTGTGAATTCTCGTGATTTATCTCATGGCAGATGAGTGAACCTTCTTGCACATGTCAAGATGCGTCTTCAGGTTGTCCAAAGTGATCCTTGTATCACAAATGATGTTCAGCGAAGCTTCTAAGAAGTTTGAACTGTCAATCAAATTCATGATGGCTTCCTTGAAGATCTGGGATATTTTTATGGCCGACAGGAAGATACGATTTTCCTCAAGAAGTTGACTAGTTAACTCTTTGATACCTTTTTCAAGAATGGTGCGATGCCCATCGAAATCTTCCTATACTTGGTGAAGATCTTCTGTAAGAGATTGAACTACTTGAATTATGTGTTTCAAGGATTCTCTTACCTCAACAAACTTTTCTTTGTTAAGAATTACCCCAACCTCCACCAATTTGCTGAGCTTTACCAGTTTCATTTCTGACCATGACAACAGGCATTTTTCCATGTCTCTACACTCCTGGGAAAGTACAATATTTTCTTTATCAAGCTCTATGGTGAGCTTGGCCAACAAGGTAGTTTTCTCGTCCCCAGCCAATATAATCTGAGATCCGTGTTCGATGATCTTCTCAACAAAATCATATAACACCCTACCTTTGGAGGTGAATTTTTCAACTTTCTTGACAGCTAGGTCTTCAATATTTACCACTGTCAGCAGTTGTGCATTACTTGGAGAACTAGCAAGTCTCTTTACAACAGTGGCATAATGCTCTTCCCTCTATTTGTACATGTTACGAGCTTGCTCTACTTTATCTAGCCTTCTTGCCAAGATATCCAAAGTGACTTGCGCATCAGCTTTTGCACTTTCATTGGTAACCTTGCCAAGCTGGACCTTTGTTACTATGTAGTCCTCCATATTGACATCACCTTCTTCATTCGATGGTATGCCAATTTTAGCATACTTGTGGCCAGACTTATCAATGTTCAGCCTTGAGTATACCTTTTCCTTTTTCTTCCCTTTTGCTTTTGGAAGAACTATCTCGTCAAGGTCGAGCTCCTCTAGAGAAATCATTTGCTTTTTACGCTTTGATACTTGAGATATTAGCTAAGGAGGAAGAAAGGAAGTGTGAACTTCTGGATTTACTGTCCATTCAGTTGCCATTGCTACTTCTTGTTGATGGTGATTTCTGCACAGCAACAACTCAGATAAAAAATGATATTCTATCTCTCTTGAAAGATAACCTTCAACAATAAATTGTTGAAAATCACCCCAAGGTCTCTCGGGTGTTAGGTCATGACAATGCATAAACAACTTAGATAATATGTGAAAATGTTGGTAACCACAAAGGGCCTTACAAATGAACAATGCTGGAAGTGAACGTCATCAGATGCAACAATATGGTGATGCTTTCAATCCTAAAACTAACCCAGACTCAAAATAAACAACAAAAGAGATAGGTTTTAGAGAGATTCTATTTTATTCCAACTCTTAAGATTAACAATGCAAATGATAAAATCCTTGAAATGGACCAATCCCAACGAAACCAATCTCTACTTGATCAAGATAAATCTACAATCTTGCAGAAATAGTGCAATCTTCTAAGGTTTTAAAGATTTTCAGATCATGAACATTCACCCAAGACAACCCAATTACAGTTGAAATGAATAAATTTCCATAATTGAACCAAGCACAATGAATATAAAGGTCAAGCCTAACTTTACAAGGCAACTAACAATCAGCTAGCTACAAAAAGTACGGACCAGGGATTGCTACAAACACTTCAAACATTAAATCATGAACATCATTGAATTAGATCTAAATCTAAATCTAATAACCATGAGAAATTTTAAAATTGAATCATAAGAACCATGCAAGATAAGTCAACACAAAAGAGATCACCAGAAAATCACAATGCCTTCAATTGTATTGAATCACCAAACTCCAACAACAATTCCAATGTTCTGTTATATCACTTGCTCAGAAATTGACTAGCTTCTACCTCTACTCTACTGCTAAATTTGCTCTCTATCAAATCTTCTCCTAATCTCTCACCCCTTACAAATGAGGCACAAATTCCATTTATAGAGAACCCCAAAACATGTTGGCCTAATTAGATTTTACAACAATAATTGGCCCCAAAATAGGTCGGCCAGGAGAATTTCAAAATAGGACAAGATTTGCATTAAATGCATGAATATTATCCATGTCGGCCCACGATCTCCAGCAAGATCAGATTCACGTGTTTTCCAGAAAGTCATCCAGCTGTAGACAATTTTGGCATGGATTCTTAGGCAGGTCCCACTTTGAAAATTTAAACTAAACATTTCCAGATTCCCCTTTTGGCATGAATCCATATGCAAGTCCCCCTTTTAATATTTGTTTAGTCCTAAAAAATAGATATCATCATTAATAGCCCACATGTTCAAATTAAATTTGAATAAAATCATGTCCTTTAAGAAAAACTTACATTTTTATAAGGAAACTTTTGATTTTCAGAATTTTTTCCATTTTTTAAAATTTTTATTTTCAATTTTTTTTATCTCAAGAAATTTTCATTTTCAGGATCATTTTTAAAAAAAATTCATTTTTGGAAAAATAATCATTTTCGAAAAAAATTCCATTTTGGGAAACCAGACCAAGGGGAAAATCTGAGAAAATCTAAGTCAGGCGGACTCTAGACTAGAATCCGGAAAAAACCAACCGGACAAGATTCTACCGAATAAGGCAAAATTTTCAACAATAGATCATCAAAACGAACCAAGAATGCATGAAACATCATGTAATATATCAAATTAAGCATGGAATGTTGAGCATTTATCATCAAATTCATGAATTTAATCCAGTATTTCAATTTGCACAAAGCCTGGCAAAAAATCCAGAAAAATCTGGGTGGACTGGATTTCTGCGGAAGGCATAAAATTCCAGACTTTGGCACGTACCTGGAAAACTGAAAAAATCCGGGTTGAAATTTTTGCCTTATTTAGTAGAATCCTGTCTGGCTGGTTTTTTTCAGATTCTGGTCTGGAGTCCGCCTAACCTAGATTTTCACAAATTTTCCCCTTGGTCTGGTTTCCCGAAATGGAATTTTTTTTGAAAATGATTATTTTTCCAATAATGGAAATTTTTTAAAAATGATCCTGAAAATGAAAATTTCTTGAGATAAAAAATTGAAAATAAAAATTTCAAAAAATGGAAAAAATTTTGAAAATTGAAAGTTTCCTTATAAAAATGTAAGTTTTTCTTAAAGGCCATGATTTTATTCAAATTTAATTTGAACATGTGGGCTATTAATGATGATATATGTTTTTTAGGACTAAACAAATATTAAAAGGGGGACTTGCATATGGACTTGTGCCAAAAGGGGAATCTGGAAATGTTCAATTTAAATTTTCAAAGTGGGACCTACTTAAGAATCTGTGCCAAAATTGTCTATAGCTGGAGAACTTTCTGGAAAACACATGAATCTGATCTTGTTGGAGATCATGGGCCGACATGGATAATATTCATGCATTTAATGTAAATCTTGTCCTATTTTGAAATTCTCCTGGCTGACCTATTTTGGGGCCAGTTATTGTTGTAAAATCTAATTAGGCCGACATGTTTGGGGGTTCTCTATAAATGGCATTTGTGCCTCATTTGTAAGGGGTGAGAGATTAGGAGAAGATTTGATAGAGAGAAAATTCAGCAATAGAGTAGAGGTAGAAGCTAGTCAATTTCTAAGCAAGTGATGTAACAGAACATTGGAATTGTTGCTGGAGTTTGGTGATTCAATACAATTGAAGGCATTGTGATTTTTTGGTGATCTTTTTTGTGTTGACTTATCTTGCATGGTTCTTATGATTCAATTTTTAAAATTTCTCATGGTTATTAGATTTAGATTTAGATTTGATTTAATGATGTTCATGATTTAATGTTTGAAGTGTTTGCAGCAATCCCTAGTCCATACTTTTTGCAGCTAGCTGATTGTTAGTTGCTTTGTAAAGTTAGGCTGGACCTTTATATTCATTATGCTTGGTTCAATTATGGAAATTTATTCATTTCAACTGTAATTGGGTTGTCTTGGGTGAATGTTCATGATCTGAAAATCTTTAAAACCTTAGAAGATTGCACTGTTTCTGTAACATTGTAGATTTATCTTGATCAAGCAGAGATTGGTTTCGTTGGGATTGGTCGATTTCAAGGATTTTATCATTTGCATTGTTAATCTTAAGAGTTGAAATAGAATAGAATCTCTCTAAAACCTATCTCTTTTGCTATTTATTTTGAATCTGGGTTAGTTTTAGGATTGAAAGCATCACCATATTGTTGCATCTAATGACGTTCACTTCCAACATTGTTCATTTGTAAGGCTCTTTGTGATTACTAACATTTTCACATATTATCTAAGTTGTTTGTGCATTGTCATGACCTGACACCCGAGAGAGCTTGGGGTGATTTTCAAAAATTTATTGTTGAAGGTTATCTTTCAAGAGAGATAGAATATCATTTTCTGTCTGAGTTGTTGCTATGTAGAAATCACCATCAACACTTCTGAAGTTATTGTCACATCTGAACTCACCATAGGTATCGTGACAATTAGAGAAGTGTTTGTCATCATCGCTCTTGTTGTTGACACATTGAGCTAATCATGAATCGACTCATTCATGAAACGATTAAATTTTGTTTTCAGAAGTGATATCATACATTGGTGAAGACAAGCTAGGAATGGACGATGGAGGGCTTGATAGTATATAAACCGTATGGATGCTTGTCACTGAAGGAGTATCAAGCTGGGTTGATGCTACAGGGATAGGGGATATCTTGACTACAGGAATGCATGTGGTAGGAATAGGTGACGAGGGAACATGAGGTAGAGGAGTTCTTGAATCTGGAGGGGTATGAGGAACATTTGAAGTCACAGGCGATGATGTTCTAGGAATTTCCTCAATTACATTCTCAGGAGGAGAAGTAGTTATTTCTTGATCATGCTTGGGTTCCTGTTGATCACCCTCTTGTCTCTCCAATTCTGGTTCCCCTTCAAAATCACCTTCAGATCCTTCTTCAGAATCTTCATCAGACTCTTGCCCGCTTTTAGAAACCTCTTCGGCATCAGAGTTTGCTTATGCTGAATCTTCATCTTCAATGGATTGGTCACTTGAAGTTTCTTCTTCATCAGAATCTATCTCTTCTAGAATAGGCTTTTTACCCTTAGAGCGAGATGGATTAGATTTCGTGATCTCTATCTCTCGGACAGCCTGGGTATCTTTCTTGCCAACAGTGAACTTGATCCTAGGACCTCTTCACGAAGAAGTGGGAACAACTACTGATTTATTCTTGTCATGGAGTTCTTGTTGTTGGTGTGCTTCTGCTTCAGATTCCTCAACTTCTGAGTCTATTCTGAAAATTTTCATTGCATAACCATGTTTATGTAACCATTCTTCTGTATTGGCTAGGATTGGCCTCAACCTTTCTCTCATGCTGGTAACTTCTTTCCTAGACCATTGTATTGTAGGCAACGGCCTTTTAGCAATGCCTTGCTCATCATAGACAGCATTCATGATATCACCTGGATCTTCAAAATCCTTTGGTAGGTTAGCAATACCAAGATCCCTAATTTGTTGAACAGTCAACCTACATTAGTCCATTTTATGAATGGCTTCTTCATCTCTGCAATCTACCCAGATGTCCTCAAAATGGTACCTGTGTTGATGACTTTTTTGCAACTTTTTTTCTGACATCTCGGTAGTCGAAATCAAACCTATACTTGTAGGTTTTGATGGTCATGATCTGCATTTCAGCATAGATAGACTTAGCTTTTTGTGCAGTTTCGATAGTATATTGGCCGATGGTCAGTGGGAACTTGAACCCACGCTTGTGGTTGCTTCTTCGTTCTTTTTGTACTGACATCAATTGTCTGCATGTTTCCATGAGAATCCACTTATCCGAAGGATACCATGGTAGCATGTAGGGACAACCAGTGTAGTAGCCTACTCTCGAGTAAGTAAACATTGGGAATTGGAGAAAAATACATCCAACTTTACTTACCACCTTATAAGCCTCATCAGACACTCTTCTTCTTTCCAAAGCTGGATCAAAATTGAAGAGTAAAGGCGCAAAGAAAGCATCAGTGACCCGTCTAAAATGATGAAAGCTTTCCTTCAACTCCAATTGATAGAAATATCTATACACAGGCACCATCATCCGATTCCCTTTTGTAGATAGACCTGGGAATTGTTTCATCACAGCTGCTGTGTACACCAAGTAAGAAGTCGTGTAGAACTTCAATGTAGAAGGAGCATTGATCAATTGCTCGTGTATCTCATCGCCGATTTGTTTGCCCCAGTCAATATGCACCTTCTGCCTTCTTATGATCCTGATGTATTCATACATCCAATCATCAAAAGTGGACGATTCTAGCAAGTCTTTCACTCTTCTTAGAAACGTGATCAT
This sequence comes from Sequoia sempervirens, assembly GCA_007258455.2. Taxonomy (NCBI): domain Eukaryota; kingdom Viridiplantae; phylum Streptophyta; class Pinopsida; order Cupressales; family Cupressaceae; genus Sequoia; species Sequoia sempervirens. The sequence continues at coordinate 10,310,395 of VDFB02256132.1, read as the reverse complement.
ATCCTTGACGTGATCTTTGAAGTCACTTCTTAGGAGTCCTTTCGGCCATCTGGAAACAGATGATCTAGTCCTCTTGAGCCATTGAGTGTTTATCAACTATTTAGCTTTATTGGGATCAACATAAAAAATATCCTATGCTTTTGATATAGAGATGTCAATGTATTTCTCCATTTGAGGGACCTTGAAGACAATATCAAAGAAATCAGGGTTGAGTCTCAGAATCTCATGCCTGGAAGAATCGATCACACTCCTACTTTCTCTGATGTAATAAGATGCAACTTGAAGAACAAACTCGGTATTGTGCGTAGCTGTAGGGAACATCACCACCAAATGGAGGTTGTTGTGTACAATCACTCTCATTGAATCAGGAAGAGGCTTCATCTTGGTTTGCTTTGCGAAGTCAACCAAGTCTTGATGACCAACCTCTGTATCTTTTATCTCTTCGTCTTTTGAGAGCACTACAGTCGGCGGATAGACACCTTGATATTTGTACTTCATCTTGCCTTTTGCTTTCGAAGAAGGAGGCTTTGTAGCAGTCATCAAGAAGAACTAGAACTCTGATCACTCTTGACTTAACAATCTTTGAAAATAGACTGCAATCCATTTAGCTAGAACAAACATCAATTGTTAAGAAACATGTGAAAGCATGAAATGAGCATGAGGATGGGAAAGCATGAAGCGGATGACGAGGCACACAAAATTATGCACAAGGGCGGGAAAACGAGGCTCAGGAGTGCACTGGTTGAAAATGAAACTCATTCAAAAAGGATTGGAGAAAGCTTGGAAAAAATGTAAGGGCACCAAAATTCAACGCCCTTACATCTCAGGGAATTGAATTTTGATGCAAGGGTGCTAAATTTTAGCACCCTTACATCTTTCAATGTTAGAAATTTTTTGACATTTTCAAAATGTCATAGCACTAAAATTCAGCGCTTCAGCAATTTTTTGACAATTTTGAAATGCAAATGTAGGGAAGAATGGCGATGGCGCTCGTGCTTGGAAAATGCAATGTTTTCATGGAAAGCTTTGAAACTTGTCTCAATATCAATGTATACGCATTCAAGGGTTTCATCAAGAAATCTTTCTTTTTTGAGATTTCAAAGTTCGCTCCAAAACGTATGAAGAGAGTGACATGGATAACCTGCTTAACAAGCAAAAAAACATTGGAAAGATACAAGTTGTGAGGAGAATGGAATTAACATGAAACAAAATAATTTGCGTTGTGTGAGGATAGATGAAAAATGCGAATGGAGAAGAACAAAACGCGTAGGGTAAAAGTAAGGAAAGAATGCGTAGGGAAAGAAAATGGAAATGGAGGAAAGAAATGCGCATTCAAAACAATAAGTGAGGTTAAGAAAAACGTGAATGGAGGAAAAGACATGAAGAGAAATAGAAGAAACAAAAACAAAAATGTGTATGTTAATATTGAACACATACAAATGAAAGAAGAATAAAGACAAAGAAAAATGACTTACCAGAACCAAAACGCGAAGACGCTGAAGGAATGGCGAAGTCTCCAAAAATGTGATTTTGTAGTTTGAAGAAAACTCGCACAGCAAGAGGAGAGAAAAGAATATGAAATGTAAAAAATGAAAATGGTGAATTCATACTTTTAAGTGAAAAGGAAAATTAAAAACCTAACTCAAGTCGAGCAATAAATCTAGGCTCGAAAACTGGCACGATTGACGAAAAATGCGAAAACATGAAGAAACGTGCCAAAACCATGAAAAAGAGTTAAGTGGTGAAGAAAAGTGTAATGGCGCTAAAATTTAGCGCTATTGCACTTTTTTGGAAATTTCACTGCATGCAAGGGCACTAAATTTTAACGCCCTTGCATTTTCTAGACTTAGCCAATTTTGGCTTAAGGGCAGGAGCGCATTTTTTCACTGCCACTGCATTTTTCGTAATTTGCTAAGTATGAATAGTGAAACTTCGTGAAAGATCTCATTTCGAAGGTCTTCGTGAGGTGAACATGGGGGAATGCTCAAATTGACTATTCGAGGCTTAGGAATGCATTTTGAGGTGGCTTGAAAATGACTTCGTTATGTGTGCTTGAACTTCACGAATTCTAGGAAACAGACAAGTTTTGTAGGGGGGTTATCCGTGGAACGAGCACTGCTAGATTACATGATAACACAGGACACGTGTCTAAAGAGTTAACCTTCTATATTATGTTTTTTGAACTCAAGAAATGAACAAGATGCTAGGACATCACGTAGATGTCTACCTGCCACGCATTTGTCCAAGGCCTATATTCTTGAAAAACATGTTACCAAGATTCATTTTCTCAGGAACTTGTCAACATGGAGTTATAATTGTGAAATTCTGACCCATGGGATTTTGTCATTAATGTCTTAGGGTGCCATAAATGCTAGGCATAAATGTGAAAATATGGAATTTACCCTAGGTGCAATTCTGTGATATTACAATAAGAAAGAAAATGAGCTATTTCACATAAGGGTGGTTGCTAAGCACACTAAAATTGACACTCTCATAGATAGTGGGTCTCAAATTAACCTAATATAAAAATATTTTATAAGGAATTTGGGATTGAAAACTACACTACATCAGAGGCCTTATCCACTAGGTTGGATTTGCGAAAATAATGAATTGCAAGTAACAAGGTAGTGTATTTTGAGATTTGCAATCACAAGTAAGTTTGTTGATGAGGTACAGTTTGATGTGGTTCCACTAGATGTTTATGGGATATTTTTGGGTAGCCCTTATTTATATGATCGAAAGGATATTTTCTAGAGGGAACTTAATCATTATAATCTATTTAAACACAACATCAAGTATATTGTACATTCTCATAGGATCAAGACTGGTAGATCTTTTTCAAGCATAGAGCAGTTGAAAAGGGTGATTAATGCAAGTAAATACTTATCTCTTATGTTTATCATGTTAGGTGATTCTAGAAATGAACTTGAGGTAATCAAGGCTAATTAGATGTTGTAGGATACACTGACAATATGACATTAGGAAGTGATAAATGAAAGCATTGATGGTCCCTTGGGTAAAAACATTCCTATTGTGAAAGATAGACATGTTGATGCTTCATTTGTATTTGTATCTACATTATTATTTAGCTTGATAGTAGTCATTGGTTATTGGTTAATGGTTGTAATAGTTGATGTAGATGATTATGGAAGTGACAGAATGATGCATATGCTTAACAACATTGTTGCATTCTTGATTGTGGTGATGAGTCAGGTGTTCATGTGGATAGAGGATACAAGACAAGTGGGGAGTCCATGCCCTCACTTAATTTATAAATAAATGCAACTTTTGGAGGTCCAAAAGTTCTCCACTAGGGAGGACTAATCTAGGGGGATACTTGTAATAGAATATTGAAGTGCTCCATATGCTCTAGAATTCATCGCCATGTTGAAGAGCTCAAAAAACTAAACCCAACACAACTTGAATAGGTGAAAATGGAGCTCATATGCTCAAGTTATACTTTGTCAAAGTTGGTGTCAAATTGGGTACAGAGGCCTGTCAGAATTGCAAAAAAAATTCATCATCTCCAAATTGGTTAAAGTTGGAATCATGATGAAGAGATCATTACCACAATTCCAACACCATTTGTTTCATTAAAAACCGAAGCTTGTAGGACAAAGTTATGACTAGTCAAAGTTGTGGTCAAACTTGGTCAAAGTGGTGATGTGGCATACCCAAAGCTTGACACTTGGAAAGACATGTAGCAAATGTCATGGTGGGAGTAGTGAGTTGGCATTGACATGGAACAATTAAATGATAAAATATGGATTAAACCATATTTATAAAATTAAAAATATTTGGTCTAAAAATTAAAAAAAAAAAAGAGGATTTGGTGGGATTTAATCCTTTAACCCATGCCTTAAAATCCTCTTGCCTTGACAATTTCCCAAGATATAAGGGGAGCCCCTCCATATATATACATTTTAAATAAGCATAAGAATTGCTTTATTTTATGTAAACCATAAAATAAGGAGAGAAATAATGGGGGAGAAATAATAATTTAAATAAGATTTTAAAAGATTAACCCCCTAAAACTAAGACTAAAGTTAACCTCCAAACTTAAAACAAATTTAATCCCTTATGAATTTTATAGCCTGAAATTATGAAGGCCATGAATATATGGGAGACAATTTGGTTTTATTATAGTTGTTAAAACTAATATTCTTAAATTAAAACTAATCAACCTCTAAATGGTTAATAAAAGGCTTTCCTACGAGAAAAAACAAAAACAAATAAACAATATGGAACCCAAATGGAAGGTAATAAGGGCTTAAAGACAAATAAATTTAATTTTTTTTGAGGGGGTAATGGTTGATATTATTGTTTTTTATATAAAAGAGGGGGAACATACAAATTTTATGGTTTTAACCCTAAAGGGGCAATTTTTTTTTATAAAAGGGGGGTGAGAGTGCAAGTGTGTTCATGGAGAATTTCATAATTCATTTTATGCTTTGTGATGTGAGAATCATTTGGAGCTTGAAATCAAGCTTGTTGTACTTGTGAGAGAGGACTTTGTAATTCATTATCATTTGAGAGCAATGAGGAGATTTGTAATAGTTGGAGCCTTGTAATTATTTTTGGAGCATAATCAAGGATCAGCCACTTTGTTGGAGAGGACCTAGAGACATAGCCATCTTGGCAAACTCTGTAATCAATTTGTGTTGTCTTCTCTCTCTTTACTCTCCTCTATTAATCTCTTCACTTTAATTTGGTTATGTTTTACCTAACCATTTTAATTATGTTTTTGAGCTCTTTAGTTTAATATTTGTAAAAGTTATATTCACATGCAATAGTCCTAAATCCTAACATCATATCATCAATGGAGGATATTGTTGGAGTTGACTCTTAAACCCCCATAACTCCTAGTGATCATTTGCATCCAAAATTACTAGCAGATCTAAAGATAAAAAAGTAATCATTATCCTATATAAACTTGAGAATAAAGAATTTGATCCACAAAAAATATCACACAAGCATCTCATATGATTTTTATATTGATTGGTTGTGATTATAAGAATGTTAATATCTGAAATGCATGGATACAGTGTACAATGAATTCTTATAAAAGCACAAAAAAGAAAAACGTAGATGAGTATTGCATTAGATTGTAACCAATGTCTTAATCCCATGTAATATGACAACTAGACCTATATTTAGCCCAATCTAATAATAAAAATATTCTATTGAGTTTAGCTTAAGTAATTAAAGTAATAATGAACTTAATAATTAATTAATGATTAATTAATTATCAAGTGATTAGCCTAATTACTGAAGAACCCACCCTTGAGATCAACTTTGAGAGCTCAAAATCTTGATGAAGAATGCAAGGATGGATGCATGGATGGTTCTTAGATATAATTCCTAATGAGGAAACCATTTACAAAAAATTGAAACTCTCATCACTAAAGTAAAGGAGAAAACGTCATGGGAAAAAACCTCTCCAAAGGAGAGAAAATGAGAAAACCACAATAGTGAAAGAAGGATAGAAGTAGGACTCAACGTGACCCCCAAGGACTCGTACAAGTACAATAAATGTCCCCCATTAAGAGAGAGAAAGTGAGGATATGAAACCCCCCACAAAGAAAGAGCTCTTGTGCCAATGAAAAATTACTAAAGATAGAATATGTTTTGCTACTTGCAAACAACATTTCTCCCCTTAGGAAGAAACAAATCCACTAGCGATTGAACAAGCCAATCAAAATATACATGGATGAATGAGGAATCCAAATCCAAAATTATGTGTGCCTCTGAAAAATACTCAAGAGTTCACATGTTTGAATTAGATGATGTGAATCTAGAAACTTATAAATACTAATGTAGAACAAGTTACAAAGGCAATTCAAATGATTATGTGTTAACAGGGATGATTTGATTTTCAACAAAGAGGAGATGATTTTCCTCAAATTAATCCTCCAAATCTAGAATCTAAGACTCCAAAAACAATTATATATGTTTGCAAGATACAAATCTCAAGTACTTATGTTAGGAAGATGTATGGAATGTTGCTCTGAATGAATAGGGCTTACCAAAGATGTATTGATGTCAAACTGATTAACAAGAATTTAGAAGATGATGATGTAGTCTCAATTTGAAGATTGGGAACATGAAGACAAGTATTTAAACCATTATAACATGCAAGAGTTTTGGTATACTCAAGCTCCTCTAATTTATCATTATCAAACAGTATATAATATGCATCTACAAGAGGGATGATATAATCTACAACAAGATGATCTGGGTATGGAGAGATGATCTCTACGGATCTTCCAAAGTCCTATCCAAAGTGTGTGGGGACAATCAATGTTTAATACAACACACATAGTGGCATAATAAACACTAGGAAAAACCACTTCTATAATATGATCTCTAATGATACCCCATGTTTATAAACTCCTTGGTGTGTTTTGTGTAGGTATGATCCATATGGATAAGGAAAAAGATGAATCTACTTGACATGTTTTAGGATACTATTTCACCAAGAGTCATAATTATCCTTTTCCAAGTTTATCATAGAAGAATGAATAGAAAAACCCATGATATTTTTTCAAATGATAAAATTAGAGACTAATAACCTTAATACTGATAAATTAGATCAAATGAACTCAACTCACACAAAAAAATCCTTTCTAGGTGCCAAGATGTCCATAAAATTATGCAGAATGTGAAATCACAAAAAATTGAATAAAATGTGCCTCAAGAGGATTACAAGAAAATGCATGAATGTCTCTTAAGAGATCTAAAATATCTTTCCAATGCCAATAGAATTTAAAAAATTGGATATAAATGAAAAAATCATTTAATCTCAAAATTACAAAATAAAGATTTGAATTTGACTAAGAACAATAGGAACTAAAAAAATTGATGATAAGACCTACACCACAAAAAAGTAGATGAAATTTTATTTCTGACGGTATATTATTTTCCCAAATTTGATACCATATGCCCAAGTTATGTTAAAAAGAAGAAAATAACTCCTTTAGGTAAAATGGGGCTAGGAGTGGGGCAAAGGACCTAGCCATGTAATTTTGACATCATGTTGACATAATATTTACATTAGTAAATACACTTAAAATATTCCTTATTAGCAAAAAAAATTGGTTGCTTGAAATGTTCTTTTAGTGGAAGAATATGTTTTGGTTAGCCAAAATATTCTATGGGATTCCTAGTTGACATGACACATGCACATGTTTAGGGATTGTAGAATATTTTGATAGCTAGTTTTTAGATTTTGTGCTAGATATAAATTGACTACTAGACTTAATAGTTGACTATGATGGAATCTTTTTGTTAGTACAAAAAGAGAGTGGGAAAGAGAAAATGTCACTAAGTGGTTGTAGTAAGCTACCAACAAGAAGCCCACCATCAACCTTGGTAAGGCTTGATATAAATTTGAAATTTACTTTTTCTCTGAGCCTTCTATTTCAATTTTTTTTACATATGCTGATCATGTTTAGGTTAGGGTTTTGTATGCATGTGTTCAAGGGATCCTTTTGTGCCCTAAACCATCAAAAAACTATAAGTATTTGCTAAAGTCCTTTGGATATTATTCTAGTTTTTTAGTGACTTGTTCTAGCCTATTTTTGATCTCTTAAGTTGTGACCTGAGTCATCTAAATCATTCATTGACCAACCCCATTTCCTAGCTCAAATAGTTGTGACCCACTTGAAATATTCTAAGTATGTCTATAGTTATGCAGGTTAGAAAATTGTTGAAATAATTTATGATATATCCTAAGTTGATTCATGAATTTCTAGGTTATTTATCTTGTTAACCTAGTTGATTACCCCATGTTTAAGTAATTACTTAATGCATTTTTTTTAAAATAATTAAGCCATGGTCGTTGGGTCCCACTGCTTCATTTTCATTGGTCACTCACTAGCCTATGGCATTAAAATAGTTTGAGAGAAATCCTAGCAATTTGCAGCAGGCATTGTAAAAAGTGTACACTACATGGTGGGCCTTTAAAAAGTTAACAAGGCAATGGTGCAAAAGGGTATCAAGATCAATGGTTCTGATGTGCTCTTGTGAGTAGATCCTGGTCATTCCCTGCCAACACGTGAGGGACCCATCAGAAGATCTCTTTTCTTAGTGGGGAAGCAAGTGACTACCATGTGGCATGATGCATAGAATCCAAAGAACTTTAGAATATTTGAAATATTTGGTCAAATATTTCTAACAACTATGGGGACATTAATAGGTAAGCTACTAAAGGGGATACAATGCACATGGATAAATGGTTGGCCAGATGTTTTAATCCTAGCCATCCATCATGAAAGGTTGTTAACCACTTAGAAATCAACCTGAAGGTTAATTGTGTGCATATTGGGCCCTATTATCTTGATCTCAATTGTTTCCTACTAGCCCATGATCATTGATCAACATCTTGCAGATATTAGTGGGGGAATAGGCAAGTGACGCATGGATTTTCCATAACTAGTGGAATGTGGCAGAGCCCATTGAACATTGGAGGTGGTATCTACATGTAAATTTCTAATAGGGTTCATGTAAATTCAACATAATTCAAAATTTTCAAACTAGGTGTGATATCATTTGAGCCTCTCATCGATTTAGCTCATGAGGAGTTTTACAACCATAATTCAAACTTGTTAAATTGGTGTCATGGAGCTATTATGGTTTGTGTGAATGAGAAATAATGGTGTACTTGATGTTTTTCTACCAAATTAAATGTTTTCTTCACTGTAAAGACTACATTTAAAGAATGAACTTGATCACAAAGGTGTTTTAGAACATCTAGGAGCTATTATACTGCAATTTGAGTTCTTGAAATCCACAAATTAGGGTTTTTATGCATCAATGAACTGGTAAGTGAAAACCATACCTCTCATGCTCAATTCCTTGTATTTTTTATTAATATATCCATTTCTATGATTTGAGTGAATTGTTAGGGAAATTTTTAAGGCTTTATGCTCATTGAATTGCACCCAATTATTGCTAATTGTGTTGGTCTTTACGTCAACCTAAAATCCCTAGTTTCATCTTGTTAAACCCTAGTTTGAGTTGTTTATTAGTATAATGGTACCCCCAAGATCCTAAACCCCCAATTCGAAGCCCAAAAAGAGACCTATAGTCCAAGATTTATTGGACTAGTTGAAACCCTTAACAAATGATAAATGCATCGGTCAGTGTATGTTTCAAGTTCCTAGAATAAATGATGGCATTATTGACAGATATTTTTCCATCAAGGATGAAACATTTCCAATTACTAGATGGAGATTGTTGACATATTGGTTTGATAATAGAAATTTCAAAACCCCTATCTATAAACCATGGATATTGGATATGGGTAAGTTGGTTGTCACAAATGTGTACCTTAAATTGGACCTCCTCAAGGTTATTGTAGCCAACTATGACCCTACTATTAAGGTGGTGAGAAAACATTCTAACAAGAAAATGGTTGAGGTCACCAAGGAAGAGTTGACTAAAGTTTTTAAACTAAGCTAGTGGGGTGATGAGATGGTGAAAATTGATCAGAAGAAATTGAGAGAGGAGTATGAAAAGGTGAGACCAACTTTTAAGATCTCAGTATAGTAAAATTTCTTGGCAATGGGAAAGAGAAGAAGAAAATTTGTATTAGGTCCATCTAACAAGGAGCACTACCCAATCAACTATTTTGCAACCTTCTTCAAGATAACCTTTTATTCTCTTTGTTAGATTCTGGGATATTATCTAGCTTCATGCATGCCAATTGCACATATGTACATCACTACAAACATACAACATATGACACTCAACACCTCGTATGATTTTTCCACCTATTTTTTAGAAGAAATACATAAAGATCTAGTAGCTCTAAAGAGGGGTGAAATAGTGGTGAGGATCTCGTGGTATTCCTTGTTCACACACATGTTCTTGTACAAGGGAGCTGACTTCTTTGGCAATGATATGAGATTGAAAAGACAAGATAATTTGGTCAAGACATGCCTATCCAAACATGGATCCCTATCTTGGATAAGGATTAGAAAAGATCTAGTTTTGTGGTATTTTCAATTTTTTTTGCTTCCAAGCTAAAGAGAGTTTTGGTTTTAAATTTTCCTAGAATCCCTATAGAATTTCATGACTTCCTCAAACCCAAGGAGAGCAGACCTAATCTAGGGATTGACAACAACTGGGGTGATGTGATTCCATATTAAGGTTCCACCATCCTCTATGTATATGGTACTGAAAAGGACTCCCAATGTGCTCCCTATATATGTACCATTAAGGATTAGCTTCTTAGAGGTCATTTGGCAACTTAGAGATGTCAAGGATAAACACTTGCTTAATATGAGGAAGGTAACTTTCTTTCCTTCCTATATAGTGTTTTCAAAAAAAAATATGACCACTACAAGATGGAAGAACATCATTGAAAAAATAAAACCTTTGGGAATGAAATGGTGTGTGCACAAAAATCACAACCCAAAGGTTTTCATGGTCTATTTGAAAGATAGAGTAAAAGGAGGAAAGTTTTGTTACAATTTCTCTTTTCCTGAGGATGTTATTAGGAAAAATTTTGACTTTTAGATGTAGGAAGATACAAAAATGAAATGGATAGCTTTCAATAAATTGGAGAGAGAAAACCAAAAGAGGGATCCTCAATTTAAGGCTCTATTCAACATAAAGGATGAAAAATTGAGGGTGGAAATGATGTTTCACATTTTTGATAAAGTTGTGGGGAAGTTGAAGGAGGAAAGAGTAATACAAGATAAAGGAAAGACTATAACTATTGAAGAACAGGATAAGGGGAAAGCTCATATATAAGAAGAAAGGCCAATATATCAACCTCCAAGGAAATTTCTTGTGTTTGTGAGGAGAAATAGCATAGTGAAAAAGTAGAAAACAATTTCCACCCATATCTAATCAGAGGGGTCAATGGAATCTTCTCCTCAACAACAAATACCACTCATCTTCCACAAAAATTATTGAACTTGATTCACTAGCTAGAGGATCATCACCACCAAGAGAACCACTATCAAAGAAACAAAAGGTTAGATAAAGTGGCCTTGTGGATTATTCCACAAATGAATCTAATGAAGAAATTATTGTCATTGAGGATGAGATGAGGTAGGGTATGCCTTATCCCCCAAGAGATATAGTGCCACAAATTTTAAGCCTTAGATTGAGTAAAGATGGTCTCAGTGGAATAAATAATGTTGATGATGTCAAAGTAGAGGCTTGTGAGAGGTTTATTGATAATGATGCTTTTGTAAAGACACAAGCATTTTAGGAATTTATATGGAGAGCCTGAAAAACATGAATATGTTAAAAACATAGCTATGAAAGTGATTGTAAACCTAGAATTTCCAAGAGAGGTCATAGAAGCTAAAGCTCATGAGGAAATGAGGCCAAAGATAAAGATATAAAAATAAATGAAGGAAGAGATTTGGCTAGAAAAAGTGGGTTTCTCCTATTACTAGAATGGGATGTTAATTCATTAATTTTTTTGGATATAGTAATAAGGCATGATGCTCCTATCTTTTTTTATCGATGAAGAATTAAACCTAGATTTGCAAGGATCAACATTTAGTGCTTAATGGGATACATTGGCCATTTGGGCCTTAGCCCCAAGTACAAAGAAGCCACTAGTTGTAGAGCCAACTATAGGTTTGAGAGGAGGATTGATCATCAAAAGAGTTTCTAATACATTTGTAGTTGAGGATGCTACATTATCTATAAATGTGGCTCAATTCACATAGGCTACAATGGAGTCTCTAATAGAGGAGTGTGATGCATTCAAGAAAAAATATAATGATATGGTGGTTGAATATGGAATAAGGAGCAGCAAACATTTGTAGAGTTGTAGTTAGAGGTTGCATTGTTAAAATAAAAATTTCAATCAATTCATACACAAGGACCCCCACAAGAAAGGATTTATGTAGTTCCATCTCCTCAAGAGCAACCCCTATCTCCTCCAGTTCACTCTTCCCCTCCTCCTTCCACCTCCATTGAGTAAATAGCATGTGATCTTGATGATGTTCCCATTACACATCTAATTCCAAGTACATCAGCTACACTTCCCCCAAAAGAAGTCACTAATGAAGAAAATTTAATGGAGCAACTCAAGATTTATGAGGAGATGTTCCAAAATTCTTTGATAGATCATTGTATTTGAGTAATTTGAAGATTGTAACAATAGTGTTGGAACATCTAAATATAAGGATTGAGAGAAAGATACATATTATTCATTCAATTTTTTCTTCCATGTATGCTACAATAAGGAGCTTTGATAGGGAGAGGGAAGTTTCCATCCCATTGATGGAAAAGTGGATCCCTAGATTTTAAGAGTTGAGATACATGGCTATTGGATCAAAGCATGATATAAATAAGCTACTCAACGTCGTACCAAGCCTAAATATTATGAATGGGATTATAGAGTATAGGGATTGATTGACCCATCAAAGAGGAAAATCAGGGAGCTGGTGCAAAATTTTGATGAATGGGGTTTCATTTTTTTCCCTAATATTTTGAATGATGTTGGTGAACTTAAGCCCCTCTAGCAATGGAAAAATCAAGTAAGAAGTTAATAGAAACTCAAGAAGCATTTATTTGTGATATAATTTATATAGAAATGTTGAAGGACTAAATGGATAAGCTTTCTCACACAAGTAATCTCCTTGAAGATTTTGATAAAGAGGCCAACCAAGTGGTTATAAAATATAGCCCATACAGGATCAAGGCAGATGATATCATTACATATGATTGGAATTTTGATGAAGAATTTGAGCTTTGGAAGACAAAGTATGATGATATCCCAAATTTGTCAGTTGTCTTTTAGTTACAGGGTGGTAATTAATTTTGATCTTGTTTCTTCTACAAGTAATGGTTTTCAGTAAGGATGGTTGTGACAGGAGGAATACAATACATGGCTTAGAAATAGTATAAATTAATCCTTTGTTATATCGACGTTTATATACTGTTTCCTCCTAATTTCAAAGTGGATGATGTTGGGATGCTGATGTCGAGATGTTTTATTATTTTATTTCTTCTTATTTTTATACTTTCAATCCTACAAGTTTGGGAACACTTGGAAAAAGTGTCATTGGTTATGGAAAATATCCTCATTGACTAAAGTTCCTTTTGGAAGGTAGGAAGTATCTTCATCAACAAATGGAAAGTTATTTTTTTCTCATACATGATATTCCTCTTCATGATTTGTCAATATAACTACATTTTGGAATGAATTGTAATTTTCAAATGAAAAAGTTAAATGTGTACACATTGGCCTGTGGTTTGTTTTTCTCCCTTGTTTTCATAAAATGGAATTCAAAACAAATTGTATAGGTTTTTGATTGATCTTAGATAATAGTTTTGTAAGAGACAATACATTGAATAGAATTGAGTTATATTTAGGTTAAGAGTCTTTTGTTTTTGCAAATAATTTTTGATAAAAGTACTAGCATTTGAATATAAAGAATGGAAAAACTTCAAAGACAATTATCTCCTATTGTATTCACTATTTGAATTATCAATGAAATAGTCAAGGGTTGTTTGAATGATCTTCATTGTGTTCCAATGAATGTATGGTTTTTCCTTTTTCCTAATTCAAAGAATTAGTTAAATTGCTTGGATGAAATCATAGGTTTATGTGATTTGAGTATTAGGATATAATAGTTTGTTCTAGTTTTGAGTAATTGAGTATAATGTTGTAATGAAAAACATTTTATAAGCTCCATGATGCTAAGTGTTAAGCTGTTGTCAAATTTGATTTACATTTAATGGGACTTCATACCCTGGGTTAAGACATTGTTCTGTGATTTTTGTTTGTGTTGTAAAATTATTGATTATTCACAAAAAATACATTCAAATCATTTAATTATGTAAATTATTGTTAAATTGTGTAACAAATTGAAATCTACCATGCTCGACTGCTTGTAAGACAATTAATGTGTAAATGGGTTGCCAAGTCTTTGCATTCATTAAATTGCCAAGTAATTTTGTATTGAGATGATTTTTTATCTATAATGTATAGGTTTAATTGGCACAAAGGATCTTAGATACATTGTTATAGGGTTAATTAGCACAAAGGATCTTAGATACATTGTGCAGGATCACTCTCCTAGGTTTTGTAGAGACCAAATTGTAGGAGGAAAGCATTGTTTCTTGCACTCGTTCGTTGGCCAATCCATCCAAATAGCTGACTACTAGAAGATGCCACTTCCATAGTTTATTTGTAAGATCCTCTTGGTTTATTAAAATAACCAGCATGGCTTTAGCAAGGTACCAATATACCTTGAATGGCATAATGCTACCTAAAAACAATTGCTTTTGTTTCCTTTTTTTTTTAATTTTGAATTTTTTTTTTCTTTTTATAACTTTTTATTTATAGAAATTTTTGAAAAAAAAGATATTTTCTTTTCATTTCTAGAAAAATTCATTGAAAAAATTAGAGAAATGAGAACCATAGTACCTGATTGGGGCACGAAGAACATATCTAAGAATTTGTGCCTAGATTTATGTTCCGTTAATTTTTTATCTTTTTTTTCCAACTTTTAAATTCTAGATTTTTGGATAGTTAGTCCTTATACTTTTTACCATTTTGGACTCAATGATGATTCCTATTTTATCATAGGATGAGCAGATTTTTCTCTCAAGGTTGGATCTCCAATATTTCAAACAAGAAGACAAATACCTAGTGTTATGATACCATGTTTGAATAATTAGGTCAATGTATTAATAATTAACTAATTACTAATTAATTATCAAGTGATTAACCTAATGAATCCAACACCTGGGTATGTGCAAGATCATGATGGGCCAAAAAGTGGCAATATTATGGGTATTTGTAGGGTATGTGGCTAACGACTTTTTTTTAATCCAAAATTGATGAAATGAAAAGGGTTTTTAGAGGAGATTCTCAGCTTTCCACCAATATAAATTATGCTTTAATTTGAATTTAATAAATAATTATTATTTATTTTCTATTAGAATTACGACTAAAGTCTTAATCGATAAGCTAATTGAAAAACATCTATAACTTTCAAATGGTATCACATTTTTGAATTTGAAACATGTGTCACATTCTATGATTTACATACTATAGGATTAAAAATAAAAAGTAAATTTCATGAAGTTTTGACCAAGTTAAGGTGGTCAAACATACAAGTTTTTATATTTTTTAAAAAGTTGTAATAAAAATTCATAATTAATTATTTACTTCGAAAAAAATTACAAAAAATATGCATCATATCCGTACATGATTCCTCTACTTATATATAAAATCTTATAAAAAATATTATCATTTTATTATGGTTAGGTGGGATAGACACCCTTCTTCTTTTCCCTAAAATTTAAATACTATTGCATTGAAATTTCAAATTTTCACCAAATAGTTTTAATTTATTTTAAATAAATCTAGTAGTTTAGAAACTGCATTCAATTTTCTATAGATTCTATTCTTACATTTTTTTGAAATAATATAGATAACTTATTCAAATTTTTACGTCAAGTTGCCTAACACTGATTTTTTTGAATTTTTTGCCACTTAAGGGCTTGTTTTTTCCATGATGATCTTGCACATACCCACCCCCTCTTAAGATCGACTTTGGGAGAACATAAAAACCTTGATGAAGAATGTCAGGATGAATACATTGATGATGTACTTCCCTTCTAATGTTCAATCAACTAGGTGTTTATGGGTACACATACAATTCAAAGGATAGGTTCCTAATTGAAAAATTTACCGAACCCTCACAAATAATTCATTTAATTATCCATCAGGACTTTGTAAGCTTTTGATGATGGTGGTAATGTATGTGTTTCCATCATTCTAAATGACCTATATTAGTGAGTATAGGTTGTTTATAGTTATACAAAAAACAATAAAGACTAGAAAAGGAAATGAAGATTGCAAAATAAGGGAAAAATAGAAATTGTTACTTATGCTATGGGTACCTACTAATTATTATAACCTCTAAGAGTGAACATTGCAAATATTTTTTACCATTAGCTATTATCTTCTAACCTCTAACTTTTGTAACTTCTTTAGAGACTTACTCAACATGATGTCAGAAAATCTAACTCATGATATAATATATTATCCACATGCATATAATTGAAAGTTTATCTCAAGAAAATGAAATAATATAACACATAGTTTAGCAACGAAAAACAAGGTGGGGGTACAATACCTTAAGTGTACATTGCTTTATTTGTTGTACCCACACAAGAAATTAGATATACACTACTAGATAAACCAATCATGGTAGTAACTAAAATCCTTTATTTCATAGAAACTAAAAAATTTACAATATTGCAAGAAAATTTAACATATTTTTCATTTAGAAGTACATATCCATTACAACTTAATTAACAAAAAAACTAATAGTAATGAGGTATTATCTAGTAAAATAAAAATTGGAACTAACAACTATATCCTCAACTAGATTGATTTCTTAACCACCAATCCCAATATGTAGGTGTAGGAGGAGTTTTTTTTTTCCATAAAATGACTAAAAATAGAATTTACATGCATATTTCCACTCTCCCTCAAGAATAAGGAGAGGACTAGTCTTATAACTAAAAACCATAATTGTAAAAGACAACAGAAGAGAAGTAAAACTAAAACTCTTCCCTAATTGTTTGACAAAGATGTGATCCATGAAGACTATGATGTCATGGCCTTCCCCATCAAATTAGAATCCTTTCCCTTTTATCATCTTATTAGGTGATTTGGTGACTCACAATTGACTGTTTCAATAGTCACTTTCATTACTTCTTGGAACTATCATGTTTTCAGCATTCTGGATTCTTCCCTACAACTTCTTATGATCCTTTTGTTGTGGGCTATCAATCCAATTGCTACGAGATATAGTTCTTCTAGATAAAAAAGGTTAGCTTCATCTAAATTATAAAAACAATTAGCAATCATGATTTTTTTAAAGAGGGTTAAATGCTTTTGACCTAGATCTATTAATTGGTTAGGTCATAAATGGGGGACCTTATCCTAATATGAATTCTGAACAATTACACCCCAATTTGGTTTGAACCTTGATGGATAGAATAAAAAAAAAACAACTCAACCATCACACCATGTGACTATTAGAAATTAACAATCATAAATTTAACACAAAATTATACTAAATTTTATGAATATTCACATATTGATCCATGCAAATACCATCATATCATAATTATATTTCCATAAATCAAAGTCTATTTTAGGATGCATAAAAGATATAAAAGATGTATAAGTTTAAGGATTTTCGATAAAATAAGCAGATTGAAATGTTAATGTCATGAAATAAATGGAAGAAAAATAGTGATTAAATAGACCCATTATTCCCCCAACTAAATTATTTTCTTGTCCTAAAATAACTTTAATGTCAAAGGTTGTGTAGATTTATTTCCTTAAAATTTTCTACAATATCAACTCCCTTTGTATATCTCATATAATAGCCTCTTTGACATGAAATCATTGGCAATCTCATATTCTCTACTACTTCCTCTTCCCCACATTTCTTCCCTATCCAATGTGGTACTAGAAACAAGAGAATAGATGGATGAAAAGTGAGTGGAAACCATTTAAGCCCATTATCTCTAGCAATGTCTATGTACTTATAAGACCTTTTGATTATGGCTACAAAATTACAAAAGGAGTAAAACATAAAAAATTAGATGCACCCTAATTTAAATGCATCAGAAAGGGGGATAGGTGTATATGTTTTATTAGGATGCAAACCAACAAGGTGAAGTGATTGACTAGATCAACCTTAATGGTGATCCAAACAGTCCTAGATATGCTTCCTTAGCCTAGGATGGGAATGATTTAGAAATATTTGTGATTGATTAAGCCAATTAAACTTAATGACCTAATGCAATAAATGCAATTATTAGATAATAGATAAATAGAGACATTCAAGTTTTGATAGACCTAGAAGGTAGAGACTAATATGTAGCTATCCAAAAAAATTGGTTCTAGTAGGCTACAAGGACATGGTCACCATGTGGCCACTAAGTCCTTATAGGGGTGTGTTGCTCAAATTTTGAGTTCTTCTAATGTCAAATCTAAGCTTCTATTTTTTGCATGTATCATAGTAAGAATGCAATAAATAAATGTTATAGGTGAGTTTATCTGTCTTGACAAGGTTGATGACAAAAAACACAACAATACAAAATGAACCTTCAAGCTATCTTAAATCTATTTCAAATTTTCAACCTAGACATTAACAAAGAGGGAAAATGTTGTGCCATATAGGTGGTTTCCTCTATCAAGCCCTATGTTAGTTTTTCCACTTCCACAATGGCAATGTCAAAGGTAAAATCTTGAATAGAAAGAAAGGAAGCATAGAATGAATAAATGCTACAACTCACAACCCTTCAATGGCTTCCTTGAAGGAAAAAAGACATACACATCTCCTCAAGGGTCTTGGATATTTTTTTCATGATTTTTTTATATGCTTGAATGATTGAAAACCTACAACAATGTTATCCTTCAAATAACATGAACATGAACACACATAAACTTTGGCATGATGTTGGATCTTGAATTGCGGTAATGATGCTCTGATAATGCTCCTCTTGAATGCTCTTGAAAATAATATTTTATTAATAGGATTGCTTCATAATGCATTTTCTCTCTCCTTGGATTTCAAATGGTAAAATTAATAGGAATTAGATTCCAAAATACAACACTTCATATTTGAGTTTTGGCTATTCAAATACTACCAACAACAATATTTGAATTTGTGTCCTGGCTAAGGAAGGGTGACCATTTTTCCTTGGGAGACTGGGTCCTAGCCAAAAGTTCTAGGACACACTTCATCCAAGGTAATTTAATGATTGAATGGATTCATTTAATATTGGTTTCTTTTGGAAAATGGTAAAAATTAGGCTTTGGAATGCATAATTTGGAAAATTAGAAGCTTAATTAGGTCCAATAAATTAGGGGACCAAAGAAGTTATGGAAAAGTGTAAGCATATACATTTTTTTTCATTACATTTAGCACCCACTTTAGTGATATAATGAACATATGCTTAGACTCACACTAAAGTAGAGGAATATATGTCAAGAGGGGCCAATTGTACAAATGTTGAAGAGATAGGATGCCTAATGATCAAGGAGGTGGTCAAGCCCCCATGATCCAAGATCCCATGAAAAGAAAATAGGCACTAAGGAATACACATGTATCATATGATATGCAACAAGAAATGAAACAAAAACATACAATGTCAAAATTAATGCAAAAATTAAAAAAATGGACTATAAAGTTATATTATGCTATGTATCCATGAAATAAATACTCACAAGGGCTAGTGAAGCCAGATATTCACTAGATGAGTCCTCAAGACAAAGTAAAATATGAGGCACACATTAGGTCTACAAGGTGTGACCATGAAAAAAGGGAAAAAAGGGAAGGATGCATCAGTTCTACAAGTTTGTACCAATTTTTCAAACCATACCAAGAGTTATACTCATTGATAACCTTGATAAGGTGCCCCAAAACTACTATGTCAATGCTTACACTAGGTTCAATCTATGAGCAAAGTGAATAAAAAATATTAAACATGGTTGGAAAGTTGTATTATGTTAGGCTTCATGAAAATAAAAAGGCTTAATGCCTCAATAGACAAAATAAAATTAAAAGGATTAATGTTTCAGTGGAAAAAACAAAAATAAAAGGGCTTAATGTCTCATCAGAAAGAATAAAAATAAATTCTTAATGTTTCAGTAGATAGAATAAAAAATAAATATCTTAACATCTCAACATACAAAATAAAAATAAAAGGCTAAATGTCTCAAGGGACAAAATGATAAAAAAAAAGATAGTGCCACAAAACCTCAAAGGATTTTTTAATAACATCATCTCAAAAGGTCATAATAAAAAATAATCAAAGGATACTTGCTTAATTCATGAAAGGTAACACCTTAGGGAATATCACACTTGACATCACCACCAAGAGAGGAATCACTAAGGAATAAAATATTCATGTCTTAGGGAATAGTAAATATAGCATTAACACCAACAGGAATGTCATATGCCAAGAAAAGATCACACTCTTGTGGGACATCAAATTTAATATCACCACAAAGGAGACACATCACATGGAATAAAAAGGCCACTCCTTCATCAAAAAGGTCACACTTCCTAGGAGATGTATTCTATCATCACTAATAAGATACTATTTCTTATGTAAACAATGAAAAGGGGGGATATACGCCCCCTTTAAAATATTAGTGTACTTGCTACACTAACAATTTTAAGGAGATACAAAAGGGATACCTTGCTAGAAGGAATACATCTACGAGGAGGCTACCTAACCCCTTCCCCCCAATTGTAGGGTCAGAAATGAGCCCATATGATATTCTATCTAACTCCTTGCAAAAAAATATGATTTACATAAAATTGAATGCATGTGGTAGTAAGCATGGGTGAATACTAGAACTATCACATGACAAGCAGTAAAAAAAGAAATGCTAATTTATCACATGTTCACAGTGATTTGTGTAAGGATCAAATTTCTCGAGTAGCTTCTTTAAAGCACTTCATTCATCGGTGATATTTCCAAGTGTTCTATGTTATGCACAATAGGACATGTTTTTACTTTTTCCCTTCTTTTCTTCTCATTCATGAATAGGTGGTAATGTGACAATTCCGAGGTTGAGAAGTGTTTGTAATGTCTTTCCAGTTTTAGTTATAGTATGCAGAAATAGTAGATTCTTGAGGTTATAAGGTTTGGGTTTCTTATATGATTGACCAATTATTTGATGTGAATGTGGATGATCTTGACAACCAAATCCTTTAGTATAGATCGATGGTATTTTTTGAAAGAGACAACGGACTTCATGCTCATTGTGAAAGTCACATTCTTTCTTTTTCAAAATCCTAAAGCCTTGGCTATATGTTTGTTCCAAATCAATGAGTGTAATTGTAACTTTGTGCATATAGGATAAGAGTTAAAGGACAAAGGTTCCTTTTGTTTACTATCAATGTGTTCTTCCATGCTCTTTAGGTTAGATACACCGTGTGGTTCAATCTTGGGATGTAAGAGATTAATATGTCAAGTGGGGGATTGATAAGAATTATTTGTTTTTGACATGGGCTAATAGGCTATTGCATTGAGGGATAAAATGTTGCATTTCTTTCAGGGAAATTCAAGTAGTTTCATATGAACTCTTGCATTTTTTCTTCATCTTTACCCAATATGTCTATCTCATGACATTCATTGGGAGGTGTAGGTACATTAATTTCATTACTAGGATCATCACCAAACATATAGATTAAAACATCAACCAAAGATTTCAAGAACATCTAAACTATACCAAGGCACATATGCATGATGATTTTTTGCACTAAGATTCAGACTAGTCAAGAACAAATAAGAGTAAGTCATATAGCACATCTGGACATAGCTACCTAAGGGTATTCTATCATTGAAATCTATCTGATTCCTGGATAACAAGACTAGGTTTCCTAATGGAAACTAGGTCATGGTCAAGTGTTTTGAAAAATTAAATTCTAACTATGAACTAAACTGCTTAGTGATCTTTATTCTAATTGTAGATAGTTGAAACAGTAACTAATTTCTTAGAATTTTCTTAATGTATCCCAAATTAAAGTACAATATAGATATATATAAATGTTGAAAATGTGTGATCAAGATTGGATGCAACTTTCAAATCTGAAATAAAAAAATTGACTAAATGTAAGATGTAGGAATCTAAAAGTGATGATTATTAAATGTAAATTTTGATTTTAAAGAATGGAATTTTTTCATTAACTGAACAACATGCAAAAATTCCTAAAAACATGCAATTAATGATTTCAAAATAGATATTTTCAAGTACATTGCAACTGAGTAGATAAAGACAAAATAGTTTGAAAAGTTGGTTAGGACACCTATACAAGGAATGGGCCACCCTAGGAAAATGGGTCTTTATACAAGGTTCAAAAATATTAAAAATCTAATTATTTAGACCAATATTTAAGATGATTTCTCCTATTTGCAAAAAGGTTGTATACTGACTTCTTTTTGAGATTTTTTCAATGAAATATGAATGCAAATGTGTGAGAATTTTTTAACAATAATGATACTTTTTTAAATGCAATTTTAAAATGAAAATCTAATCTAAATGGATGAAAGCACATTGTAATGTAAACAATGACACTATATGGATGCAATACTTTTGAATTTTTATGATGAAATATGCAACCCTAAATGAAAAATGTAAAATAATACAGTGGTATAATTTCTAGATCTAGGGTTTTATTGATTACCAATTCAAAATGTTATGATTTCAAATGTTAGGTTCACCAAAATGAAGCATAAAAATTAGATCCACCCTAAATTGAATGCATCAAAAGTGGGGTAGGTGTATGTTTCATTAGGATGCAAATCAACAAGGTGTAGTGACTAATTACCAACCTCAATGGTGAGCCAATCAACACATAGATCAACATCCTTAAGGGTAATGGGAATAATTTGGAAATAATTATGCTTAATTAAGAAAATTAAACTAAATTACCTAATGTAATAAATGCAATTATCCAACAATAGATAAATAGAAATAGTCAAGTTTTGATAGATCTGGAAGGTACAAAAATGATATGTACCTTCCTTGAAAATTTGGTTATGATAGTCTTACAAGGACACTACCACCATGTATCACCCTTTATTCCTTTTAGGGATATCTTTCTTAACATTCAGAGTCCTCTGATGTCAAATCTAAGCTTTTCTTATGCCTATCACATAGTCAAAGTATCCTAAATAAATTTTCTAGATGATTTTTTATGTCTTGACAAGGTTGATGAGAATAAATGAAACAATATAAAATGGACCTTGAATATATCTTCAATCCACTTCAAACCTACAACCTGCACATTCACAAAGAGGGAAATTTTTTTTCCATATAAGTGTTGCCTCTATCAAACCCCTTGTTAGTGTTTCCACTTTTGCAAGGGTAATGTTAATGATAAAACCCTAAATAGAAAGGATGTAAATGATGAATGAATAAATGTTGCAACTCACCACCCTTCAATGGATTCCTTGAAGGACTGAAGACATACACATCTCTTCAAGGGTCTTGGATCTTTCTTTCTTGATTTTCTTGAATGCTTGAATGATTGAAGAGCTACAACAATGTTAGGCTTCACATAACATGAAAATGAACATGCATAAACTTTGGCATGATATTAGATCTTGAATTGTTGTAATGATGCTCTGATAATGCTTCTCTTGAATTTTCTTAGCAATAATGTTTTCTCACTAGGATTACTTCATAAAGTGTATTCTCTCTCCTATTTCAATTGGTAAAATGACTAGGTATTTATAGTTGTTTATCTAATTTATTGAAAATTAAATTCAAAAATTCAACACTTCATAGTTGAATTTTGGATATTAAAATATTTCCAACAACATATTTGAATTTGGGTTTTGGCTAAGGAGGGGGACCCAAACTTCTAGGAAACACTTGATCCAAGGTAATTTAATTATTGAATCCATTTGTTTAATATTGGTTCCCTTTCAAAAAATGGTAAAAATTAATCTTTGAAATGCATAATTTGGAAAATTAGAAGCTTAATTAATTCTAATAAATTAGGGGTCAGAAGAATAATGTAAAAGTGTAACCATATAGACTTTCTACACTATAGGAAGTATGACTCCTTTTTCTACAACTTAGGGGATAGCTCTTTCCATCTCTTCCATACAAATGTGAAAACTTGATTAATTCTTGTATAATCATGTTCTCTAATTCTCATTATCTTTCTCCCCACACCTTTGTCATCCAAAAGATCTAACCACTTATCTATGGCTATGCTAGGATCCAGTGACTCTCTTCAAATTTACAAAGCAATATATTTTTCCTTTTCATTGTATTCTTGTAAGATTTTCCCCTTTTCTATTTATTTCTAATGTAGGAGGTTAAATCTCTTATTTATAGGTCTCCCACAAACATCATTGTATTCCATTTAGTTTCATCTAAGAGAACAAAGTTATCCAAGTAGATCTCAAATAACTGATATTACATATCTAATGTAGAATCAAAGAAACCATATAAAAGCACAATTTTTATATTCATAGAAACTGGTAAATTGCTAATCAACTTGCTACACTAAAAGCAAAAATACTTTTCTTGTAAACTAATGTATAGACCCTAGCAGGTGGTCTACATTTTAGTATTTGAGAAATTTTATTTTCTATCTCTCTAATTCTCACTTTAGTCTATTCACTTTTATCTCTTGCTATTCAAATGACCTAGAGTGTTTGGATATCAATTAATCTTTATCTTTCTCCCAATATTTCTTCATCTTAGATAATTCTATGGTTCTCTTTCGTAACTCCACACTTAAGGACACCACTATTGGCACAGTGGGGGTTCTAACCTGAGGAGTCGGTCCTTGAGATATAGGTTATTTTTTTCCTATGTCAACCATAGATAGTTGTACAAGTATCTTCAATTTTGACCAATTCTCAAATTTATATAGCTTCTCCTCAAATTCTTTGATTTTTATATCACTTTCACTATCTATTTGTTGATGTGTCTTTTCTAATTCTTCTAATTATTTTATTATTTCCATGGCTTCCTACAATTATTATTTACCAAGGCTTTCTAGGGATCCCTTCCTTATTTTCTTTGCTACAAAAACATCCTATAAATTAGATTCAGAGGTACTTGTATAGTACCAGGACTGTGCAATAGTTGTATTTAGATTACTAGGGGAATTCCCCTCTGATTCTAAGTCTTCATTTGTTTCTATCATTACAACATTATTTTTATATTTTTTCTTTGATCCTTTCATAGGGTTCTTCTTCCTTAGGAAATGTGATCATCTCCTAGGTTGTGTGGATCTCTTCTACACTTTTATAGGTCTAGAAGAAAAAGATTGACCTTTTCTTTTCTTAGGTCTTTGTGTGTTTTGAAAATGGGGGTTTTTTGTGTGTCTCGTGATGTGGGTTGCTTAGTAGAGGTTGTAAGTTGAGTGTCATATAGACCCTACTCCTATACCTATCCTACATTGTGGGTAGGTGATGTAGAAGGGGAGCCAAAAGGAATATCCCTCTCTAGATCAACAATAAGCTCTTCCATAATTTTGTATTGGCCCCTATTGTCCTCATTGGGTTCCTCAAGGATATCATTAATATTGTTAAAATCAAGAAAAATTCCCAAGAAATATTTGAAAATTAAGCCCCAAGACTCCTTTTTATCAATAATGTGACCAAACAAAAGTGAGATAATGATGTATTAGTCCTTTTCCTCTTATATTCAAATGACATTATTTTCAAAAAAATTGGAACATTCACATTCCTAGCATGGTGAAGATGACTGAAAAGTTTAAAATGAACTATAGATAACAAATATTGTATGTCATCACATGTCAAATACTTAACTATGTACAAAGAAACTGAAGCTTGAATCTAGGGTAAAGATCATTTTTGGTACCTTGAGAAGAGGAGTTCAAGTTTTCTCTTAGCTAACTAAATCCATTCTTTGTAGCAATAACATATGCCTTGACTAGGAACTCTTCTCATTTTTGTGGCAATCCAAATACTTCAACTATGGCAGCCTCTGAGGCATTTAGCATTAAGTCTCTCACAACTACTACATAATTTTATAATGTGGTAGAAAACTATTGGGTCATAACTTCATTAAAATTTGTGTGCTTCAAAAAATACTCCAACCAACCAACTTTTTAAAAAATGGGTAATACCATCTTATTATCTTGTTGGTGGTTTTTCTAGTACACCTAAGGAATCTCTAAAGAGTAGCCAACTCCTATACTTAAGACCCTTAAAATGAATGGCCAACTAACAATATTCAATCGAAGATTGGAATCTTCTACACTTTAGGCTCTGTGGGACCTAGGAGGGTGTTCCTAATAACATTACATTTGATTATCTCAATCAATGGCATATCAAATCATAGATCAGTTCCTATAAAGGGTAAACAATGTAATTCACTCAAAGGTTTGCTAATATTTAAGCAAATAACTATTAATTCACCAAGAACAAGGAAATACTTCACACACATGCCTCATGGTGAGTAATTTTTAAGAGATTAATGTTCTAACCCTGAATCCATGATCCAATATACTGTTATTATCCTTCAATTGTTGAATACCCTAAAAAATAGACTAGTTTCTTCATCAATTGGGCAATGGAGTCACGCATCTTACAATCAATTATATATAAATTCTTGAACTCTGATATTTCTAGACTATTCTCATAAGGCTCTACATTGTGAAAAATCATTGTACCGAAAGCATCACTTCTTACCAGATCCTTATAAATCCTCACAAATTCATGAACTCACTTAAGCATCTAATTCATTCCTTTAACCAAAGAAGAAATAAGAGCATGCATTCAAACAAATTATTTGAAGATGAACAAAATATGCTTGATATTTCATTCCAAATTTTCCAGATGATTTATAGAGGAGAGTATATGCCATATGCATAAGATTTTTTTTTATATCAATAATTTCTATAAGACTATTTAAGATTTACATATGCATAACCCAAAAGCCAAGATAACTTGACTACTCTACCTATTGGTATTCTTTCTAATTTTTTACCCTTTTCATACACTGGGCCTAAGGGTTCAAAAGACCATACCCTTGCAAATGAGCCATGAATTCCCTTTTATAACACAAGGGAGCATATAATATTTTGGCTCAAAATGAAATTACATTATAAAAATTTCATTTCAACTAAAATTTTAGTTGCATTTCAAAATTCCCCACAATAGAATCTCCAATCATTTGTCGAAAAGGGGAGGCAAAATGTGTAACCATCAAAATGTGCTAATACTACCAAAAGTAGGCTTTAATTATTGGCATGACCCATCAACCCACATCCAAATTTATCATATTCATCATAAAATTTCACTTCAATTGTTCATGTTTAGTATAAGACTTACCAACACCAAAAAATGAGAAGAGCCCACATGTAATTTTATCTTCATGAAAAAAATTTGCAACCTTGAAAGCAATTTCATTACACAAAACCAACACTAGATCCATGGTTGTTGCAATCAGGGAGGTCCTACAATCAACAAACATAATTCCAATCTACAACAACAATTTTCAAATCACAATTTGATAAAAACCTCATAATATCATCAAATCAACTCTTTCCCTTGTAGCATAGGAAAACCACTCAATCGGGTATACTTTCAATATTGTCTGCTTTCAAGCCAAGACCAATCTCATTTTAGGGACCCATTATAGAGCTTAACACCATATCAATCAATCTCCTATAGGTAATTTGTAACAACTTGCTCAAAATAGGGATTTTATGCCTTTTAGGGCTCAAATTAGCCCTCTTTTACAAAGAGACTTATCTCTAAACTTTTTAAAACTCTTTGAAACCTTGGGGAAGAAATTTCCACATGTGAAAACCCAAGAATCCATAATTATTTCTCAAAATTTCACTTAGCCAAGTGCCAAAATCATAAACCCTCACTTATAGCCACAAAACTAGGGTTTTACAAAAAATCTCTTTACTAGACTTCACACAACCTTGCCACTACCTTAAACAAACATAAAAACCTCTGAATAAGCTTAATTCAACATAATATTATGCTTCCCAACAAAAAACTCTCAATTTGACTCATCAAAACCTCACATTTCATATGGAAAACTCAAATTCTCCTCTTAGGGCTTCACACCCAACACCATTCTAGACCTCCCTTGCTCTTGCTCACCATTATCACACTTATTTATATCTATTTACACCCATTCCACTGAGACACAAATTTTACAGAAGGCGGAATGGGTTTAGTTCATGATGGAAACCTCAAAACTCCTAATTACCCTATTTCTTGTTGCTTGAAAAAAAAAAGAACTATAAACAGCTTCAAATCAACTAAGATTCAATCCAACATCTTTAAAATTATTTCCCACATGTGTTCAACAAGTTTTTATAAATTTTCTATCAAAACCTAATAGATCAGGCTATATGTAGGTTGGTAAAGGAAAGAAAACATAAAAAATAAAGAAAACTAGAGCTTTTCTAGTTGTTTTACTATTCCAAAACTTCAAAAATCAAAATACATCGATGCTTTACATAAAATATATATCCTTTCCCTCCAAACTAACTATTCAACATCCATAAACTACTTTTTGAAGGCTTAAGATCGTCGATCTTCCAACTCTATCTTTTTTACAACTTTTAATTTTTTGCATTTTGTACAATTTTGAAATTTTCAAAAACTAAACCTCTTAAACACCAAGAAACCATCAGCATCAATATATTTCAACATCAAATGGTCTTATGGTCCTTATTTTAATTCAAAAATTCCTAATTTCTGAAGTCTAGACCTCAAAACCATAAATGGACAAAACTTATTTAATGGTGCTTTTACACCATACACCCCAATTTTAAAAATTTCCAAGTCTCTTGGAAAGATCCATATAGATTTCTCCATTTTGTGATCTTCATGCTTCAATCCTCCTTGCATTATTTAGTTCTTCCTTCATCACAAATCTTAGGTTGTCCTTGCTTTTTCTTTCTACTATTTTTGACAATCTTGACTTTGTCTTCATCTATTTCTTGCTTCATCTATCCTTCCTATTCTATGGGGTGTTGTTCCACTCTTTAATCACCAAATTATGACTTTGCACTTTCCTCCACATCAGTACTCAACCTCTTTCCGTATACCATCTCTTGAATCTCTACTTCTTGTTCCATCCTCTACACTTTAGTCTCTTGATCTACCACTTTATCACTATTAGCCTCATAAACCTTTGTACCATCACAATTTATCATCACTATCAGACCTACAATTGTCCCTTTCAATGTACCAGTAGCCTTACTTTACTTTGTCCTATCAACATCACAACTTATTGTCTTAACACTATCACAAACCACTATCTTCTCTTTCACTATCTTGTCAATACCATCAATCACTGTCACAATATCACAATTCACTCTCATTAACTTTACAACTCAATATCCCTTTATTCACTATCTTCCCTTCTACTATCTCACCAATTTCATCAACCACCATTGTTTCATCCCTATAATGTCTTTGTACTTTTTTCCCTATTATAGGGAACATAACTGCCCCAACCATGATGCTATCAATCACCTCTTCTTTTCTCATAAGCACTTTATTCTCACATTGCTTTGTCTTAGGTTGAGACACGTTACCTTCCACCTTTTCCTTCCACTTGTAGACATTCTCCTTCACCACTATTTGTAAATCAGAATCCATTCTTGTATCTACTATCCTATCTCTGTAAAGCATTGTATTTTCTGCTAAACTCATGTCTTTACCTTCATCAACATTCATATAATCATTTCTCCCTAGCACAATTATCTCACCTTCATCTTTTGTTTCCTCAACCAATGGGGTTAACATGAACTCTCTTCCACCTTTTTCAATTATGTAAGTATTTTTTCTTCCATTATACAAGGATGACCTATCAAACTACCAGGTCCTTCCTAACAATAGATGACAATAATTCATGGGTAATATGTCACAAAGAACTTCATCTTTATACTATCCAATCCAAAACTCAACTTTTTTCTTTTTCACTCACCATTAAATACTGACTATCACTAACCCAAGACACCTTATATGGTATTTCCCTAGGTACTTTTTGTAAATTCCATTTTTCTACCATATCACTAGACACAATATTACCAGTACAACCTAAATCAACAATCACTTTGTATACCTTATTTTTACACCCACAGGATGTCCTAAATAATGCTCTTCTTTGAAGTTGCTCTTCCTCCTTTGTTTTCTTCAAAAAAAAATCCTTCATCATCAATATCTATGCAAATTCATCCCTTGCAACCAATCTATTTGAACTTGAACTACTTTCAACTTCATATTCTAGAAATTTTTGTGCTCTTCTATTAGGTTTTCTTTCTCCTCGACTTGAAGTTGAACCAACTTTCTCAGGGAACTTCCAAGCAGGATGACCCTACTGTTGATAATGATAACATCTACTTGAAAAAGTATTATAATTTCTTCCACCTCCAAATCTACACCTTGTGCCTCTATATCCACCTCTAAAATCTACAACTTGTTTATCTCTTTTCCTCAGTTCTTGATTTCTTGTTGCTTGTCTCGGAGTAGAGAAATATCCTCTTCCTCTCATGGTGTGGTGATGTAGACCTGGGAGGCTCAATCACAAAAAAATAGACAACCATCCTTTAAGAGGCATATAAAAAGATTAAGATGAACAACTTGAACAATCTAAATCACTCTCAAATCTTGAAAATAATCAGAAGTTAGACTTCCCACTTTCACCCCTTAAACCCTAGTAGTAGTGCAAACCTAGTTTTTGACTTCTAACTCCAATATCCTCCAAAACACATGGAAAAAAAATATGGATTAAAATACCCATTTCAAGGCTATAAAACATATGTAAGCCCCAAAATCAACTCCTTTAGACCAACATGGAGATCCAATACCCCTACCATGGAATAACCTAGTAAAATAGGCCTCTTTTTCAAAGAGAGTACCATTCAAACTTCTCCAAACCCTCTAAAACCTTGGGAAAGTAGTTAAAATGCTCAAAAACCTCTAAATCCACCATTAGATTCCTTTGGTATGGAAAAACTTAGGCCAAACTTGAAAACCCTTATTCTATGCACATTTATTGAGGGTTTATTAAATATGATGCTTCCACAACCCACCAAACCTTAAAACCACTTTAAACATAGTCCAATAAGCATACACATGTTGAAAATTTCAAGAAATAAGACCTCCCATATAGATTTTATCAAAACCTAAGCAAAACCCCCCATTTACATGGATTCTCTTCATGAAACACTTAGGAACAACAAGTTTAACTCTCTCTTTCCTCTCGCAACACTCTATCCATGCATCCTACACCTAAATAAAAATCCGTAGGGCCCTTACATGAGTAATATTAGCCAAAAAATGTGTAAGTGACCTTTAAACCATATTTAATCACAAAATGCTAAAAAATAGTGTATACCAGTTGTGCACAAGAAAACACTTAAAGAAGACTTCAAATTCCTTATTAAACCTTCAAACTAGATAGAAATAAATGATAACATAGACCCCTAGAAGTAAATAAATATTACATAACATATATCAGCCTATACAACTTGTATAAGTCTGCAAATTTGAAAGAAACACAGAAAATTATAGAGAAACTCAGAATTTCTTATTGCCAAACCCTTGTACCTTGAACCAATAGCACAAATTATGTCTCCATGCATTTTTGAAGGAATTCACTCTTCATCCACTCACCAAATACCTCCTAACTAATATTTGAACTACTTATGACTATTAGAATTCATAATTCCATCTTTTACACAACTTAATTCCTTTACAAACATAGTAAAGTATTTTCACATTATGACCTCCTAAAACGATACCAAAGGCTTGAAAATAGCCTTGTTACATTGAAAAAATAGTATTCTTGCACATCCCTATACAAATTCACTAATTTTCCTTCAAAGGCTATAGAGACTCTTTAGTGCAAGATCACCATTTTTTCCACATTTTGACTCTTATACTCAAAATTCATCCTAGAAGATGTCTAATGGTCTTGAGTGACCTTATTCAAAACAATTAACATCAAAAAAAATTTATTCCTTGCTAATCATTTCAATGCTCAATAATTAGTGCTCCAATAGTAGGCTTAAGGTGGAGGTGCTTCTGTACCATACACCCCCCCCCAAAAAAAAAAATTCATGCCTCATGAATTGAGGCTAGTACCACCACACCCATGCTGGAATAAGACTCTTCTACTCCATAGGCCATTGACCCATGTCTTGTGCTCCATGTTTCTTTGTTCCTATACTTTTTCTTGCATCTGTGGTTTTCTTGACACATATTTGTGACCCCATTGGTATATCAAGACCCACTAAATTCCTTTTTACCTATTATCATCTTTCTCCCTCTACCTATCCAATCATCTCCATTAGTCAACATTACCTTTCTCTATTCTACATACTTTTTCCTCTACCCATCAGTCCTTATAACTATCACCTCACCTTTTTCAGACTTAACAACTACTGTGTTTGTGCATTTAAACTATGTTAAAGACCTATAGTTTCCTTATCCAATTTCTTGGCATTCTTACAGACCTTTGTACCTTCATTTAACATTCTCCCAACCTCGTAGTTCACTGTCTTCTCATGAATCAATTTCCCCTCAAAGATCTATCCTTCCTTATTCATTTGCTTGAATTTAGGAATCAAACCTATTAGCCCTATATGTATAGTCCCATACATCATTGTATCATCAAATTTAAGAGTCATTTTCCTATCCTAATTTAAATGTCTTTCCTTTCCATAAACTGTTATAGGACAAACCATTTTTCCAATCATAATTTCTTCCATTTTATTGAACTCTCCTTGTTCTGTCACCAAAAACTTATCATGAACCTTTCTTAGATCATTCTTATCCATGGTTGCCACATCAATTTGCTTCTCCATTTGAGCATCAACCTTCACATTATTAGTTTTCACTATCTTAGCACCATTTGTAGGTGTCTTTGGTGTTCTTCTAACATCAAAACTATGCTTCAAAATAGAAGAAAAGTGGTTCTTATCATTCTCAAGCTTTATAGGTTCCCTCTTTCCAAAGGTCACCACCTTAGCTTTTCCTTTTTCCTTCTCTTTTCCTTGCAAAGGAGTTAACTTGAAACTTTGATTATCCTTCCAAATAATGTAGGTTTTTTCCCAACTATCATGCATAGACTTCCTATCAAATTGTCATTACCTTCCCAAGAACATATGGCAACAATCCATTGGAAATATGTCACATAGGACTCTATCCTTATACTCCCCAATTTTGAAATCCACACAGGCTTGCTCATTCACCACTAAGGTTTGGCTATCATTCGCCCAAGAAACTTTTTAGGGTGCTACATGAGGTATCTTCTCTAGACTCAACTTATCTACCATCTCCCTGGACACCATATTATCTTAAGAACTAGAATCAATTACAACTTTACATACCTTTGAATTTGCATGAGGTTCTAAATAGGCTTCTTCTTTGGCTCAAATTTTCTTCTTTTTGTCCTTGCAACAAGGTCATTCTTATCATGAGTGCCTCTCCTACTTCTAAATCTGTAGGTTTTCTTGATGAACTCACATTCTCTTCTTCATCTCCTTGCACATATTGGACTCTTTTATCACCTTTCCTTTCACTTCCACTTGAAAAAAACTAAACTTGTTAGGGCACTTGAAGGAAGGGTGACCAAACTCACCACATCTATAACATCTTCCTACAAATTCATTGTAATCTCTTTGTTTAAAGTTTTTCCTTCCACCTCTCCATCCTCCTCTTGCTTCAAGAGATTTTTCTTTGTTCTTCTCAACATCTTCATGGTATTCCCTAGGCTGCCTTGATGTTGAAGTGGTGCCTCTACCCATAGAAGTGATGCCTCTTCCTCTTGTTGCCTTCTCTTGTTTCCTTTTTAGTTTTTCTTCTACCCTCATTTCCATTTGAAAGCATTGTTCAACTGATTTAGGTGCCAAAAAATTGATCTCATCCTGTATGTTTTAGCTGAGGCTATTAAAGTACATAAACCATTTCTTCCTCATCTTCCTCATGCTTAGTTCTTATGCTTAACTTGTATAATTATTCAGCATATGATTGCACATCAAAATATTTTTGTCTAAGATTTTGTAACTTATTAATCAATTGAACATTGTAATCACAAGGGAAAAATTTACCTTTCAATTTGGACTTCATCCTCTCCCAAGAATTATTATTTCTCTTTCCTTGTCTCTCCCTTTCCTCTTGCATAAAATTCCACCATACCAAAGCATGTCCCTTCAGTCTTTTTTTATCCTTCTTCACCTTATTTCCTTCATCAACATCTTCAATATCAAAGTAGTTTTCCATGGCCCTCGTCTAATCCAGGAGTTCTTCACTATCAAGTTTTCCTCCATACATAGGAACATTTATTTTTCCATGTCTATCCTTCTTCACAACCTTCAAAAGCTTCATTTTTCTTACATCATATAGATCCATTTCCTCTTCTTCACCAGGAGCTTCTTGTTCCTCTCCAATTTCACTTTCATCCTCTTCCACTCTATTCTTTTCCTTCCAAGTAGCCATCTCTCTTTTCAAGGCTTCTATCTCCCTATCATGAGTGTCAATCTTCCTTACAACTACACTTCCTTTTGGTGGAATTTTCATAATCCTCTCCACACTTACCTACAAAACCAATTCAAAAAAACAAACAAGATCTACTACTATGCTCTGATACCACTCTAATGTAGACCTGGGAGGCTCTGTCACAACCAATTAGACAACCTTACTTTAAGAGGTATCTAAAAATATTAAGATGATGAACTTGAACAATCTAAATCACTCTCAAAGCTTGAAAATATCAGAAGTTAGGATTCCCACTTTCACCCCTTGAACCCTAGTAGTAGTGCAAACCTAGTTTTTGACTTCTAACTCCAATATCCTCAAAAACACTTCACAAAAAAGAGATGG
Source organism: Sequoia sempervirens (assembly GCA_007258455.2). Lineage (NCBI taxonomy): Eukaryota > Viridiplantae > Streptophyta > Pinopsida > Cupressales > Cupressaceae > Sequoia > Sequoia sempervirens. The sequence continues at coordinate 10,276,018 of VDFB02256132.1, read as the reverse complement.
ATTAGTATACCCATTTAAAGGCTGTAAAACATATGTAAGCCCCCAAATCAACTCCTTTGGACCAGCATGAAGATCCAACACCCCTACCATGGAAAAGCCTAGTGAAGTAGGCCTCTTTTTCAAAGAGAGTACCATTTAAACTTCTCCAAACCCTTTAACACCTTGGAGAAGTAGCTAAATTTCTCAAAAAAATTAAAATACACCATTATATTCCTTTTCTATGGACAAAATTAGGCCAAACTTGAAAACCCTTATTCTATGTACATTTCTTGAGGGTTTATTGAATATGATGCTTCCACAACCCCCCAGACCTTAAAACCACCTTGAACACAATCCAATAACCCTACACATGCTCAAAAGTTCAAGAAAAAATACCTCACATATATATTTTATCAAAACCTAAGAAAAAGCCCCCTATTTACATGTATTCTCTTCACAAAACACTTAGGAACAAGTTTAACTCTCTTATTCCTCTCCCAATGCTCTAGCAATACATCCTACACCTAAATTAGACTCCATAGGGACCCTTACATGAGTAACAATAACCACAAAAGGTGTAAAGGACCTTTAAACCATATTTGATCACAAAACCCTCAAAAATAGGGTATGCTGACTATGCATAGGAAAACACTTAAAGAAGACTTAAAACTCCTTAAACCTTCAAACTAGATAGAAATCAATGTTAACATAGGCCCCTATGAGGAAAGAAATATTACATAACACATATCAGCCTGTACAAGTCTGCAAATTTGAAAGAATGACAGAAAATTAGAGAGAAACTCATAATTTCTTACTACAAAACCCTTGTACCTTGAACCAATAGCAAACATGATGTATTTGTGCCTTTTTTAAGGATTTTCCTCTTCATCCGCTAACCAACTACCTCCTAACTGATATTTGGACTACTTATGACCATTGGAATTCATAATTCCACCTTTTAAACAATTTAATGCCTTTACAAACATAGTGAAGTATTTGCACATTATGACCTCATAAAACCATACCAAAGACTTGGAAATAGCCTTGTTACATTGAAAAAATAGTATTCTTGCACATCCCTATACAAATTCACTAATTTTCCTTCAAATGCTACAAAGACTCTTTAGTACAAGATCACCATTTTTCCCACATTTTGACTCCTATACTCAAAACTCATCCTAGAACATGTCTAATAATCTTGAGTGACCTTATTCAAAACAATTAACATCAAAACAAATTTATTCCTTGCTAATAATGTCAATGCTCAATAATTAGTGCTCCAATAGTAGGCCTATTATGGAGGTGCTCCTGCAGGATGTTGCCTCTTCCTCTTACAATTTTCTCTTGTCTTCTCTTTACTTTATCTTTAGCCTTTAATGTCATTTGATAACATTCCTCCACACTCCTAGGATTTTTCAAAGCCAACTCATCCTGTATATTCATCCTAAATCCATCCAAGTACCTAGCTATCTTCACATCTTCATTTTTCAGTATGGTTAGATATTATACACAATTTATAAAATTCTTTAGTGTATGCCTTCACATCCATTTCCTTTTGCCTTAAATTTTGCAATCTCTTAAACACTTGAATTGAACAATCTAAAGGGGGAAACTTACCTTTTAACTTTTCTACCATCTTATCCCATGCCACAATATTGGACTTTCCTTGTTTTCTTCTTTCTGACTATAAATAATCCCATCTTACAAGTGAATAACCTTTTAATTTTGTTTATGCAATCTTAACTCTTTATTCCTCTTGAATCTCTTCACATTCAAAATAGTTGTCCAAAGACAATATCCAATCTAACAATTTATCTTCATTCAAATTTACACTCAAAATTTTCACATATATTTTCACCTTGTACTTGTCAACTTTTACTATCTTCAACAACTTGGCCATTCTTTGATCTTTTGGGTCAAGTTCTTCTTCAACATTTTCAAACTTTTCATCATCTTCTTCCTCTGATTCACTACTTTCAACTACTTCTCTCCTCTTATTGGTTTCTAAGGTTTCCAATCTATTTTTTAGTTGTCTAATCTCTCTTATGTACTGACTCTTCAATTCACTCATCTCCTTTGTTGTATTCTTTCCTTTTGGAGGCATCTTTACAATCTTGTCTCTTCAGCTTTCAAGCTTTCTTTCACAATCTTCAACTTTTCTCCACAAAGACCTGCTACCTTTCCTTTGATACCACTTTTATGTAGTCAAGGGAGGTCTTGCAATCAACAAACACAATTGCAATCTACAACAAAAGTTTTCAAATCACAATCTGCTAAAAAATTCATCATATCATCAAATCAACTCTTTACCTTGTAGCATTGGGAAACCACTCAATTGGGTATACTTTCACTATCAACTCCTTTCAAACTAGGAAAAATCCTATTTTAGGGACCCATTTTAGAGATTAACACCATATCAATCAATCAACTATGACTATTTTGTAACAACTTTCTCAAAATAGGTATTTTACACCTTTTAGGTATCAAATTAGCCCTCTTTTACAAAGAGACTTATCTCTAAAATTTTGAAAACTATTTGAAACTTTGAGGAAAAAATTTCCACATGTCAAAACCCAAGAATCCACAATTAGTTCTCATAATTTCACTCAACCAAGTGCCAAACTCATAAACCATCACTTATAGCCACAAAATTAGGGTTTTACTAAAAATCTCTTTACTAGACTTCACACAGCCTTTCCACTACCTTAAAAAAACCTAGAAACCTCTAAAAAATCTTAATTCAACATAAAATTATGATTCCCAACACAAAATCTCAATTTGACTCATCAAAACCACACATTTCATATAGAAAACTCAAATTCTCCTCTTAGGGCTTTACACCCAACACCATTCTAGAGTTCCCCTACTCTTGCTCACCATTGTCACACTTATTTCTATCTATTTCAACCCATTCCACCAAGAAATGAACTTTATAGAAGGTGGAATAGGTTTAGTTCATGATGGAAATCTCAAAACTCCTAATTATCCTATTTATAGATGCTTGAAAAGAATGAACTGTAAAAGCCTTCAAATCAACTATGATTCAATCCAACCTCTTTAAAATGATTTCCCAAACGTGTGTTCAACAATTTTTTATAAATTTTCAATCAAAACCTAATAGATTAGGCCGTACACAGGCTGGTATTGATAATTGGTTCAGAATTAGCACCTCCTCCCTTGATGGAGCTAGTTGGTTCAGAAATGTGAGATATTGTTGATATCTCGAATCTATTTCAGTCTCACTATTATATGACCTATCAAAGATAGGAATGGGATAGTTCTATCTTCCATAGGAACCTTTACCATGTCAAATTTTCCTTTGAATTCTTCTTGAAGGCCCAACTACTTCTTTTCCTTTTTCTTCATTCACCTCTAAACTTGCAGCTTGGCCCTTCGACTGGTGACTAATCCTCACCATGAGCATCTTTGTGAGTGCCATTTGTGTGCTCTAGTTCTTCACTACAATACTTTTGTAAATTGATTCAAGGGGACATCCACTCTAGAATGAATGGAGCACCAAACTTACTAATCTTACAACTCAAAAAACTTGCACTTATAACCTTGGATACCTTCACAAACTCAAAAGATTTGGTGGCTAATTGTGATGGAAAAATAAACAACTCTCAACCTATATTTATTGAAGAATGTGACAATAACAATCATCAATGCTCGATGGAAATACATGTGTGAACTAGGCATAATTTGTTGGCATCCACATTGTCACTGTTTAGTTCCCAAGTGCATGGAAATCTGCATATCATTCTTCATGATTACCAACAATTAATTCTCCACACACAGAGAGATCAATTTGATTGCTCTTGCAAAAATACTACCGTTAATGGTTGTTGGTTGTAAAACTAAATGGCTACCACTTGCCTATTTGTTGATTTTGAATGTTAGTAGTCAATCCCTTAATAAGGTGGTGGATCAGATAGCTCATGTTGAGTTGACTACTTTATAATATCAATAGTTCATTGCTCAATCATCTCCAGCAAATACCATTCATCCTAATAAGCAAACAAGTCACCCATCAGCAAGTCCTTCCCACTTCATAAACTAGTGAATAAATCCATGTGTCATGAACTCATATCCATCACATTCTTTAACAAGCATTCACCTTTACTTTGTGATCCCTTGGGGAATGGTGGAAATTGATTCCTACACTTGATCTTCATCATCAATTTGGTAACATAGGTGGTAGGAACAATAGTGGACACTGGGCCCCACTTCTGCATAAAGACTCATGTCCTTATCTCACTATCCTCACACTGTGTAATCAATTGACATTTAATATTCATGAGCTAGTGGGGTATGACTAGGATCATTTCCCACATTCAAGAATCTCTAAACCTGCACATAGGAAAGGTTTAGCATTAAAGAAGGGGCCATTGTTAGGCCAACGATGATTTAATCCTCAAGGATGGATGACTTAAGATTAAGTCATTTAAGGGTAGAATATTTAATCCTGACTTTAGGGAAATATTAAGGTCAGTGACAAACTAGATGGCCAGTGCTCTAAGCTAAAGGGACCAGTAGTTGAATGGACATGATGGATCATATTAAAAATTAGAGAACAGAAAACTGGTAGGACAAGTCAAAGTGGAATTAAAATAAAAAGGGTTTTTCAAAGACCAAACCATGGGGACAAGGGATTTTTGTGTTGAATATGTCCATGGGCTACTCTAAAATTACAAATTTTTGGGAGCTCCATCACATCTAACTATTGGTTGTGTGTTGTTGGTTCTCTATGTATTATGTCACCACCCATGATAATGCTCTGTTTTTCTACAATCTCTTCAATTTCTCAATTATGCTCTATTCTTGTTCATTTATTTTGTCTATCACTCAAAATACACCACTTCCTCTATGTTTGTATATGATGCAGGAGCATCTAAAGCTATAAGTGATTTTCATCAACCAAAATAAGAAAAAATTAGTTGGCTTGATTTTCTTCCTTTTTTTATTTGTTTTAAATTTTCTTTGTAGAATCGGTGCTAATTTATTATATATTTAATTGGCAATTTCGTTGTTGAATTGAGATGTTTGATTTAGAAAACTTACAAAGAAAAATAGTATTGTCATGGCATGTGAAAGGATAAATGTAGATCTTGTATTAGAAATATAGAATAAATATGTAGTCATATTATTTTATGAGTGTTGGAATTTACAAGGAGATCAAAATCCACTGAGGAAATGAAGAGGAACCATGCAATAAAGATAGGAAAAATGGCAGGAGGAGACCAAGGGTAGTTCCCTTCATTATTCATGAGATTCTTAATTTAAAGACTAGGAGAAATTTTGGACGGGAGTGTAGTGAAGGTGATAGGGGTAGAAGGTGACAACCACTTCTAAGGAAATCTTAGTAAACAAATAGAAGACCCTTACCTAAACCTTGGACCAAGCAGTAAATACTCAAAAGAAAATATCAGTATGAAGCTCAAGTGGAAAAGGGTTGAGCTAGTGTGAATAAGGAAGGATAAGGTCACAAAATATTTGCAAAGAAATTGAAATGAAGGCTATACGCTAGAGTTCAGATGCAAGCAAAGAGAAATGAGAATGTAAAGGAGATATTTGAAGAATAAATTATCAAATATTTTTCCAATTGGTAGCATATATGAACACATAAGATAAAAGGAAAAAAGCGTAGCTCAAGAAGGAGAAAATGGGAATAGAGGAAAGATTGAGATGTGAATTAGAGTTTCAAATGGAGGTGGAGCCACAGATGGTCTGTTAATTTGGAAGGTTGGAAATATTATTAAGTGTTTCCAATTGTAATTGCTACTATAAGAATTGAGATTAAATAAAACCATTGAGTTTTTTTCTAAATATACATTGTATTTTAATGTGGTTGGTGAATTGGATATTGAATGACAAATGAAATTGTCAACTCAATTTGTTATCATCTAAATATTTTGCTAGATTGATAAATTTTTTAGTGAAGTTTTAAATTTTACAGAGTCTTGTGTAATCTGTGTTTTGTGAAATTGGGTGATAAAGTGAAGTTTTATTTTTCCTCTACATCAAATTGGTATTAGAGCAGGAGGTTCTAAGCGTGAAAATAGAGTGTTGAGAGAGAGGAAATTCGCACCAAGACCTATAGGTGAAGAGGGAAGTATGTTTTTTGTAGGCATGAAAAAGGATCTATAACTGTATCCTCCATTAGAGATAAAGTTGGGGAGAAGTTGTAGGGTTCCTCCACTAAGATAAGGTGGGTAGAGGAAGCATCTTCTAGAATCTTTGATGGGTAGAGGGTAGTTGTGAGAGAGATATTGTTGCAAGGAATACTTGTAACTATAGAGGCACTTATGAGTCTCTCAAGGTAACCTAAGGGATGAATAAAGTGTTGTGTGAAGATAGATTATAGTAGAAGAAGTGGAATCCTTGTGAAAATTGAGGTACAATTGCAACATGGAACTATTCCAAAGAAGACAATGTGTAGAGAATTAAAAACATCCAACAAAATATTTCAAACATGACTCTCATGTTGAATACTCCCCATTCAAATGGAACTTGAATCTTTTCTTCCTTGAGAGTATGATGCAGGAGCATCTAGGTCTATAAGTGATCTGCATCAACTAAAAAAAGAAAAAAATAAGTTGGTTTTATTTTCTCCCTTTTCCAATTTGTTTTCAATTTTATTTGTGGAATTAGTGTTGATTTCTTATATATTTAATTTTTGATTTAGTTGTTGAATCGAGATGTTTGATTTGAAAAAATTAAGAAGAAAAATATTATTGTCATGGCATGCAAAATGATAAATGTAGATCTTGTATTAGAAATACAAAATAAATACACAACCATATATTGGTATGACTATTGGAATTCACAAGGAGATCAAAAGGGATTAAGGAAATGAAGAGGCACCACATAGGACAGATAGAAAAAATGGTTAGAGGAGACCAAGGGTCATGCCATTCATTATTCATGATATTCTTAATTGAAAGACTGAGAGAAATTCTAGAGGGGGTTGCGGTGAAGGTGATAGGGGTAGAAGGCAACAACCACTACTAAGGAAAGCTTAGTAAACAAATATAATCCCCTTACCTGTGCCTTGGACCAAGTAGTAAATATTCAAAACAAAATATCAGTATGAAGCTTGAGTGGAAAAGGGTTGAGCTATCACAAACACGGAAGGAGAAGGTTGTGGAATATTTGCAAATAAATAAAAATAAAGGTTGTACACAAGAGTTTAGATGCAAACAAACATACATAAGAATGCAAAGGAAATATTCAAAGAAGAAATGATAAAATATTTTGCAAATTGGTAGTAGATATAAACACAAAAGATAAAAGGGAAAAAGCATAGCTCAAGAAGGAGAAAATTAGAATAGAGGAAAGGTTGAGACATGAATTAGAGTTATAGATGCAGGTGGAGCCATTGATGATCTAATAATTTGGAAGGTTGGAAATATTTTTAAGCATTGCCATTTCTACTCTAAGAATTGAGATTAAATAAAACTATTGAGTTTGTTTTTGAATATATATTGTATTTTCATGTGGGTGGTGAATTGAAGATTGAATACAAATGAAATTTTCGATTCAATGTGTTATTATATGAAGATTTTTCCAGATTGATAAAGTTTGGACTGGAGTTTTAAATTTTATGAAGTTTTGTGTAATATATGTTTTGTGAAATTGGGTGATAAAGTGAAGATTTTTTTTCCCTTGCATTAGTATACTATAACCTCTCAATTCAACTACCTCAAACCCTCTTTGTCTCCTCTAAGATTGTGTCTTTTAAGAATGGAGGGAAATAAAATGAAAATAATATTTTGCATAGAATTTTTGAAAGAGTTTTTTAATATAAAGAAAATGAAGAATATGCCTCCCCCAATCAAAGATACTAAGTCTCCTCACTTAGTGGTATGGTTTTGTTGGAGGGTTAAATCAAAGGTAGTGGAAAAAAAATTAAGACAAGTAGCATGCAAGAATGAATGTATAAACATTAAAAAACCAATAATCAACTATGTTAATTATGATAGGTTAATGTGTACTGTACCTATCACTAGTAGAATTTGGAAAATAAATTACTACATGACTAAAAAATTTAGTCACAACTAAAAATGACTATTCTAGTCATTTTTTGTAACACATCTATAAATGACTAAATAAATGACTAATTTTATTGTTGGGTAAAAGCATAGCTATAAATGACTAAATAATTAGTCAAACAAATAAAAATTAGACAATATGATATTAAAGTAGGTAATTAAAATATATATGAACTTTTGGGAAATTATTGATGGAAGTGGGTTGTATTGCAGACAAGGTCAATAAAGAATTGGGAAATTGTTGGTGGGAGTGAAGAGTACAGTATAGTGTAGAATTGGAGATGACCTGGAGAGCTTTGACAAGTTAGCCAAATAATTTAGAGTTTGTTGTAATTAATTTGAAGTCAGTGAGGCCCTTTGTAGTGAAGTTGAATTTGGGGATTCCCTTTGCAATGAATTAAGAGGTAATTCAAAACCCTCATTATATTAAATAGTTATAGTGTGGTTCCTTGTGAAGATCATGAATGGCTATAAATTTGAATGTGTCAAGTATGAGTGTTTGTGAGTCTTGCTTGAGCATCAATGCATCCATTATTTGTGTAAATCCTATTTATTTATTTAGTTACCTTTCTTGTCACATGTTGATTGTTACAACCATAAAAAAGGTAATCCCTATGGTGATGTTGTGGTGAAAATGGTGTAAATATTTTTGTGTATAAAATTTAGTCTTTAGGGTCCTCATAGGCTTTCCTGCCCAAGGGACAATGGTGAGATCCATAAGGGCTTGATGACCTATTAATTGTTGGGTGGAAATTAGCCTTCTCTCCCTTTCTTTTGTGTTTTTTTTCTTCTTAACAGGGTTTCAAAATTTAGCTAGAGTTTCTCCTTTAAAAGTACTTGAAAAAAAATTATAGTAGGAAATACTAGTTTCTTCCTATCATTACAAAAAATATATAAAATAACTCCATTTGTAGGATTGTGTATACCCTAAGTGTTCAAGGGTTTTAGATATTTCTAAAAAAGGGTGAAAATTGGTTGTTTTCTTTAAATGGAAATTCTAAAATCATATATATTAATGAATGTCATATCAAAGGCTTTCTATGTTGGGTTTGAACTTTGAATTTGGGCTAAGTTCCTCTTTAAGCTATTTTATTTCTAGGTTATTCAAGTTGAAATGTTGAAAGAGCACTTGTAAAATTATTCATGGGGTCAACAACTATAAATTAAATCCATAGATAGCTAGAGAGAAAGCAATCCTATTGTATTGTATTGGGACAAAAAGAAATATAATTCCTTGTGTATTATAAGAGATTCAGAGGTAATTCAATACCCTCATTACATTAAATAGTTATTGTATGGATCCTTTTGAAGTTCATGAATGGTTGTAAATTTGAAAGTTCCAAGTATAAGTTTTTGTGGGTCTTGGTTGAGCATCAATGCATCCATTATCTAGCTAAATCATGTTTATTTATTTAGTTATTATTTTGTGTCTCATGTTTAATACTACATCCATAAAAAAAGGTAATCCCTATGTGTGATGTTGTGATGAAACTTGTGTAAATTTTTGTATATATAGAATGTAGTCATTAGGGACCTCATAGGCTCTCCTAGCTAGGGGTAATGGTGAGAGCCATAAGGATTTGATGATACATTGATGGTTGGGTGGAAACTAGCCTTTTCTACCTTTCTTTTGTGGTTTTTTGTGAATAGGTTTCAAAATTTAGCTCGACTTTCCACTTTAAAGGTTCTTAAAAAAAATGTATAGTAGGAAATACTAGTTTCCTCCCATCATTGCAAAAATATATATAAAATAACGCTATTTGTAGGATTTTGTATACCCCAAGTGTTTGAGGGTTTGAGATATTTCTACAAAAGGTTGAAAAGTAGTTGTCTTCTTCAAATGGAAATTCTAAAATCATATGTATGAATAATTATCATATCAAAGGCTTTCTATGTTGGGTTTGAAGTTTGGATTTGGGTCAAGTTCCTCTTTATTCTATTTTATTTCTAGGTTATTCCAGTTGAAATGTTGAAAGAGCGCTTGTAAAATTATTCATGGGGCCTACAACTATAAATCAAAGTCGTGGATAGCTAGGGAGAAAACAATCCAATTGTATTGTATTGGGACAAAAAGAAATATACTTCCTTGTGTATTAGAAGAGATGAGTTACATAAATAGGAGGGTATCTTTTCATAAGATATTGACTACCATGTAAAAATTTGGAGTTCTTGAGATTGTGAAAGAATTGGATGCTTCTATTCATTATATAATCAATACCATAACAAAAAAAAAAGTTGGGGAAAAAATCAACATGTATGAAAAATGTGGTAGCATAAACAAGGCATTGAACTATTCAAAAAATTCCTCAAAGAAATGTGGTCTCATGGTGATGGAATGCCATGACAAGCTGCAGACAAGGCAATGAACAGTTTGAAAAAATTCCTCAAAGAAATGTGGTCTCATGGTGATGGAATGCCATGAAAATTAAATGCAATGTCATGACATTCCATCACCATGCAATTTTATTGTCATGGAATTCCATCACCATGAGACCACATTTCTTTGAGGTAGTTTTTCAAATAGTTCACTGCCTTGTCTATGGTAGCACATTTTTTCATACATGTCTACCAAAGAATTTTATAAAATAGTTCACTACCTTGCTGTTATGGCTAAAAGCCTAAAATGAGTGATTTTAATAGGCTATGGATGCTTGGAAAAAAATTATTGAAGCATAATAGTAAGCAATAACATAGACAAGGAAGTGAATTGGTTGAAAATTTTCCTCAAAGAAATGTGGTCTCATGGTGATGGAATGCCATGACAAGAAAATTGCTATGGATTTTTATTGCATTCCATCACCATAAGATCAAATTTCTTTGAGGAATTTCTTCAAATAGTTCATTTCCTTGTCTATGATACCACATTTTTCTTACATGTCTACCAAAGCATATTATCAAAAAGTTTCATTGCCTTGATGCTATGGCTAAAAGTCTAAAAAAAGTGCTTTCAAACAAGCTATGAATGCTCAAAAAAAAATATCAAACAATAATATTAAGCAACAAGATATGATATTTTTTGAATTTGAATTGTTGTAGAGTGATGAGTAGAATGATTTTACATGCATTAGATCCTAAATAAGTTGATTTTCTTAGAATTCTATTTGTTTCTTCAAATGGGAAACTAAATTAATATTGGATTAATGTAGAACATTATAGATGGATCAACATAAAAGGTTGACTATGGATCAATACATGCATGTGATGAGAGAGTATCCAATGAGAGGGACATGGAAAAATATCCATGTCCATGTAATGACTATCTTGGTGGAAATGTGAAAAAAATAAATTTGATTTATCGACATATGATAAGATATAGGCATAGTGGTATAAGCCCTTGGGATTACAATTATTATGAAGATATGATAGAATTGTAGAGTATGGGAGATGAAGAGGCAACAAACATAGATGAAGTGGCACAAAACATAGATGAAGAGGAAGAAATGTTAGACAAAGTGTTTGAAGTTGATATGATTTTTAATGATGATCTAAATGATGATTGGGCCAAGTTGATGGAGGATGCTTTAAATCCTATGTATGCTAATTATAAGTTAAGTCATTTGAAAAAATCCTTCTAAATATTAACTTGAAAGTGGTGTTTGGTTAGACAAATGAGAGTGTAGATCAGTTATTGGCATTATTAATTTCATTGTTACCACCTGAATCTACATTTCCAACAAAATGAAATCAATGTAAAAAAAAATTCACTAAGATAGGCTTAGTGTATGAAAACATCCACACATGTGTGAATGGTTGTGTATCATTTTTAAATAATTTTGAAAGTGAGTGTGAATGCTTGAAATGTCATGAAGCAAGGTATAAACAAGGGTTGAAATCATCTATGGTTATGATGTAATGCCCGCCTTGCAAACCCCAGAGAACACACACAATGTGAATAATTTTTTTTTTTAAATAATCAAATTAAACATGTAACAACACTTAACCATGATTCACATAGCACATTTCATCACATTAACACACTTAGTTCTCTGGGGCATGCGAGGTTACATCGCAACAACTAACCAGAATAAAAATAAAGATTACAACAATATCATTTATAATGATAACCAAGGATAAGGATACATCCAATAACCATGATGCGAGAATATTAAACATCGTATAATTACATCCATGATACATCTCTTAATAGAGTTACAAATGAACCTAACTATTACATCATTGATATAATATTACATTACAATTTTCCTTGACATATGAATTACATTGAATTTCCCAACGTGGGGATTGATACAAGAATAATGAACATGAAGTACAACTGATCACTGGAACATCTGCATGGCGGGAAGTTGAGAAGACAAGACGCTGATGGGGAACCCAACAGGTGCGGAGCACATTCCACCCAACCATGTGAATTACAAGTAACTCACCCCCCGTGCTCAGAGGTGACGAGGAAGTGAACCCGACCATGAATGACAAACTGACTCAACAACAACATGATACAAAACAAGTACAACTCATGGCATACAATGAGAAACCATCAACGATCACATAACAAGTTAAACTAAGAAACTCATCACAATAACATGAAGTACCACCAATTAACAATCATGAAACACATTCCATAGAATCAAAAGCATCATAAAGATATAATATCTAGAAAACACTTCCAAATAAAGCTAAAATAATAACCAGAATATAATTTCGCATAGATATGAAACAACGATTCAGTACATAATTCCAGAGGCAACAAGAAAATAGGCAAACAGGTGTTAAGTGGGAAGGGTCATCGCATAGCTCTCATGGGATCTCCTGGCACTTCCTCCAACCGAGGCGCCGACACCCATCTATGGATACCCTAGCCCTAAAATCAGAAATGACATAAATATACAATATCCAAAAGCAACTACAACCAAGCACAAGGGTGTCAAGTGGAGAGTGTCATCGCATAGCTCTCATGGGATTCTCCTGGCCCTTCCTCCAACTGAGGCGCCGACACCCATCTATGGATCTCCTGGCCCTTCCTCCTACTGAGGCGCCGACACCATAGGGTAGCTGATGCGGAGCCAATAGTCTCTCATGAAGACGAGACTCTGACTATGCCGACCACGGCCTTCTCAGTCTATCACTAGTCTAGGGTAGCCCTAATGCATAGTCGAGGAATCCAAAGTTTTATTATCTTGTGTTTTTAAACTACCCAACCCCCTAATTCTATTGTTTAGGTTATCACTTGTTTACTACTCTTTCATGGGTTATCCTGGGCCCTTCCTCATCCTAAGGCGCCGGCGCCCACAAAGAGCCACTCTCCCTATGACCCCTAACATAAATCAAAACTAGGCAAGGGTTGTACCACTACAGACAGAGCAAATAATCTCAAAGCCAAACCATGCGAGGCATTACCCATCTCGCTATAAACACATAATCAAAGTCTCACCAAGTTTCGTACAACCCTTTCAAATTAATGATACTAATATCTTGCCATGTCAAGAGCACATAAAATGATGAACATTCACCAACAATAAAACAAGCCTCTGTAAGACTCTAAAAAGGCTTACACTAGGGTTTCTTCAACAAAGAACTAAAATTAGTAACAAGATATCAAGAATGAGTCAACAAACATAAGGTAGTGAGTGGAAACATCTCAAAGAAACCTTCACAATTAAATTTGATACACTCTCGAGTGGTATCCAAGGGAGACCTCTATTTCTCCTCCTAGGTTACCCAACAATACATTACACAAAGATCTTACAATTTGACTCAAAACAAACTTAAACAAGATCAATGAATAACACAATAGAACAATCAACCAATGCACAAACTTAATACAGAAATTAGTCCACTCAATAAAGAAATCAATCCAATCAATTCAATAGAGGCACTACTTTCACGTTTCACATAACTCCTCAACTTGACCACAAGATCTACTCCACACTTCTACATGTTTTATTGATATCCAAAAATACCATTGCACATATAGGTTCATACTCTTAAGAAAACAATCAAAAAAATAAGAAAGCTAAGAACAACATAATAACTTTCACCCGAAGTACGATAATTCTTTTAATTACTAACACCCAAAATCCCATTTAGTACATGCACATTGTTATAGCAAATCCAAAGAAATACGTGAGTCTAAAAGCGTTTAAGAGTTTTCTAGCTTCATTAGATCCACTTAAAATAAACACAATAATCATTTTTGACGCCTTATCCATTTTGCTACATTCAATTATTCTAAGATAATAAATTTCAAATTTACTCAACTTAATCATATTCCTCAAATAATTGTTATCTATTTTTGTATATTCATATTTACACAATAATATTGTATACATATATAATTTAATATATATAAAATCATCATATATTCTATATTGTTCTTACCGAACTGAAAAATCACACATAAATTTATATAATCATAAAACATTTTTATACTGGACTAACACACAGAAATCTATATAATCATAAAATCATTCATACTAATTAACCTTTTATTTACAAAGTTATTTATAATAAAATAAATTATATTATAAATAACTTTATATATATATATAAATTTTATTAAAAACAAACAAAAAAAATAAAATAAAAATAAAATGAAATTACATTTATATATATATATATATTTTTATTAAATACAAAAAGAATAAAATAAAATCAAGCAAAAGAAATACGTCACATCTCCCATAAGGCATGGGAGAGGGCCGACGGCCCTCCCAACACTGCGTACAGCAGTCATAATGACTGTGGTGCGCAGCAGTCATTATGACTGCTGTGCTGTGCGCAGTACACTGTGGGGGGCGGGGCTGGGGGGTACGGCCCAGCGCCGTCCCTCCAACTCCTCCCAATGAAAACTTTTTAAGTTTTATTTTTTTATTTTTTTATTTTTTCTAATAGAATTTTCATATTTAAAATTTCGTACTTACCAATCCCATGCGAAAATACAATTTCAATTCCTAAATAAAATAAAAAGGATTTTTATAAAACGGGAATAAATAAAATCCCAAGCAGTTCGGCCGACCTTGAAGTGGTTCAGCTCAGACTCCAAAACAAATATTAAAAACTTCATTCTGGTTTGACAGTAAAAATGAAATAGACTTAAGAAATCAATTTAAATATACGTTTATAATTCATATTAACTAAATAAATAAATACAGATGTATATAAATATATTCTATTCTCAAAGAAAAATATCTAACAATTCTAACCAGACAGAGATTTTTTCTGTACTCATTTTTCTATTCGTTAATATTATATTTTTAATCAGAACAGGAGTATATATGGGTATATTCAAAACAAATATATTTTCTAAACACAAAAACAAACAATTTTATTCAAGATCCCATTTACAAATGAAATTACATAATGGTTTCTCAATAATCTTCTCCTATTGGTTTTGCTAACTGAGAATCATTAACTATTAAATGAAGGTTTTCTTTTCTTTTCTTTTTGTAAATAAAATCAATCATATATATTCATTTATTTATCTAATTTCTTTTTGAAACAGGGAGAAGAATGAGATGAAACATTTGAAAACCTGGAGTCCCATGCTTATCCAAGAATCTGGTGATGCTCGTTGATTCTGATGGTCTCTCCAAAGAGCTCCACGTTCTTGCTTCCAGATCTCCTCTACAGAATTTTTCCTTCAAACTTGAATCCTATTTTGCTATTCAGATGACTCTCCAGAACATTCACTAGAAATAGATAGACAACCTCTCTCTATAACTCTCCTCCAAATACAACATAAGATTTCAAAACCATCTCTAAAATTTCATAATACCAAGCCAATCTCTTGCACACTTCTGTAACAAAAATCCATGTGTGTCTAAACTTTCAACAATTCTTAATTAAATAATAGATAATAATCCTCTCTTCTCAAAGACTCAACCCAATCAAAATAAGAGAAAATCATTCTTTAAAAGCAAGCTTTTTACCCAGATCTCTTTTCTCATTTGCTCTCACAATCTTTTCCTTCTTTTATTTGTTTTATTGCTTTAATTTCTATTTTTACCACTTTTCTTGCACATCACATTATCTATTTAATTTAAATAATTTATTCTAATAATTATCTTCAATTAGATAATTAATTAAAATAAATAACACACATTTAATATTTAATTATCATTTAATTGAAACATATGACTTTGTAAAAATTAATTAAAACATTTAAATATTTTCATACAAAAAAAAACCAACATTAAAATACACACTTATTATCCACCTTTAATTAACAAATTCACAACTTGTGAAATATCAACATCAATTAAATAATCATAACTTATAAAATACCACATTAATCAAAATACGACGACACACGAAACACAAGCCACAAATGACGACAAAATACAAAAATGAACAATACCAATCAAACGAGACGATCTGACATCGTGGGACGGGAGGACTTCATCGTCACCTCTGTTTCAACATTTAACCATTGGGCTAATTGGTGCTCGCCCTGTCCTGTCGAAGCAGGTGGAATCGAGACTTATACCTGCAAATCCTGCATACAAACGAAGTTGTGTACATGTGCATACATATATATATATATATATATAAACATCAAAGCATTAAATTGAAGTGTTGCATTGTGAGAAGGAATCGCAACATAGCAGGGCACTCACGAACGAGTGATGCCATATTGTCCTTCATCACACATATTCTAACAAATATAATCTATCTGATAAAATAATATTTCTAAACTAACAGTTTCATCTCATGACATAATTCATTAAATCATTGCATTATAATATAATTCTGAAAATCAACTAATATAACCAACCATGCTGTCATACAAAATAATCATGTCCATAGTGAAACAATAGCATCATCTAATGTCTAACTAACCAAATCAAACAATATCATCATCGTCACAAGTAGCAAACAACTGCATTGAAAAATACTAAATCCTACCAGCAAGAGGAGGGGTATTACATATGAGAAAGGTTCTTCACCATTTTTTGGTAATCCCATGATTTATTTGAATTTATAGGTGTAGAGACATTTTCGAACTTATGCAATGGCATGCCCAAAATAAGAGAACCAATGGAAAACAACAAAATTTTCGTGATTCTAAGATGTGGATGGAATTTGATAATAGATGACCTAATTTTTCTCAAGATCCTGATAATATAAGGTTTGGTTTGGCTCGAGATTGGATGAAACCATTCTCATATCAAATTACTAAATGGTCAACTTGGCTAGTGTTTTTAATAAATTATAACTTGCCTCAATGATTAGAAACTAAACCATTTTTATTATTGCTATCATTGATTATATAGGAAAGAAAAGAGTGACTTAAGATACAATCAATGCTTATCTAGAGCCATTATATGATGAGCTAATGGAATTGTGGAAAGGAATTTGAGCAATTCAATCTTTAAGGGATGGTCATTTAGTCAAATTCACTTTAAGAGTTTCCTTATTGTTTACGATTCATGATCTTCCTACATATGGCACATTTTCTAGTCTTAGTGCTCATGGATACCATGGATGTTTTTCTTGCAGCTTTAAGGATTTTGTGAGGAACTCAAGAATTTTGTGTAAGTGTATCCATTATGACATTGTTCTTACCTTAAAATGGATCATCCATATTATCAGCAAAAAACATGTTTCAATAGTCAAGAAGAGAATCATGAAACACCATTGCTAATAATAGGTGATTACATTGTTTAGAATGGATAAAAAGATGTAATTTATAATTGAAAAAGATGGGATAGTTGGCACTAGATATGATCCATGTAATAAAATTGGTGTAAAATAGTTGTGAATATTCTATAAGTTACCATACTTTAAGGATATAGCCATTAGGCATACTGTTGACTTTATGCATACTTAGAAAAATATAGCCTATGCTACTGTAAAAACTCTTTTTAGTGCTTTCGATACTATTTCATCACATGAATACTTTCAAGAACTAAAGAATCATCAAAATATTTGGGTTGAAAAATATGATGATGAAAAATATAGAAAATTTAGTGCTCCTTATGTATGGACAAAGGAACAGCATGCACAATTCTTATAGTTGATGTCTCAAACTCACTTTCCCACTAGATATCTAAGTAGTAGTATTAGAAGCAAAATTGAAATTAATAGCTTAAGAGGCCTCAACACCCATGACTATCATGTCATAATTGAGAATATTTTACCTATTGTGGTAAATATATCAAGTTTGGAAAAGGGGCCAAGATTTGAAATTATAAGGTTAGGTCTAATATTAAAGAGAATGAGTTTACATGTATTAGATCCTTCAAACTTTGATAGTTTGAGGGAGGAGGATGAAGTCCTTTGTCTATTGGAATGGGGATTTCCATCAGCAATCTTTAAAATTTCTATGCATATTTTTATACATCTAGAATATCAAATAGAGCATTGCGGACCACTAAGAATGAGATAGATGTATCCTATAGAATAATATATGAAGTTTTTGAAAAAAATTGTTCATACTAGGGAAAAATTGGAAGGTAGCATCTTTGAGGGATATTCAATGCAAGAGGCCATGGGATTTTACACAAAATATATGAAGGATTTTAAAAATGTTAATCGACATGTATGGCATGATGATGAATATGAGAAATTTGTAGGTGAAGTATTAGAAGGAAATGGATGTATCTTCAATCTATCACATCAAGAAAGAAGTGTGATATATTCCTATATTCTTCAAAACACATCTTTATTTGATAAGTGGCATAGGTAAAAAAATTACACAATAATTAATTTACTCAATTGAATTTACACATTTATATTATTAATATTACTATTTTTATATTAATATTCTATGTAGAAAATATGGAGAAGAGAATCAAGCTTGGATGCAACATTGACCTCAAAAGTGTAGACGTCATGATTTGATTGGAGGTGATTCTTTTCCAAAATTTGAAGAATGGATTGCTAGTGTAGTTAGTGATGCAAAAGAAGAAGGTAAAGATATAACAATGAAGGAAAGTGAGATTTCATAATTTGCACATTTATGAGCTATGCGTTTTAATGGAATGGGGGCCTATTGTAGTCATTTAAGAGTGGAAGAAAAAGACAGGAAAGAAAAATTGTGATTATGTTTTTATTGTTGAATTCCCTCATGAAACTAAGAAGACATATTATGTTGGATTCATCCAAGATATTATTCAAGTGGATTTTTGTGAAAATAGTCCTATATTATTAAAATTTAAGTGGATCAGACCATCTAAAGTACAATTTGATAAGTATGGATTTGTACATGCAAATAGATGATAATTTTTATCAGAGATGGATGAGTCATATGTTTCCCCTCTTCAAATTAACCAGTCATTTCTAATTGATGATGTAAGAATCCTAGGATGGTCGTATATCATTCAAACAAAGTCTCATTTGAAATAAAAATTTATGGAAGTTTTCAATATAATGCCTAATGGGAAATATGTTAATTTACAAGAAACATTTGAAGAAGTGGATGAATATGATAATGGAGTGTTTGAAGAAGATATTTTGATTACCAACAAAGAGATTGGGAGTGATAATGTATTGCATATCACAAATGAGTATTAGGAAGAAAATCAATTAGATACAAACATGAGTGATCAAGATTTTGATCTTGTTGGAAATGAAGATGATTATGATGATGTTTTGTCACCTTAACTATCCTATCATCTTAACTTGTACACTTGTCACCTAAACTTTGGTTATATGTATGGTGTAATTTATTATTGAATGTAATAAATATTTGAGTATAGGTGTGATTATTCACTGTTGTTTTAATATTACATTTATAAATGTAATCATCATTATTTTGCTAGTACATTGTATACAAAACTTGAGATGTTCACTATTGATTTGAAGTGCATTTAAAGTTAGGTTCAATCATTCTTCCTAGTTTTCTTACTTTGGTTGAAATTAATTTTGTTTGGTTAGAATATAATTTCTTATATGTTGTATATGTTTTCTAGATGCTAAAATTTTCTAAGTTCTCTAGAACTACTAGATATTAAAAGAACCATGAAAGGTCTAAAGGTATCAAATAATACAACATGATACCTGTGAAAGTAAACAACTCTTTAAGATCCTGGAAATAAATTGTAGTCATTTCTATAATATTTGTATGGATTTAGTTTGTAATATAACTTCTAACCTCCACATACATTGAATATGCTTGTGTGAAGGAAAAAATAATGAACATCTATGATTTGATAATGCATATAGATATCTTAACATTAGGATTGACTAACACTAAAAATCCCCCATATAGTTCCAAATATTTAAGAAATCATCATATATGCTTAAATAAGATGTTTCTAGCCCCTTTACATTCATAAAAATTCATTAGCATAGTTATAATGGCACTCAGAGGTATGGCAGGGTAGAAAATAAGATGTAATCATATATCGCTATATCACAACAGTAATAAAAATGTGTGTGGGATGGCAGTGATAGGCCTCTTGAGTATAGAAGAATATCGCTACCCTATGGAAATCAACAACTATGTAAAATAAAAACTATATTATGGCGGTATGATCTCAACTTAACTATCAAAGGTTAATGTGTTGTATTGTAGTCAACAAACATTGACATTAAAATAACATGTGGTATGGTAGTAATACATTATGTAAACTAGTATCCCATGATCAACAACTTGTAAATCAAAAGTAAGTGTGTGGTATGGAAGCGTGAACCTCTCTAACCCTCCACCCTGTGATAAACATATTTTAAATTTAAAAGGGACTTACAATATGGTAGTATAAGAATGTATAAACCACTACCCATAGTGAACAAAATATAACATAAAAGAAGTGTGTGGTATGGCAGTATGAGAACTATAGTCTCATAGTAGAAAAATGATAACATAAATAGAGCCTACGGTATAGAAGGATAGCCAAAATGAGTATATTACATAACACCACCATCCCAAAATGGTTAAAAGAAGTGATAGTGGTGCTATAGTATAGGTTTTTAAAAGGATTTATGTCAACTATGACAATAATTATTTGATTATCATGAACCATTTGATCTTTTAAGATCAACAACATATATTCAAATTCAAAATTGGTACAAATTATGAAATATTTTGAACAAAGTAGACATTAATGTCAAAATGATTGAGTTCAGAAGCAATTATGTCTACAATTTGATGCAAATTTTTGCAATCATTTGCAAAATGATCATCACTCCACGAGCTAAGTAGTTTGAGGAAGAAAACCTCTACAACTACTATATCATTGGGTAAGTGTGCAAACACTCTTTGTAAGTAATTCTAAAGAATTTGGTTAGATAGGATCTACAATTAAGGGTTTATAAAATACAAAAGGAGGTAAAAATTTTACACCATGCCACCAAAGAAGAGTGAACCTATGAGTAAGAAGGAAGAACCTACGTTGAAGAAAAGGCCTTTGCAACAATCGATACTAGACATTTTACCTTATTAAATAGATAGAGGATTTAATAAAGTGTTTAGAGAAATAGCTAACGAGTGTCATAATGCAATCATTCCCATCTATGGGTGAGATTTTTTTTGGTATTTTTATGATAAAAGAGATGGAAAAATCCTAGTGTTGAACCCTTTGACTCTAGACCTAGCCAAGTTGGTAGTCTTGAATGTATTTATAGACATTGAATTCACTAGATTATTGGAACAAAACTATCATCTATCCACTAGAACCATAAGAATGATAGATGGCTCACCACTGGTGGTATTAACCAAGTTTTCCATTGTAGAGAGTTTCAACTTGAATAAACAAGCCCTTGCTAACATTGATTTGTAGAAAAGTGAGTACAATAGGTTGAGGGAAACTTATAGGAGTGATGGACTCCCTATGCACATGAGGAGTGGTGAAAATAATAGAAGAATAACTATCTCCTCTTCTTGCATTGAGCCATTTCTTGTAGAAGGTTTTCAAATATTTTTTATGTGAACCTATTTCTCCTTGTGTCAAATTCTTGGAATGAATTATCAAGAGAAGATTCCAATTTTCCTAATGATGATATCCCTTGTTGAGTTCTTTGGGACCCTTTCTAGGCAGTGGGCATTGGAGTGCATGAAAAATATTCAGTTCAACCTAAGGGGATATCACCAAATAATTGACCAGGTACAAAATTGTGAACCTTTTATTTATTTCAAATTAATAATATTGACTTGATGACATTGACAAATGCTCTCTTATTTTTTATGTTAACTTCTTTCATGTCACATAGGCTGCCAAGGAATATTCTGAACAATTGGGTGTACATTCATGCATCAAGTTGTTTGAATATTTTAAGTCTTATGAAGGGCTATATTTCTTCTTGGGTGCATATTTGAGCTCCAAGTGATTTGAATTTGGATTGTATCTTGTATCATTTTGTCACTGATATTCATTGATCTATTTGAGGAGGTAATTTTGTAGAAGCTTGGGAACCTTGTAATTATATGGTAAACTATATTTTCAATGGCATTAGCAATGAGGATCCCAAAATTCACTTCAAATAATTGAAGTGGCAACAAAAAATAGATAAATAAAAATATAGTTTACCATTTTAGATCTAGAATTTTGATCAAAAGTTTTAGATACAATTGTAGAAAAATAATCATGCAGGGAAAAGAGAGGTTAGACTCCACTCTATCTCCCAATTAGTGGGAGGAAATGAAAGAAAGTATGTGTTCTAGAGAATATTTGACAAAGAGTTAAAAAGGAAAGAGAGCAAGAGATAATGTGATGACTCAATATATATTTGGCTGAGGTGGGTTGTAGGAAAAAATGGACAAATTTGGAGCAAGTGTATAGATTTTTTATTCAATTTATGTTGTGTTATTTATTTCCTTTCTTATTAAACTAAATATATGTTGAAATTGACACTATATTTTAGGTGGAAAATAGTAATAGAAAACAAGGTGTAGAAAATATTTTCAATTATATGGCATCACTAGATCATAGTAAATTTAAGAGTAGGATGAAGTGGAAATCTAATTTGTAAACAAAGATTTCACAACCATCTGTTAGACACCAGTAAGAGACTCTCCAAATCATGTCAACTCAAGTGAAGGGTACCTAAATGTAATGATTTGCAGTTTTATAGATGGTCTCATTGAGAAAGTTTTGCAGTTAGCTTCCTTTGTTAAGCCTATAGTTTCTAGATGGAATGAGTATAATTCCATGAATTTAGATGAGGTAAGAGGCTCTATTGATCTCATTTCTTCTTGTTTGGAAATTTTATATAAAAATTCCTCTTAATATGTAGATTGAAATATGAGCATAGGAGAATCCAACCTAGTTTCTTTATTGTTAGAGTGATCCAAAAAAAATTCTCTTGGACAAATTTATAGCTTGCATTCTTTACTTGACTATTGAATTCCTTGTATATTTTTTAAATGTGTTAAACCACTTTTAGATCAATTTTTTCAAAGTAGCATGAAAAATAAAAATCCTTGATGTCAATAGAGCTTTTGATATTGATAGTGATCATGATGAACTATACAAGAATGTGCACTACAATCATAGGTTTTCTAAAGTTGGTGTAATATAATTTTTTTTGTTAGTTATATGTCCCAATGTTTTGTAATTCTTCATGCTTAAAATGTTCTTTTGGACAAAAAATTATAGATTTTGCATTTTTTAAGTTGTAATTTAATTTGTCCCAATATTTTTTCATTCTTCTTTTGGAAAAAAAAATATAGCTTTTGCATTCTTTAAGTTGTAAGTTAATTTGTCCCAATGTTTTGTAATTCTTTATGTTTCAAATGTTCTTTTGGACAAAAATTTATAGCTTTTTCATTCTTTACTTGACTTATATTAATTTTAGCATGATAATTAAACCATATGCAAAGGAATTATATGAAAGAAAAATGAAAAGAAAAAGGCCACATCAATAGAGCTCTTTGCAAAGCTGCACAACTTCATGTTAATGTTGATAATGATTATGTTGAAATCGATGAGAATGTGCATGATATTCATAATAGTAGTGGTGTTGAAATTGATGTGAGTGCTATGAAACCACATGCAAGTAAATACTATTAAAGTACTATAAAATACAAAATAGATGGAGTTGTCTTTGTAGACACATAAAATTGTCCTAGGCTTGCAACTCTTGATTATTCAACATTGCCCCTTTCATTCTTAATAATTAAATAATTTTTAATTATTTAATTATTTTCTAAAGTCATAATTCTTCTATTAATTAAATAATTTTAATTATTTAATTAATTCATTTTTATCTTTATTCTCCTCTTTGATTAATTAAATAAATTTTATTTATTTAATTACGCCACTAATTAGGTCTTCTTTCTAAAATTAAATAAATTCTTATTTATTTATTTTTGTCCACTTTTCCACTATAATTAAATAATTATTTTAATTATTTAATTATTCATTGGCCTCTTCTCTCATAAATTAAATAAATTTTATTTATTTAATTTGGTCCACTCTCTTGAATTTTGAATTAAATCATTATTTAATTCAAAATGATTCCTTTTGTCACGTTCCTCTATAACTAAATAATTATTTTAATTATTTAATTATTCATTGGTCACCTAAATTAAATAATTTTTATTATTTAATTTCTCCAGCAACCTCTTTATCTGTGCCAATCTTATCTTCCACATCAAATCTTATCTCTTGATATCTCATTTAATCATAGCCCTTGATTGAATTATCTCATAATTCAATCTTAGCCATTAATTTCTTGTCATTGCCCTAATTTTAACCTAACCCTAGTCCATACTACAACTTTCAATTTTGGCCATTGATTTAGACATCTTATTGACATCCATTCTCAACCGTCAATCCAAATCAAACATTTCCTATAAATAAACTCTCATAAACCATTAGGGGGTTGATTCTTCAAGTATCCGTATGCTGTCAAAATCATTCTTCAGTCTTTCATCCATTTCTATCTATTGTCATTCATCTATCATCCCCATGTCAATGTTATGCTATTGAATTGAGCAACCAACATTCCTCCAACAATCAACCTTCAAAATCTTGCTTTCTCACGCAGGTGGAGAAGAGCCATGGAGGTCAATCAAGTCTAGTTTGCGAATTGGTTTGTATTTCCTTTGCTTATTTGCATTTTCATTCTAGTTTGTACTTCATGGTGCTTGGTAGGGTTTAGTTAATTTGTTATTTTCAACACCATTTTAAATCTGAAATTTTCCCTATTTACAGTCTTTATAAAAGAGAAAGTAGAAACCTTCACACAGTGGCCACTAAAATATTTGCAAAAAATTACATAGTTGATGTTTATCATGTACTAGTTGTTAGACAGCTTGGCCCACTACTTTATGCAGTAGTTTGAATGTGTTTTCTAGGGATCTTTGTCATGGTGTATTTGCAAGAGTTGGAAAATATTAGACTTTGACATTTTATATATATATATATATATATATATATATATATATATATATATATATATATATATATATATATATATATATATATATATATATATATATATGCATATATACATATCTATATATACATATACATATATGCATACATACACATATATATATATCTATATATATGTATGTATGTATGTACGTATCTATCTAAGTATGTATGAAATCTTACAGTTTATCAAAATTGTGTTATATTTTTTTATTGCAGATTATCTTTTTTTATCATGATATTGAATCAATCTTTTGAACTTCTAGCATGTTGTACCTTGTTTGTATATGCAATATTTTTATTTTATTTTATGCTTTAATTCAATTTTAACAATATGTTAACTTTTGCATTATACAATTTATGGTATTTAATAAGTTATTGATATCATGTAACTTGGTACACACAATCAAAGGTTGTTTTGTTGGTCAGTCTAATTTAGAATATTGACTAGATATTTTGTAGCCAAAATAAACATGTAAAACTTCTTATGTTGAAGTATAATCATTTTTCAGTATAACATACTATCTTTTTGTTCATATGCAAATCCATATGTAGTGTAATATGATCCGTGAAGCAACATCCTTTTTGTTGGATGCTTTAAAGCCCAATTTTTCAAAACATGCACATCTTCAAACTAAGTAAAGTTGTTAATATGATCATGAAGCAACTAGATTTTAAATTTTCTTAGACCTATTTTAAAACATGCTTACGTGAAAATTCTTGCATGAGTGAAAATGAACTATTTATACATTGTTGATTGTAGAAATTATTGTGATTTTAGCTTTATTGAATTTATTTGTTATATAGGTTCTTGAGATTAATTTTGTCACTTTCCCCAATGTTGTTGATGTAATCTTGAAAAATGGAATTTTCAGTCACTATGATCATCATTGTGTTGCACAATTATGTGACAAAGTTGGTTTATATATGTGTATGCTTTAGGTAGGTGATTCATTTGAATGCATTTGTGATTTAACTTAGATCTAATGTCAAGTATGAAGCATTGCCTATGTTAATTGTTGTAGAAATATTTAAATTTTCTACATATTTCCTAATGTCAAATGGTTTCTTGGGAAATATTTTGTTCATCACTAATATTGTAAATTTTTGATACAACACTATACAAAGTTACCTGATATTAAATGTATCATTTTAAACACCCATTCTATCAAGCTACATGTCTATGAAAGATGGCGTTCTCTTGAAATTGAATAGAAACTACCAATTACCTTAATGATTATAGTATTTCCAAAGCCCTTGTTGAGTTCTTTGGGGCCCTTTCTAGATAGTGGGCTTTCGAGTGCATGAAATATCTCCTTTTTGTCAACTAAGGAGAAATCTTGAAATACTTGTCTAGGTAAAAATTTAGACCTTTTATTTATTTCAAATTAATAATGTTGTCTCTAAATGACATTGACAATTACTATCTTATTTTTGATGTTAACTTATTTCATATTACATAGGCTTCTAAGGAATATTTTGAACAATTGGGTGTAGATTCAGTGATCAAGTTGTTTGAATAGTTCAAGTCTTATGAAGGGATATGTTTCTTCTTGGGTGCATATTTGAGCTCTAGGTGATTTTCCTTTGAATTGTCACTTGTATCATTTTATCACTGATATTCATTGATCTATTTGAGGAGGTAATTTTGTAGTCACTTGGGAACCTTGTACTTATATGGTAAACTATATTTTCAATGTTATTAGCAATAAGGATCCATACATTCACGTCAAATACATTGAAGCAATAGCCAAAACTGGACAAATCAAGGAGGTGGAATGTGTAACCAAAGAGTCAAACTTCTATGATGCTAAAAAGATAAAGAACTTTCTTATGGAAGTAAGACTTCCAGATTCTATGTCAAGATGTTCATGTACACAATGCATTGGGTAAAATCATTATAGAACCCTAAAGACCATTATATGCTCTCCCATGCTTGGGATGAGTTATAGGACCCTTAGGCTTCATTTTTCAAGTAGTTATTTCATTTTTTAGAGCTATATAAGAAACAAATAGAGCATTGTAACTCAGTT
This sequence comes from Sequoia sempervirens, assembly GCA_007258455.2. Lineage (NCBI taxonomy): Eukaryota > Viridiplantae > Streptophyta > Pinopsida > Cupressales > Cupressaceae > Sequoia > Sequoia sempervirens. The sequence continues at coordinate 10,248,679 of VDFB02256132.1, read as the reverse complement.
TTCTCATTCACATCATGAAGAAACACACTTTGTAACACATTTTTCAAAGCAAAGACACATATTTATGTCTTTTATTTGATTTAAGAACATCTTTTCTGAATTAAAATTCAATATTTTTTCTTCTTTATAGTTGTTTCATTGTGTGGAAATGAATGATTGATTATGTTTTTATGTGTTTCATGTTTAAACCTCAAAGGAATTCTCTCATTTCCAACCATTTTTGGTAGAAATCAGTGAATGAAATCAATTAAATAAACTACCAATTGACCATAATCAGTGAATAAATATACTACTAATTCACAAAAATTAGTGAATAAATATGACTAAATATATGACTAGATCAATGACTAAAAATATACTACCAAATTAATCAATCAAAACAATCAATAAATGACTAAAAAATGTTTAGTCATAAATTTTGTCATATTATAAATGATCGGCAATAAAATACTAATGGTCTTTTGACCAAGCTTAGTGAGTAAATATGACTAAATATATGACTAAATGAATCACTAAATTAATCACTAAATATACTACTAATTTTTTATTTTTTTAGGCAAAAGTGGCAAGCCAATATATCTATTATATATATAGTGTAATACAAAATATGGTTCTGGAAAGTATACCAATAGGAAAGAACTAGAAAGAAAACCTCTGGTTGTAGCTCAAAAAGTATATAATGATCTTAGTAAATCCATGACTACCTATAATCCTCCTAATTACAAACCCATTTATTCTTTTATCAGGCCCCTTATACAATGTTAGTACTGATTTTTCCATATATTCCCTGATCATGATGATCATTTACAAAAACCCATGAAAACACACAAGCTTTATATATATAACTATAACTAAACTCTATTAACTAGAACATCATGTTTACCATAGATTAAAAGGAACCTTCTTTGACACAACCCCTACGATGACAATAAACTAAATTTTCATCTTGAATTCCTTTTGAAAACACTTGCATTTTCCCTACAACTATTTCGTGATAATGAAATGTAATAGTTATATCAGGAATTTGATGAACCAATCTACTACTATGAATGAGTGGCTCAGTAGTAACTTGTAGTCCTTGAACGAATTAATGAGATTTAAGAAAGGAAATTGCATGATACTTCCTTCTAAACTAGTTCACTTCTTCCAAATGAAACTCATGGGGATATTTTTCGAGGGATTGATTTAGAAAAGAAGAGGACTCATGCATATTTGACAAAATAAATCCATGAAATGCCTCCACATAACTCTTTTTATAATGAAGAAAGTGTCTTGGAAACAAACCCCCAATGAAACATTCTCCTCTGTCAAAATCATATTTTTTCACCCCTCTATGTAATACATTATCTTCCAAGTAACAACCCACCACCACTTTGTTTTCTATGAATTTTAAAGTATTGTAATTTTGCACAAGATCAAGGATATTAGAGAAAAAAATTGACAAAATATTTGCTAGGAAAATGATCCTATGTGAATTTGTATGTAGTATTTCTTCACCAATAATTGTTTGGATGCTCTTCATGACCAATGGATAATTCACCTTGAAGATGGACTGAATTTGTTCCTTCTTGATGCATTGAGAAAATGGTTCTTCCCATGGTTTGACCTCCACTAGGACTCTATAATTACACACTCTAAACTCCATTTAGCCAATCCTACGAGAAAAAATTAAAATCCTGTAGTGACAACAAACTTATCAACTCTTATTAGTTTATACAAATGCATATTTTGATTTTCCTTTAAAAAAGATTGTGTTGATAAAAGAAAACAATTCCCCTTTTTCCATGTAAGGGACTACAGTCAAGATAAGGACTTAAATGCTAGCACAAATAAAATCTTCAAATATCTGCTTAATCACATGTGATGTAGAGTCTTCATAATAAGAAATTTCCACCTTCACTGCAAATCCATTTAAATAAACGATGTTTAGGCATGTTATGTACTGGGCTATATTATGGTGAATGAGATATTAGATGCCTCTATGTGCTCCAAATTTAACACTAAGTACCTATATGAATATCATTTTATCCTCCAAACTTAACAAAATGCCACCTTCACACTTTAATCATACAAATTAATCACCATAAGATATGAAAAATCCAAAGGTTGTACTCATAGGAGATAGAGCATAAGGAATCTCATAGAAAATGAAGCATAAGATGTCAAAGTAGTGTTAAAACAACCTACAAACTTGAATGCAATGAGCAAACTTTTAGGACAATACCTGACTAAATTATACCAATCTTCCTTAATTCCAAATTTGGCTTTGTACGCAAGCCATGTGATGAAAACAAAATCCCTACTATCTGTCTTTTCAAATTTACACTAATCCTTGAATCCACATTTGCACTATCTCTTGTTTGATAGTTGATGTCATCTTAATGATATTTGTTAGAATGACTTGCAGCTTGGTGTAAAATTTGAACAAATAATTTGTATATTTCTTGGAAGAATTAGTTTAGCATATAGAAATGTAATCTTTTTCTATTGCTTCTCTTAATTCTACTAACTCATCAATATTGGAGAAATATTGATTGTTATTATTTTGTGTATAAAAAATCTCCTTTTTATCACATCCTAAATTAGCAAGGTGATCTGATAGAGCATTACCTTTGTTGTATGTGAAATATGGAAGTCTTCAAATTCATCTTGCATTTTCCAAGCAATCTGTAAAACATACCTCAAGGGACAATTAAAACAAGTCCTTTCTTTGCAAGCATTTACTATTATTAATGAATTGCATTCAATGTGTATTGCTTTGATTTGTAATTTCCTTGCAAGAAGCAACCCATGAAGAAGAGACAAAGATTCTTTCATATTATTGGTCCTAGGTGGTAAGTGCACTAATCTGGCTACCTTGAGAGTACCTCTTCCATCCTTGATGCAAAAGCCTACCCCTGAGACACCAAGATTACCTCTAGATGCCCCATCAAAATTCATCTTTAGGAAACCTTGTGAAGGTAATGACCATTTAATAGAACTCGTATCCAAATTTACAGTATGTGGCTATTTCAAACTTCCTTTAAATGGAAGTATTATATGCTTCCAATTCTTCAAAATATTATTATCCTAAGATTAAAACATTTCTCCTACACTTTTATGATTTTGAACCCATGTATTGACTACCTTTGAGATAGATTTTTCAATCAAAGCCTAAATGGACTACATGGAGGTGGAAGTATTCATAAATATATGTTTATTTCTCTCCCACCAAATGCCCCATATAACCAATGCTAGGATAGCTTTCCAAATGCATGCAAATTAGGTTTTCTAAAGCATAGGATAGGAAGAAAAAAGGTCCCAAATTGTGTTCGGAAGAGGAGTATTATAATTCATTTTTCCCAAGATAAGAACCCAACAAGTTTGAGCAAAAGAACATTGCAAAAAAAGGTGATTATAATTTTCAAAAGTTTGATCACACAACACACACTTGAAAGGATCTGTGATTCCTAGTTTAACTAGTTGATAACTTGTTAAAGATATTTTTTTCATCACTAACCATGTGAAGCTACCTACCTTTGGAAGACCAACACTATTCCAAAAACAAGAAAATTCTCTTTGAGATTGAATAGTGTCACCCTTGTTGAGAATCATTTTATATCCCTGCTTTATTGAGTATGATCCATTTTTAGATGGTGACCATATTACTTAATTGGGCTTCCCTATTATGAATATAGTTCTACTTTCTAGAATATGTGACAATAAATATTTTTTCTCTTGCGATATCTATAATGAGGAAAAATCTTTCCATGATTCCCTTCCTCGTGAAGATTTGATTGAACTAACATAATCTATTAGTCTTGTTCCCCAAGCCTAAGATATGACTAGAATGGTTGATTGTAACTATTGATTATTCCTCAAAGGGGGATTCCCATTCTAGGAATCACTAAAAAAATTAACTTCATTTCCCTCGTTGACCTCCCAAGAAATATATGATATTACTACTTTTCTATATGAGAGCATGAAGTTCCACATTGTCAAGCCTTTAGGTGGATTGGAGGTTATGAACATTCTCTTAGGATCTTGAATATCCAAGTACTTTTCTCTCATCAAGGAACACCATTTTTATTTTGGCTAAGAGTAAATTTTCCATATTAATTTTGCCCCAAAACCCAGATTTCATTTGGATATGTCATGTAGTCCCACTCCTCTGTTTTTTTTTTAAACCATACTATCTAAAGAGACTAGTGGAATTTTTTTGCATCATTCATGTTCCCTTTCCAAAGAAATATTCTTATAATATTTTGAATATGTTCAACTACTATGTTGGGAGCCATTAATTGAATAATCAAAATGGCCAAATAAATGACTAAAAATGATTGTCATAAATTTGGTTGCATTATAAATGACCAAAAATAAACTACTATTGGTCACGTGACCAAGTTTAGTCATTCATATGCAATTTTCAATAGTTTTTTTAGTCATTTATTTCTATTTTTTACTAGTGTGCAAGGATTTTTTGAAGTGAAACTCAAATCATGTGAAGTAATTAATGACTACTTGCAATGTGATTTGAAGTGACTTTATTTAATTGCAATGAATTTTATGCAATATTAATTTGAAATGAATGTCAACATATTTGTGATACATGGATATAGATGGATTGAAAAGGCTACTAAGTATATGGAATAGGTTAGATTAGATTAATTATATGGTATGTGGTATTAGATAAAGGTGGTAGGAATGCTACATGTGAATGGATGTAAGAAGTTGCATGCAAGTAAATGGAATATGTATGGTTATATGTATAGAGGGATAAGTTATAAAATCATAGATATGAAATTAATACATATGGTAACATGAAATGGTTGAAAAACAAGTACTATAGACACTTATAGGAATAGGTCCCTTTTATAAGCTTGTCACCTAGAGGTGTCATGTAATATGTCCCAATTGCTTCTTTGAATGTCATAGAAAAGGAATGTATCATTTGTCACCTATGCAGTGTGTGCATGTGAAGTATGTGATAAACTTATATGTGCATGGAACATCAATGGATGAGTTGTGTGGATCATCTACGGATTCATGCGTGTATAACTCATTGTCTCTATTACTAAATTTTTAATTGGAGGTTAAAATTATTGAATTAATGTAAGAAAGAAGTCATCCATTTTTAATGGATTCTTGTAAATCTTCAATATATGTCCATTAAATAGTAGTGAGAACCACATTTCATCAATATCCTATAGTTTCACTAATCCCTTTGTAATATTTGCATCTAGAGTCATAAAGAAAATCCTAATTACCTACATGGAATTCCTTTGTCTTAATATACTAGCCATGCCAAAGGATCCTTTGGTTTTGGACAACTTTAGTGTGGTGTATGGCTTCCATTCTAATTTATTTAAGTGTAATTAGGTTGTGCAATTTCTCCTACTATGTTGTTAATAAATCCATGCCCAATGTAACTAATGTCCTCAATGTTTTATACTCAAATTCAATAGGAAGTACTTTCTTCCCATACACCATTTCATATGGTGTAAATCTTGTTTTGGTCTTCCAAGTTGTTCTATAAGCCCAAACTACCTCAAAGGAATGCTAACAACTAGTTGTCCATTCAAATTCTACACCTTTTGATAGTTAAACAATTAGTTGAGCTACAATTTTGCTAAAGTCTTGCATGAATCTCTTATAATACCTAGCATTTCCTATGAAACTTCTAACATTTTTTTGTCTTTGAGGTATATGGAGTGTTGATATCACCTCAATTTTGTTGGGGTCCACTTAAATTCCTTCATTTGACATAAAATGTCCCAATATGATCCCCTCTATCATCATTATGAAGTATTTTTCATGACTCAAGGATAGGTTATATTCTTGAAACCATTTTAGTACCTTTTCTAAATTTCCAAGTGCTTCATCATATGTATTCCCATAAGTTGTGAAAACATCCATGTAAACCTCAATGGAGTGATATGCAAAGTCTGAGAATATACTCAACACTATAGTCTAAAAGGTGGTTGGTTTATTACATAGCCCAAATGGTAGGAAAATAAGTATATTTATCCCAAGGGAATGTGATATTTGTCTTGTTCTAGTCCTCTAGGGATATCTTAATTTTATCATAGCCACTAATTCCATCCAAAAAGGAAAAGTACTTCTTTCCTACTAATGATTCAAGTACTTGGTATTGATGAAGGGAAGTGGAAAGTAGTCTTTCCTAGTTGTAGCATTGAATTTATGGTAGTCTACACACACTCACCATTTTCCTCCTTTTCTAGGGACAATTACTAAGGGTGACACACACAAACTATCAAAGATAAGATAAATAAAGTTTGCATCAAGAAACTTTTGCAATTCTAATATAACCATGCCTCTAATTATAGGTTTCATTCTCCTTTGGGGTTTTCTAACTAGTTTGAAATCATCATTGATGTAAATCCTAAGCATCCACAAGTCTGGGTATTCCCTTTCATGTCATGATAATCTCTTGCAAAGGTTGTTGCATGTGATTTAAAAACATTCATTAGTGAGGTATGTGTATATAATTCAACTAACTCTTAAAATTTAGTATTTTATCCAACATTATCTCTAAAGTCAAGGATGTTATTTGAATTGATGAAATGTCAAGTTCTACTATGTTTTGAACACATTGGTGTGGTAGCTAAGTATGAAAGATTTGGGAAAATGAATCATATGAAATTTCTCAGGGATCATATTTTGCAAAGGATCTAACATAAATGTTAAATAGTCATGATGTTGTAGGTCCTATTGTATGGCCTCAAAACACACCCCATTTTTCCCTTTATCAAAATGTGGACCCCCTCTTTTTTAGTAGCATTGTCCATTTGCTTGCTTTTCACTTGCTTTAGTGTGGTTCTTTCAAAGGAAATGGTAAAATTTTTGAACAAGAAAATTGAGAGAGGGTGAATCAATTGTAACAAATTTAACCTCTTAAAAAATTCACTGGAACTTAGATCAATCATAATTCTTAAGTTAGCTAAAAAGATTAAACATTAAGTACAAGTGTAGAAACCAAAAGCCATCAAAAAAGAAACACCATATTTACTTGGAAAACCAAATGAGGGAAAAACCATGAGGAAGATTAGCTCATACTGTAAAGAATATCAAAATCCATTACAAAGGCTCACTACCAAAAACATGGAATCACTATCTAGATTAGGACTTACTGTCCACTAGGGCTAACAACCTAGAGGGTTCACTGACACAAAGATATAAAGAAGATAAAGAGATATGGTACAAAGAGAAGACAATCTTAATTCAACAAATATTTACACCATAATTTTCTCAACCACTTGCAGGCATGCATGAATGATAATGTACACCTTCAGCTCATTGCATTCAAAAACTCAACATTTAGACTTCACACTAATCTACCACACTCACATAACACACACTGATGACAATGCAAGAGCACAAACAACTACACCAAACTCAACTTGACAAGAACATAACCAAATCTTGCTTGTCCTTGCAACAAGGACTCACCTTTCCTTCACAAAACTCATGTTTCATAAAACCAAAAATAAGATTAAAGCATGGAAATTCTTGTTGAACCCTAAAAATACCATAAAAAACACCAAATTGATAGACTCCAACACTTTCACCAACTCATACAACTCAAACATGTAAAGTTTCAAAAGTAGACAGTCCAAATCCACAACTAGGCCCTTTTAGACCACATAAACAAGAAAATTCTAATTCCCAAGCCCATTTATCTCTACTAATACCACAAAAAGGTGCAAATATTCTTGAAAAAAATTATCATACCATTCCCCAATCTTTAATTATGATATTTCAATGAACAACTATTCTAAACCCTCATTTTTGACCCCACAATGTGACTGTCACCAAATTTCCATGCAAAGATCAGCATATAAATGAGCATAAAATATGTTTTCCCACAAAACCATATCTATATAGGAATCCGAGTACACCACTACAACCTTTTAAATCACTGTCACCTAACTAGAACACCTTTTACATCATCAAAACACAAAATCTTTATTGTTCACTATCCATTTCTAGAATTTTCCCCATATTACAGACCTAGGGCATTGTTGTTACATATGTTAACCATTAATTTTTAATATAATACTTTAGAATATGAAATAATATGAAAAATAATTCTTCTCACCAAAAATTAGTATTTTCCACTAATTGAAATGGAAGAAATACAATTTTGACTACCCTCTGTTACCCTAAATCAAGGTTTCTACCTGCTTGAAATGATTTTCCAATAACTTTCACAAACTAGCATGGATTTTGATGAAAAAAATTAAAAAACAAATTAGAATCATAGGGATTTCATTACTAATGGAGGGGGAGATAATTTATGCACAAGACATGGTTGTACAGTGGCTTGAAATCAAGAATTTGTGGGGACTTAATAGAAAAATAGAGGTTTTCATTGAATTTCTTGATCCTACATCAATCCCCAACCTTCCTCAAAGTTTATGAAACCTCAATATTCTTTTATAAAGAAAACCAAATTCCTCCAACTAACTCTTCAACTACTTTTCCTCTTCACCTTCCTCTATTTGGCATTTCTTCATTTTTACAATATTGCTTGACAACATTTTGTCAATTTTTGCAACTTTTACATTTTAGACCCAATGACTCCAAGATAACTATAAATGAACTAAAACAAACTAAAAATGGTATAATATACCTTATTACAACATTAGTACATTGTTTTTAAATCAAAACCTTGAAGTTTCCTCATGGAGGCATATTCTTGCTAGGGAGTACCTGGACCATTATCGCTGGACAAAAAGATTTTCAAGTCCTATTGGATCATTAAATGATCCTCCTTGTAGTCTTCTATGCCCTAAAACCTTCATCTTTACCTTTGGATTGAGTTGGTCTATACCAAATTTTTTCCATTTTTTATTTTCTTTGTGAATCTGCTCCTTCATGCCCTGATATATTTCAATCTCCATTTTTCCTTCTCATATCTACTACATCTTGATCTTTAAATGATCCCATATCTAAAATATTAGTACTACAAAGAAATAATACATTTTTTCTACCACAATACCACCATATTTCTTTAACTCTTTGTAAGTCTCCAAGATCAATTCATCCTTAATCTTCTCTTTGTCCAATCTTGACACCAACTCAATATCTTCTCCTTTTGAGATCAGGTCCTTTATCTATGCTACTCCATCTTCACACTTGGGAATGGCTGCAATACCATTTTCTTCTTCATCTATGAATTCCTCTTCTACATCTTCAAATACTTCTTCCTCTTTTATCTTCATTTGCCTTCTCCTTTTGACTATCTTCTTAATGGGCCATACCATCTTGCTTTTCATTGATAAATTCCAACTAAATTCTCACCTAAGTAATTGATCCATCTCCCTTTGGAATTCCAATTCTAGTCTTTCTATTGCTTGGTTCAATTCTAATACTGCTTTCTCTATTTTCCTCATCTATTTTATCTTCCTTTATTTTTCTACTTTCTTTTCTAACTCTGCTGCTTGCAAGTTCCTTCTCAACAAATCCATCTTCACAAGCTATTCTCTCCTTTCTTCCACTTCACTTTGCCTCACCTAGGTTCCTCCACTTTTCCTCTACCTAGTCTTTTGGACACCAACCTACACACAACCATAAACACAATCATAAACTCTCTGCCCAAATCCTTTTGATATCTAATACCAAATTGATGACAATGTAGGAACACAAAAAACTACAAAAAACTCAACTTGACAAGAACACAACCAAATCTTGATTGTCCTTACAACTACAACTCACCTTTCCTTCACAAAAATCATGTTTCATAACACCAAAACTAATATTAAGGAATTTAAATTCTTGTTGAACCCTAAAATTACTATAAAAAACACTAAATTGATAGACTCAAACACTTTCACCAACTCATACAACTCCAACATGTAAAATTTCAAAAGTAGATAGTCCAAATCATCAACTAGTCCGTTTTAGGCCACATAAACAATAAACTTCTAATTCCCAAGCCCATTTCTCTTTACTAATACTATAATTTTTTTTAAATATTCTTGTACAAAATGATTAGACCATTCCTCAATCTTTAATTATGATATTTCAACAAACAACTATTCTAAACCCTCCTTTTTGACCCCACAATGTTACTATCACCAGACTGCCATACAAAGATCATCATATAAATGAACATAAAACCTATTTTACCACCAAAACCTATCTAGATAGAGATCAAAGTACACCAAACATCATTTTAAATCACTTTCACCCAAATGGAACACCTTTTACATCATCAAAACAAAAAATCTTTACTATTCATTGTCCATTTCTAGAATCTTTCCCAAATTAAAGACCTAGGGCATCATTGTTTCATATGCTAACCATTATTTTTCAATCTATGACTTTAGAATATGAAAGAATATGAAAAAATAATCCTTCTCATAAAAAATAAGGATTTTCCACCAATTGAAATGGAAGAAAAACAATTTTGATTACCCTTTGTTACCCTAGATCGGGGTTTCTACCCGCCTTGAATGATTTCCCAATAAATTTCACAAACTAGCATAGATTTTAATGAAACAAATTAAAAAATAAATTATATTCACAGGTATGTAATTAGCAATGGATGAGGAGAGAATTTATGCACAATACATGGTTGTGCAATGGCCTGAAATCAATAATTTGTAGGGAATTAACAGAAAATAGAGGTTTTCATTGAATTTATTGATCCTACATCAGTACCCAACCTTGCTCAAATTTTTTGAAACTTCAAAATGATTTTATAAATAAAACCAAATGCCTCCAACTAAATCTTCAACTATTTTGTCTCTTCACCTTCCTCTATTTGGCATTTTTTTCATTTTTACAATATTGATTGACAACATTTTGTCAATTTTTGCAACTTTTACATTTTAGACCCAATGACTCCAAAAGACTATAAATGACCTAAAAAAAATAAAAATGGTATAATATACCTAATTACAACATTAGGATTTTTTTTAAAATCAAAACCTTGAAGTTGCCTCATGGAGGCATATTCTTGCTAGGGTGCACCTGCACCACACACCAACTTATTCACATCTATCTACTTCATTTCTTTTATTCTTACTAGGATGCACCTGCACCACACACCAAATTATTCATATATATCTTCTCTATTTCTTTGCACTTATCTCTCTCTTTGTACATATTTTACCACTAACTTATCCTATATTTATACCATCTTCAACTTTGAAACATATGCAAAGTCAACCATCCATAAATGAATTCAAATTAAGTTGGAGAAAAAAAATCCTAGGGTAGAATTAGAATGAGGGTGACATAGTCAAAAACTTGATGAGGACCCAAATAGGTCCTAACATGCTTCACTAACTTTGAAGCTAGTCTTTAGCACAAGGTCAACAAAACTGGTGTAAAACACTTAGAACAATTAAGTACGAACCTTCCAGATACCGAAATTATCTTCAACACAATCATAAAAACTTAACTCTAGATTTGAAATTCAAAAGATGTTACTAAAGAGAAATCTAGACCAAAAAAATCTCTCTTGAACTTTAGACAGATACACATAAAATCATAGTTCACAACTAGTGAACATAACTTGCACTATATAATGAATTAGGACCCAAAAATATGAATATAATAGCTTCCAACAACCATGATCAATATATCTAAACCACACACACATAGAAGGAAAACTCAGATGAAAACCTAGAGAAACCACTAAACACATGTAATATTTCTTCAACAAAATTTTCTCAATATCCTCAACACTACAATCAATAACTTGCATCCATGACACTAATGACAACATCAACCAATTGATAACCAATTGACTAGTTGAAATCAATAACATCTTCATTCTTTTCATTCTTGCAACAGTATCCCCCTTTGTCACTGATGGAAACACATGATGTGAAAAACCATCAAGGACAACATATAATCACTAAATATAGTTCTTATGATTTTTCTTTTTGTTTCTCCCCCTTAGTAGAAAATGTCTATCTTTTCACATCTCTCTCATCTCCCCCTTTCACATCAATGGAAATTGAAAAAAATGTTTTTCCTTGATTTCTCCTTTGACATTAGAAACATAATACTTATACAATGACAACACATGATACTACTAGCCCCCCCTAAGAGGTAGCCACCAAAACATCAGCCCAAAAGAAAGATAGATCCATAGATCCACCAAACTAATGCATCTAATTCACAAAAGGAGAGGAAATGATCCTTAACTTCTCCCTGAGATACTCAAAAGTATCTTTAGGAAGATCCGTCATAAATACATTAACAATTTGATCCATCATAGGGACATACTCAAGCTTTACTTTATTCTCAACAACCTTCTCTCTCAAGAAATGATGATTGATAGATATATGCTTTATCATCGAGTGCATCACTGGATTATTTGAAATGATAATTAAATTTTTGTTATCACAAAAGATATAAATAGAATCATCATACACCATTTTGATATCTTTCAATGTCTATTTCATCCATAGAACTTGTGTATAGAAAGATGATAAAACAATATACTTAGCTTCAGTAGTAGAAAAAGAAACTATATCTCAATTTTTTATTGAACCATGCCACTAATCTTCAACCAAGAAAGAATGCACCACCACTTGTACTTTCCCTGTCATCTACACATCCATCCTAATTTTCATCTGTATAAGAATTTGGTATAAATTCAGTATCCTTAGGATACCATAACCCATAATTCATATTTCCATTCAAATATTTGAATATCCTTTTTGATCCAATAATAATTTTTTTTGTTATTGGGACCAATTCCAAAGTTTGATTCTTTTCAATCTACATAAGCTTTTTTTTCATAGCTTCCATCCAATGTTAATCTTTACAAGCTTCACTTATAGTCTTCAATTAAATCTTAGAAATTAAACACAATTTTTTTTCACCAGCAATAACTCTACTTCTTGTCAATACTCCTTTTGTTTTGTCTACAATGATCTATCTTTTTGAATTATTCTTTTGCACATATCTATGTGTTTTAGGGGAAACCTCTAGAGCTTCTTCTTCTCTTTCTCACCCTTTTCTTGTTCTTCCACAATTTCTTCAATCCTTATGTAATCAAATTCATCGAATACATATCCATCAATATCAATTGAATTCTAAATATTGTTTCATCAATCCTGACATTTTCACTTTCAACAATATTTCTTATTCTTTTATTGAAATATTTGTAATATTTTCTTTTAGTAGAATATTAAAAAAAAAATCCTTCATCACTTCTTGCATCAAAATTTCATAAATTTTCATCATCCCTTCTAATATAACATTTTCTTCCAAAACCCTTGAAATATTGGATAGTAGGAATTCTTTCATACCATAGCTCATAGGGATTCTTTGTACTATTTTCTCTTACTTGAAATTGGTTGAAAACATAAATAGCAACGTGAATAACTTCTATCCAATAAAATTTTGATAAACTAGCCTCAGTAATCATTGATCTAGTAGCCTCTTGAATTGTTTTGTTCTTTCTTTCAACAACTTCATTTTTTTGAGGAGTTCACGAGGCAGATAACTGTCTTTTTATTCCATGTACTTAATAGAACATATTAAACTCATGGGAAGTGAATTATCCACCTCAATCATACCATAAGCATTTTATCCTCAATTTTACTTCATTTTCAACCATAGCTTTGAATTTCTTGAATCTATCTAATGGATCAGACTTCTCTCTAAGAAATGTAACCCATGTATATCTATAATAATCACCCATCAAAACCATAAATTAACTTTCACCTTATAGACTTATTTCTCTAGTAGGAGCATAGAGATCTATATGAATTAAATCTAGTAGTCCAGTAGTAGATTATTCCTTTGATCTATAATGGCTTCTTGTTTTCTTTCCAAGCTAAAAATTCCCACAAATAGAATTAACTGGCTTTGTAGTCCTTGGTAAATATATCATGACCTAAACTACACTAATCCTTTCCAAGTTATCAAAATTCATATGACACATTCTCTGATGCCATAACCAACTATCATCAATTTGAGTCATAAAGTGTTGTCCATCAACACCCTTAAGTTGATATATATTTCCTTTATAGTTATTTCCTACAACAATCACTATTCTAGATCCTTTCCTGATCACACATCTTTCATCCTCAAATACAAGTTTATATACTTTGTTTCACATATGTCCAACATTAAAAATATTATTCCTTAAACTCTTAACATAGTAGACATCATCAGTATTATGCTTTCCATCAAAACTTACTGAACCTATTCCACAAATTTTAACACCAATATCATCTCCAAACTTAACATCCACAATCATATAATTTTCCATTTTAAAAAACTTACTCTTATCTCTATTCATGTGATATAAACAACCACTGTCAACAACCCAATAGTTATTTTCTTGTTTAGCATGTAGGGAAGAGATTATATTACCTTCATTCTTCTCCTTCTTCGAAGGACATTCCTTCAACTATTTTTCAGAATTAGCAGAAGTAGGTTCATCTTTTATAGCCAAGAACAAGCGTTCATTGTCATTAGGGTCTTCATAATTAGATTCAACATCATATACTAGCATCCTGATTCACATAATATACTTTAATGATCTTCTTACCTTTCCTTTCTTTTTGATGTCTTTATTTATTCCTCTTAGCTCTTTCTAGACACCTTACAACATAATGACCTATTCCTCCACAACTAAATAATTTAAAGGGTAACTTACCTTCATACTTGTTGGATCCTTTCCTCATCCTTCTCACAAAGTTAGCTTCTACTTCATCAAGATTTTCTTCATCTGAATCTTCAACTTTTGTAGCCTTAAAAGTAGTCAATAATTTGAATCCATTTGTCAAATTAAGCTTCCTCATCACGTAAGATATCATAGATCCCAACAACCAATCTTTAGTGTAAGTCTTATAATCTATATTTTGTTCAATAACACATAACTTTGCACTATAACCATCAGGGAAAGTTATAAGAATATTCTTTATAACCCTAAATTCTATTGTAGAACCAAGTCCTTGCATTCTTGCTACTACCTCATCCAATCTTTGTACATAAGCTTTAACATTATCATCTTTTGGCATATGTAGGAGCTCAAACTATGCCTCCAAATTCTACAATTTTTCCTCTTTGACCATTTCATCACTTTCATGTTCCTTTTCCATAGCATCCCAATCTTCCTTAGTAGTCTTGATACTTTGAACTTAAATGAGCTCAGAATGTACACGAATACTCTTCAAAATGTACTTTTCCTTATTGTTTGCTTCATGTTCCTTGATCTCATCAGTTGTACTCATACCATTAGCAATAGGAGTGTAAGGATTCTTGTAATATTTTTCCACATAATATCCACAATACTTTAGATATTCTTCCATCAATATTTTATAGATAGCATAATTTGTTCCATCAAACCTCAAATAATCATGAGTAACTTTACCAACCATCTCATACCTTCCTTAAGTGGTTAAGCTCTTCTCAAGGAACCAATTTTTGATAGAAATTTTTGAACAAGACAAGTGAGAGGGGGTGAATCATTTTTAACAAATTTAACCTCTTAAAACATTCACTAAAACTTAGATCAATCATAGTTCTTAACTCAACTAAAATGATTAAACATTAAATGCAAGTGTAGAAGCTAAAAAACATCAAAAAGGACAACACCAAATTTACATGGAAACCCAAATGAGGGAAAAACCATAGTGAGGATTAACGCATAGTATAGAGAATATAAAAATTGATTACAAAGGCTCACTTCCTAAGAAATAAGGCTCATTGCCAAAAAAAAGGACTCTATTTAGATCAAGACTTAGTTTCCAATAGAGCTAACAACTTAGAAGGCTCATTGCTACAAAGATACAAAGAATATAGAAGAGATATGTTAGAGAGAGCACACAATCTCAATGCGAAAGAGATTTACACCACAATTTTCTCAACCACTTGCAAACATGAATGAATGATAGAGTACACCTTTAGCTTACTACATATGAAAACTCAACATTTAGACTTCACACTAATCTATGCCACTTGCATCACAAAGACCAAATAATTCACATCTATTTTTCATCTATATACTTTATTTCTTTGCACTTATCTCTCTATTTGTATATCTTTTAACACTAACTCATCTTGTATTTATACCATCTTTCATTTTGAAACATATCCAAAGTCATCCATCCATAAATGAATTAAAATTAGTTCGACACCAAAACATAATAGGGTGTAATTAGAATGAGGGTGACCCAAACATAAACTTGATGAGGACCCAAATAGGTCCCAACACACTTCATCAAATCCAAAGGTAGTGTTTAAAGAAAGGTTAGCCAAACCAGTGTAAAACACATAGAATAATTTAGCACAAGCCTTCCAAATACCGAAATTATCTTCAACACAATTGTAAAAACTTAACTCTAGAACCACAAGTCATAAGACTTTCCAAAGAGAAATCTAGACCAAGAACATTTATCATTGACCTCAGAAAGATACACATAAAACCACCATTCACAACTAGTGAACACAACTTGCACTATACAATGAATTAGGAACCAAAAATCTAGATATAATAGCTTCCAACAACCATGATCAACATATTTGAGCCACACACACATAGAAGCAAAACCAAGGCAAAAATCTAGAGCAAGCACTAAACACCTGCAATCTTTCTTCAACACAATTTTCTCAATATCCTCAACATATACAACCAATAACCTACATCCATGACACTAATAAAAATAGTAACCAATTGATAACCAATTGATTGCTTGAAAACAATGAAAAAACCTTCATTCTTTTCATTCTTGCAACAAAAATTGATGGGATCTTGATCCAACTTTCCCAACCCCCTCACTTAATTTTGTGTTTTACTAGACTTGGAGTGTTTGTAAAATCATTTCCCTGAACTCCTTAGCCAGCTAGATCCACAAGTCCCAAATATCAAGTATCTTTTCTCTAAGGATAGTGTATCCTCTACATGTTTCACTTTTTACGCAGTAAGCCATTATGCAAGATAACTTGTCACCCGAGTAAAATTGTCCAAAATGTTCATGTGCCAAGCATTTTTCCCTAGTTATCCTAGCAATTGCTATTCTTTTCTTTGGAACCAGAGACCAATTTTTTTTTCACAAGTTCCATTTTGAACCAAATTGGTCTTGTTTTCACCAGGTCTCGAATACCCTATGCACCCAATTCTCATGGACTTGGTAAGCAAAAATTTTGACACTCCGATAATTCTCAAAGCATGGTGTCAAATGATGCAAACCTAATTGATTTGTCAATTGTTTAGCATCCAAGATGGAAACTTCCTCTAAGGCCTTCTTCCTCATAAAATTAAAGTGACACACAAGTGTGCCACATTGGCCACTTATTCTACTTTCCTCTTAAAGGTGGGCCCCTGCACAAGAATCAAGGATTTCATAATTTGAACCCTAATCCACCATGATTTCACCTTTATTCAAAGTAGTTAATGTATAGTAAAATAAATAAATGAAGGTGGCAGGAAACAAACATACTTGGCACCACCTCAAGCATGAAATTTCTTCTATAAAACACTACCTCATTCCAGACCATTCACTTGTAAGGACATCAAAGAATTAAAACCAAGATTGTGGCACATAAAGAAGGGTAAGTTTTAAAATACTTAAGAACAAATATAGCAGGGTTTGAACCTAGATTTATTTAATCATGTTATCAATGAAACTATGTACTCTTCTAGTAGTTGAATTTCCATTAATTCCTTTATACATGCATGACTGTAGTCAATAGCCTTGCCACTGGTTAGGTCATTAAATAACTAATTATTTCTAAATAATTTAACCTAATTGTAGATTGTAAGTATCATGATTAAATAAATATCATGAATTATTAAAACTATATGATTAGATTTATCCCTCACACATAAGGAGAATATTTTCTAATAATAGAAGAAATCAAGAAAAATATTAGCACTTCCAAAAAGAAGAAAATAAAAAAGGATTTTGAATTCCCCATTTCACAAGTCAGATTAGTTTGTGAGACAATTATAGATACTCATCTAGGAGGATTCAGTGAACATGAATTCACTACAAGAACTCAACAACAAGGTGCCTCTCAATGTGCCAAGAATAATTTTGCAAGTGAACTACATTTGGTACGAGGGTTTCCATTAGTAATGGATGCCCCTAAATTGGTATTGGAATGCATATGAGCCAAATAAGAGGGTCATTGAGAAAGAAGGAAGAATATCTGCATATCTCTCCATAAAGGGAATTATGTGCACATTTGGGCTCCCTGGATTCAAATAGATGAATCCATTAGATATATAGGTACTTTCCACAATATACCTAGATGTAGAAGAACAAAATAGGAGGTTTATTATTTTGACATGGTTCTAGGAGAATCCTACAAAGTAGATGAGGAAAATCTTGAGGTTTATTCATGAGGTTTATAACATAACCTTATTTAGTAGGATAGTTTGATGTAAAAATTCTAGAAAATTCAAACCCTAGATGTTCAAGCTTATAGTGAAAATAATGGAAGGCCCTACAAATTCATTGAGAAAATTTTATCACTAACTTAGTACTAGATTAATGCTTATGTAAAGGTAATGAAGGATGATGGGATAGAACCCACATACCCATGTAATGTTAAGAGAAATAAAATGTTGGTTAATGAATTTGGGTATGTAGGGAGTGTTGAAAATGAAAAGGTTATAGAAATAAGGGTAGCTAAGCAAGGTGAGGAGGAAGCTCCTAATATTTCAAGCTAGGGAATTTCAATGGCATCATGGTCAACTAGCTAGTGCAAAGAAACTATGGCCACTTCAGCCAATATAATGGAAATACCAAAAAAAAAATACAAAACAAAGCCAAGAGCTCAACCTATGACTAGTGATGATGTGAAAATGAGAACATAGGCATGTGCTAAGACAAGGTCTACATCGTAGAACGAAGCATATATATTTACTTCTCCACCCTTGGTGAACATGGTGGAAACAATACAAGCCATATGAGGGAATCCTATAATTCAAGATGAAGGTCCTAACCTAACTGAAGAAGAAGTCAGGGAGCAACTTTATAAATTTACTACTAAAATGAAACAATTTAAATACAAATGATCAAAAGGAGATTTCATGATGTAGCTAGTAGTAGAATAAGTGCCAAATATAGGGTCATATCTTAAAAATGTATAAGAAGAAGAATTTATAATAAGATCACTCACTTAAGAAGTGCAAAACCTTAAAGAAAAAAATGAAAGAGAAATAGGGGACACTGCAATTCAGAGGCCCATTCATATTGTTGATGATCAACTTCTACAAGGAAGAACTAAAAGACTATCAAGCAACCATATACTTCTAAAGAACCAAGAGAAAGTTGAGATAAAAAAAAATGTATGGAGTCCTTGCAGAGCTTGGGTGATGAACCAAGAAATGATGAGAATCCTAATGTTTTAGAACAATAGGAAAGGAATGCTCCAAGGACTAATGTTGAAAAAAAGGCAATATAAGAAAATGTAAATCTCATAAAGAATGAGATTGTGACAAATCAAGGTAATCAAAAATCCATGCCGATGAAGACAAAGAATGTTAAAGCACCAAAGGTTGTGATTAAAAATGTTGAAAGTTATAGAGATGATCTTTCTAAACATGTTGATCATCAAGAATCATGTAATACTGAAGATGTGTAGAATAAATAAGTATTTGATTGGTTAGTCATGCAATTGGGTCCATCATTGGAGGTGGAATTAGTGCCTCTAGATTTTAAAATTTTAATGCAAGGAATAGAAACCCCTAAGCCTAGATTGATAGCTAAAATAAGATATGTGAAAAAAAAATCACATGGAAGAAGAACTCTCTAGATAGCTATGCTGGTAGGAGAGAAGAGCAAGCATAAAATAATAGCTAGAGATTATAGGGTGACAATAATTGATGTAGGATATTCATCATGGGAATAGGAGTTAGAAGATATGAAAGTAAGTTTAGAAGCCACTATCACCTAAGTGAAGATGAAAAAGAAAGAGTAAAGAGAAATAATGGAATGAATTTCTTGTTAAGAAATGGTGCCTCAAACGTACTAGTATTTGAACCTTTGCATTGTTGAACAAATAGTTGCATATCACAGGACAAAGTTACCAGTCTAATCAAAATCCCTTAGGTTGGAAATTGTTTCTCAATTAAGTCACTAGTTTTAAAGATTTCCTAGCTTAATTCGTGAGGTTTTGAAGTTTCATAACCTCTTGACTTAGCGATTGTGAAGTGAAGAGCAATCTCTTTGTTATCAACATGTATTGGGTTTTGTGAACTTCACAACCTCTGACTTGAGGTTTGAAAGTTTGAGTTTCAAGAAAAAAAGTGATCCATTTATCTGCAAGTCATGGGTTCTAGGAACTTCACAAATTTTTGCTAGAGGTTTTGAAGTTCAATTTTTTAGTGATATAGTGACTTGGATGTTGAGAGATGTGGGGACCACTTTGAGCCATTGGGGCCTTCATTGGTGGGAGTTATTCATGTCAAAGGAAGTCTCCAACAAGTCTTTGTGATAGCTTGACATCTTGCTTTGGGCACTTGTCAGTAGGACTTTATGTTATTGGTGGGAATCTATCTTGACTTCCCTTGATGTTCTGATGGTGTAGACAATATATGGTACATTGATGCGGCTCAGTGGTATTGCTTCGACCTTGTGTTGGGTCTCATTGATAGAATGATGGAGTGGTGAAAATGTTGAAGACTCTTTTTGATGGGACATTGCTTCATCAACAGGACTCTGAAGGTGGTTCCCACGATGGACTGATATGACAATGGCCGACTTGGTCACCTTTGTAGAGTGTCTTGGTGGGACCCAATGGATGCTAAGGTGGAGGACGATGATTGGCTAGAACCTATTGGTAGTTGGATCAACATTTGGGAATCAGTTGGTTTTCTTGGTCATCCTAGAACTATTAGGTAGAATGAATGGTATAAAACATTGAATGTTCTGCATTGTGAGTAGAGGGGAGATCAAAGTAGGGTTATTCCACTAGATTTTTTCCAAAATGGAACAAGATGTTAATCTCCTATAAATTCTTAGAGCCTATAATTGTATTTGTAAATGTGTTCTATTGTTCAATAATACAATGGAAATCTAGGCTTTTGGATCATGGGGTTTTTTTTCCTAAAAGGGGTTTCCCCACATAAATCTTATGTATTCATGGTTTTTGTTCCATATTTCATGCTTAATGGTTCTACATGATTTAGTCTATTTAATGGTATTTTTTGGAACTAGTTTAATAATCATTAACTTTTCTATAAGGGTCAATGTGGGAATAAACTATGTCTAATTCCACTTTGTGGAATAGTGGTCTATTTCTTTGAGACTATTTGATGAATTAAAAGCTACTAAAGGCACTGTTGATCTTGAATGTTTCTTTTTGAGATAACTGACTTTTCTGAAGAAGTGGTGTTAGAGCCTTCTTTAGGGATTTTCATTTTCTTGCATGTGTAGATTTGTGAGTTTCATTTACTTTCATGGAGTCACATGTGGCTTGAATGTGCTTGTATATTGATGCATGTAATAGTTCATGGTGTTTCTAGTTTTGGGTATTCTTTTTGTGAAGATTTCTTAGCCTAGCAAGCTTGAGGAAATCTAGAGGAATAGACTAATGTATTAATCCTTTGGTGGGTAGAAATTATTTCTTTTCTATTTAATTTTCTAGGACAACACATAGTGTGAAAGATGGAGATACTTGAGTTAGTCATATTGAAATGATGTGGCCTGAAGCTCATGAGTTGGAAATGGTATAATCCTGATGCAAGGGGTGGAATATTATCTACTATATGGTTGTGTTGCAGAAAATCTTTCATAGTGGTTGTTCATGTTGGGGGCTCATTAATGATATGGAGAAGCTTGGGTTGTTTCTCAACCATGGAGAAATGTGCTTATGTTGGGTGTTTTCTCCAAGTAATTGAATGCATAGTTTTATGGAACCCCAATTGCATGTAGGCTATGGAGTTGATCATTGGATGGTCTAGAAGCTTCTATAATGGTATGTATCTCTCTCATATGCATGTGCATGTTGGTGGTTTTCGAGTTGGCTTGAAATGGGCTTGGAGTTTCTAAACTACAATTTCCTTTCAAGGATGTTTTGTACTTGCATAGCTCAAATTCATTTTTTTTGGATTTGAGGGGTTTTATAGATTTTTGTTTAAAGAATCTATGGTAATGCATATTCATGTTATTCCATTGTTATAGTTTAAGTCTTAGAATTTTTTGAGTCATCTAGATGTGAAGTGGATATGGGTGTGCATGGGTGTTCTCATACATAGTGGTTTTGCAAGTTTTACATGGTTTAAAAAAAAGCTTGTGGTGTTTTGGAGTTAAACTATTTTCTAGAACTTGGCTTCTAGGGTGTTGTTGCATGAGAGAGTTGTAGTTTTTCGTGCATGCTTTGTGCATGGTAAGAGAGGTTTTGTTTTATTTCTCTGCATGGGAGTGTTGGCATGTGATCTATTCACTCAACATTCTTTTGGTGGTGCGTATTGGATTCCTAGACTATGGTGCTTGAGTCATGGACATGATTGGAAAATCAAGTTTCATCTTGATCTGGTGTTTGAATCATGTTGTATGTGTGGTTATTCTCTTTGAAATCTAAGTGTTATTGTTCCAATGTGATGATGGGTTTGCACATTTTTTATGATTTATCTTTGAGTTATTTAGTTGGTGGATTGGCTACCCATTGGCTACAATGAGATAACTTAAACGTGGACTATCTATATCCATAAGCTTGATTTAGTGTTGGTGCAAACTTATTAGATGGCCTTGTCTATGGTCACTTGTGCATTCATGTGGTTGCTTTGAGATGAGAGGATGGATGGCGTTGACTACTTGTATAGTCAATTATGGGGACTTGAAGTATGTGTATCACGATGTGATGGATAGCCTGGGTACACTAGTTTGTGTAAGCTTTTGATAGTAATGTTTATTTCTTCTTGGTTTTGGAGACCTTGGTGCTACTTGGATATGTTAATGTGTGGACCTAGAGTATTTTTAGATTAGTAGACTTTTGGTCATGATTCTTGGAGAGCTCGAGTGTCATGGTTCAATGGGAGCTTTAGCATTGACTGTGTATGCATCACTTGGTGGCGAATGATCTTCTTTAGTGTTGTAGATGTTACTAGGAGGGACTCTTAGATCTTGTTGCTGCAAAAGGGTTCTTTCACATCTGCATGGACACTATTTATGGATGAGTAACATCTTGGAACCATGGAGGATTCTTGGAGTATTTGGTTGAGGTGTTGGTGGTGCTTGATAGGTGATGTCAGTTTAGAGTTTGTTTGTTTTATGTCATGTTATACTCTTAATTGTGTATTAGAGTTTTGGCATAATGTATTTCCCTTGAGACAATGTTATGTTCATTTTGAGCATGGGATATCCTAAGGGGGTTGCTAAGAACATGATTTCATGATAATTTATTGGTTTAGACATTTGTAGCTTTGATAGTGGTTTGGTGATTCTTTGTGTTTTGGGTGCATTGGTCATATGCTTGAGAACTTCATGATAGTGTAGTGATGCATTTGGAGTTTAGCATGAGATGATAAATTGTAGGTTCTCATGGATACATGGAGAATAATGTTAGGCTATAATTTCTCTTGGGATGAGAGAAGTATTGTTGATGGTAACTCTTGGTGAGATTTCAGCTCAAAAAGTCCAAGGAGCCTACACCTTAGTTGGACATGAGTTAAATAGAGACCAATGAGGAAATTTCTCTTGGAGAAGTCATAATGTATTGCATATCTTGGAGGAGATTCTCATTCCCCACTCTTGGTCTAGTTGGTAGTGTATTCCATTTGAGAGGTATTTTCCCATTATATCTTTTAGATGTGTTTTATGCTTTCTTTCATGACATGGATATTAAATTATTGTTTAATGGTTTTGGAGGATTCATAGTGAAAGATGGAAAACATGGTAATCTCCTTGAGTTTATAATTTAATTTATGATGATCATAGGAGATGTTTTATGGGATTTTTTTCCTGAGATGGGAAATAGAATAGTTTTATCTTCTTGGAGAGGCTTATATCCATATTGATTACTTGACATATATATATACATGTTTTTTTTTAATCTTAGAGATTAAATAGTTGGATGTTGTTAAGGATTTTCTCTTGGGGTTTTGAAGGATATCATACTTGAAACAATTGGAATTCAGAGGTGTATGTAGGAGGATTTCCTATAGGTTCATGATGTGCAGAGGTTTTGTCTTTGGTCTTGATTATCTTCCTAGATGTTGGATTTCACATTACATTGGTTTGAGTTTTGGTAAGAGCTGTAGTGATCACTAGCTTGTGGTTATGTGTTTTCATTCATGTTCTTGGGTGATGACATGGAGGTTCTTAATCTCTTTCCTTTGTTTGGTGTGGAGAAATTGGGAGAGCTATGAAGACTTGTGGTGAGAGCTATTCTTACAAGTTATTTATTTCTATATTGTGCATATCATTATGGATGGTTCCTTGAAACTACATGTTTACACTCTTTATGTTATGGTATTGGTAGACTCATTATTCTTTGTTCTTTTAGATTTGGCATTACCCATGTAGTGGGAGTTCTTCGATGTGTTCATTCTTCTTAGACTAGGTTGTAAATGGATCTCGTATTTGCAACTGATGGGGTGGCTATGTTGTTGGCGTGAGTTTACTAATGAGGATACCTTGGAGGTATGTGAGATTGGATGGATAGCACTTGCTATGGGAACTATTTTTAAGTTGTGTGGGTTTGTTTAGTTGGAAAGGAGTAGTCAATTTTCTAGTTGTTGTTCTAGTTGATGTTCTATCTTTTTTCTGGAGAATGACTTCATGGTTGTGTTATGGTTTGGGATTTTAAGTTGATGTTGTTTGTTCTTCTATATGGTCTGTTGAGCATAGTGAAGTGGTGTAAGTGTGTTGAAACCCTTGCTATTTGTTGGTTCTAATGGTGGTGTCCCAGATTAGAATGGTGCATATATTCCATGGTTTGTTTCTCTTCCTTAGGAGGATGGCTATAACTATATCCTAATATGGTAAACATTATAGATGTTGTAGGTGTCTTGGGTGCTACATACGATTAATGTATTGATTGGCATGCAGTGTGTTCTTGAGGAATGGTGCCTCAAATGTATTGGTTTTTGGGCCTTTTCAATATCAAACAAATATTTTAATATCATAGGACAAAGTTACTAGTCTAATCAAAATCCCTTTGGCAGGAAATGGTTTCTTAGTTAAGTTGTAGTTTTCAATTTTTCCTTATGCAAGTTGTAGGGTTTTGAAGTTTCATAACCTCCTAACTTAGTGACTATGACATGAAGAGAAATCCCTTTTTTTGTCGACATGTCACAGGTTTTGTGAACTTCACAAGGTCCTCTAACTTGAGGTTTCAGAGTTTGGGTTTTGGGCAACAAAGCGATCCCTTTATTGGCAAGTCGTGGGTTCTGGGAACTTCACAACCTCTGACAAGAGGTTTTGAAGTTTGGTTTTTCAATGACATAGTAACTTGGATGCCAATGGATGTGGGGACCACTTGGAGTGATTGAGGCCTTCTTTGGTGGAAGTGAGTCATGTTGGTGGAAGTCTCCAAGAAGTCTCTATGATATCCTGATGTCTTGCTTTTGTCACTTGTCGGTAGGACTTTATGTCATCAATGGGACTCTATCTTGAGTCCCCATGATGGTTTGATGGTGTAGGTGTTGTAAACTATGTTGGTGTGACTCAGTGGTATCTTCAGGACTTCGTGTTGGGTCTCATTGATGGATCAATGGAGTGGTGTATGTGTTGAATACTCTTTTCGGTAGGACAAGGCTTCATCGGTAAGACTCCAAAGGTACTTCCCTTGATGGAAAAATATGATGATGGATGACTCGATGACCTATGTAGAGTGTCTATGTTAGACCTAATGGATGCTGAGGTGGAGGAAGATGATTGGTTGGAACCTATTGGCAATTGGATCGACATTTGGGAACTAGTTGGGTAGAACAAATAGTATAAAACATTGAACATTCTAAATTGTGAGTAGAGGGGAGATCTTGAAGTAGGGTTATGTTGCTAGATTTTCTCCACAATAGAACAATATGTTAATCTCCTATAAAGGCTAGAGCTTGTAATGTATTTGTAACTGTGTTTGTTGTTGAATAATACAATGGTGATTTGGCCTTTTGTAGTGTGGGATTCTTTACTCGAAAGGTTTTTCCCCACATAAATCTTGTGTGTTCATGGTTTTTTTTCCATATTTCATGTTTAATGGTTCTGCATGATTTAGTCTATTTAATGGTGTTGTTTAAAACTAGTTTAATAAGCATTAACTTTTCTCCAAGGGTTACTATGGGAATAAACTATTTTTTATTCTGCTTTGTGGCATAGTGGTATGTCTTTGAGATTATCTGATGAAATGAAAGCTACTAAAGGCACTATTGATCTTGGATGATTTTTTTTGGGATGACTGATTTTTCCCAACATTTCTTTTCTAGAGAATTTCATCAAGTCAATAGCCCAATCTGGTCAGTCATAGACTAAATTTCTATAGAATCTAGTTTTAATGTCCAAAGAGTAGGTAGATGCTATTATGATGCTTTTCCATAAGGTAAGTGTGTTTGAAGAATGGATGGAATACATGGTAAGGAAAGGTGAATAATCAATAAGGGTCACAATTGGGAAGTGTAAATAAGCATACTATTGGAATGATAAGTCTAGGAGACTTTATGGTGAATGTCAATTTTGCTAAGAACATAATGATTCAAAGGGGGGGAGGCTAAGGGTTTTTCTTTAGACGGATGTCTAAAAATTGATAAATGAGAAGATAGTCATGGAATAGAAAGTTCTAGTACTTGAAAAATGGAGGATACAATTGAGTTAGGAAAGTGACACTTAATCATAATGTGTAAATGGATTTGAAAAGGTCATTGAGATATGTAAGAAATTGTTAGATAAATATGAGATCTTTATTGAAATACTATCTTGGCAAAGCTATGATCCTTGAACTTTAGGATAGAATGACAAGGAAGTCAAATATTTCAAGGAATGGATTGAAAAGGTGAATAAGGATCATGCTTATTGATTAAGTCGAGAGGTTATATATTATATCATAAGGTGCAAGAATGCTATAAGAAAATATGAGACAAAAGTAATGTGGAGAAAGGAAAATATCATTCAAATATCAAAAGAATATGTTAAGTATAACTATAGTTGGATGGTAATTCAAGGTGTCCCAAAAGAACATATACATCAAGTATTGATTTCTTTCTAGGAATATCAGAAAAGAAGAGGAAAAGATGAGCCTTGAGACCTAGATAAGCATAGGTAGATGGGTACCAAAGGTCAAAAATTTTATGCATGGGAAGAGTCTTGAAATAAATTTTGTAGGTTTACACCCGGACATGATGAAGACTATTAATCCTAGATGTTTTAAAGAGTGTTGAAAGTTTTATTTTTGTGCAAAGTACCCACACACTCAGAGTATAGAGTTTGAAGATTGCTACTAAATAAAAGTCAAAATATCTTTGACTTTTCCTAGAAAGTTTTGATGCCAAATGTCACTTGCCACATGTTGCATTTTTATTTGTTTCTCTAATTCTCTTTGATGGGATTAAGTTCAAACTCTTTGGGGCCTTGTTTCTATAAAAGTCTATAAGTTGCTTTATTTTATTTTAAGTTCAAAATTTTTGGATGTCAAAGAATTAAAACTCTTTCAATTTTTTTTTTCCTACTTTTTATTCCATTCCATACTAAAAACTTGTATGTTTCATTAGAAGTTAACTAATATCAGATCCAATTTTAAAGCTATTTCCTAATCTGAAATCTTACATATCTAATTGTTTATTCCTATTGGACAAGACTATGTGTTGCACCATTTAAGGGTGGAAACTGACACTATCTCATGGAAAATGATCCATCATTTCTTTAAACTCTTGCATCATTCTATTCCCAACTATGAAGCAATCTGGTGATTATAGAGTGGTTTTCTCTAGTTTAGTTACTTCTTGAGGCATGTGTGGATAATACTAAGGAGAAATTTTACTTTTTAGTAATTTTTTATGTTTTTTTTAGAATAGATGCTTTATATTTTAGAAAATATTTCAAAAAGATAAATACATGGAGTTTTATTATAAATATTTTGATTCCATGAAGTTGTTGAATTCTTGATGCTAAATCTACTTGAATGTATGCAAGTTATTTGAGTTTCATGAAACATTATTGTAGATTCTTTGATTTCATGAAGTTTTTGAGTAAAAATTTGAATAATTGGACTTATATTATGTTTCTATCTTTCAGATACCAAGAAATTATTAGCAACTATTTATCCCTCATTTTTAACAACAAAATCATAATGAGCCTTGAGTGAACCTAGTGCATGAAGACTTGAAATAAGCAAGCCTTGGGATCAAGTCAAATTCACCTTAGAATTAGTTTCATAGTGGATTATTTCAAGAAAGTTATGTTCTCATAGTACTCTATGAGAATTTATCTACCTATTAGTGTGTGTGTACAACATCCACATCAACAAAAGAGACAATAGAAGGATGCCCTTATTTGTTTTAAAATAAAGAAGCTAGATTCCCATAGAGTCACTAGGTCCTGATCTAGCAATCCTCATGTGACATTAGTCAAACTTAGTGGTTGTAGATCATCTAGTCCCCAATGGTCAAGGTTTATAAATGTTGTATTGTAAAATTTGACTGGTCTTATACAACCTCTACCTACAACGATGGATTTCTTTAACATAGAGTCACCTATTCAATTTTTTGTATATAATGATCTTCCAAATAATCTCGATGAATTTTGTTTGAAGTACTATCTTTACATAGATGTGGAAGAGCATATCAATATCTTCAAAGATACATTCTTTAGAGGAAGGATACAACACAAATATTTTATGTGTAGGTTGTTTCCCTACACGTTGAGTGATGAATTTTACTAGTAGTATATCAAACTATTGCATAATTCTATTAGGACATGGAAAGACATGGAAAACCAATTCTTAGCTAGGTTTAAAATGCTAGTAGATCCTACCTTACTATATGAAAAATTCCCTTAGATTAAAAGGTTTTATGGTGAGCCTATAACTACTTTTAACGGTAGATTTGAAAAGGATTATTCTAGGTTGCAAGCACCCTACGTGGTAGAAATTTTTTCCATTGATTGTGATGTTTGTAAAGAAAAGGAAAAATCCTCCTACTACCCTAACTAAAGCCTTTGTAGAAGTCATAAGTATGAATCTAGAAATGAAACACCTTAGAAGTAGATTGTCTGTGAATGGAAGGAATAGTTTGAACAACTATCCTATCCAAAGTATGAGTGGACTTCTATTGAATCATAAAATGACTCATAACTCTTTTTCTTCAGTGGTCTAGAATGGGACATTTCCTCAAAATAATTTCTTTCAACTAGGAAATAGTCAAGCATTTGTCCCACACCCTAGTCTAACTATTACATAAATACATCCCAATATAAATTCTTTCTTCACAAAGACTCAAGAGATTCAAAGAGTCAAGAATCAAGAGGATAAAGAAGAGATTAAGGAAATAAAAACTTAACTTAAGAGATTAACCATACAGGTTACACAATTGAGAAATCAAAACTTTTATTCTCAAAGTAACAATAAAAATTTGCAAGCTTAAGCATACAATTCTCCTAAATCACCTATACCTTGGAAAACAAGACCAAACAATGGGGGAGTATCCATACCTTTAGATAATTCCAATTCCTCTAAAGATAAGTCTACGTCTATGATGAATTTAGCTAAACTCACCATGAGTAATTGGTGTAGATTCCATAATAGAAATGCTCATTCAGAAGTGGACTATCCATAGTTTAAAATTGCATTAGATATTTTTTAGCCACAACACTCCATGATGATCACTATGACTCCCATCCACCCCAATGAAATGAGTTAGTTCTGATTGGATATGAATTTGTGTTAGTATTTTACAAATGCATGTGTTTTGAGTCACCTACTTTTTCCAAGAGTAATACTTATGAGTGAGTTAAAATATTTCATCCATTACTTTGGAACCTACATGTTTCCTTACCAAGATGAAACTAAACCTAAATATGAAGTTTATGAAATTCATCCTTTTCAATAGTATCCAAAAGGACATAGATATAATCTAAGGATTAATACCAATGGTGGAAGTAGATTTAAAGGCCATTGACCATGCCAATCTTACCTAATAACATTAATACTCCATCTAATTAAAATCTAGTAATAGTTTGGGGTTATTAAAGGTGACCTCACAATACAATAACTCATAGAATATTTCACAGAGTGGAAAAGTAGAATTCGTTAGTCAAAACAATTTAAAAAATTATTTGGAAGAAAAAATCAAAAGGGTAAAGGTCGGCCTATATTTATTAGAATTGCTTAAAATGCCTATAACCAAAGGAATTTCTTAAATAAATAATAATCAATAAAGAGATGTAGATGAAGTAAAACTCTATTAAGGAAAAAGACAAAGACATGGTTCCTATGGTGAAGGCACATGTAGCATTTATAAGGGAAAGATAGAATCCCTTCCATTTTTGCTAACACTAATAATATTTGGTAAAAATCTTCATAATTGCCTAGTAGATTTAGGAGCATCTACCAATGTAATTCCATTGCCCATATGTTAGAATCTAGGCTTAACTCTAGCTAGTTCCATGAAGGAATTTAATCAAATGGATAAAACCAAGGTAAAAATATTTGAAGAGTTAACTAACATCCATATGCAACTAGCATTAGGCCCTAGGATTTAGTATTATATTGAAATCTAAGTAGTCAAATTACTAGGCACTTACAGGATGTTATTGAGCAGAGATTGGTCAAAGATCTTGAAAGGATATATGGCCACTAACTTCTCACATATGTGGTTACCTTGGAAAGGAGTCCCTCATTAGATTAGGAAAGAGAGAGAAGCATGTATGAAACACATGATCACAAATTACAACCAGAAGAATGAAGTTATATACATAGATGTAGAACCAAGCATATATGGAATCAAAATTTCTGAAGTTAAGATAGAGTAAGTTTACATGTGTAATGTAGAAAATCATTATCAGATAACTCCCAAGACAGACATGTTAGTTGAATCTGATTATGATTATTTTGAAGGAGAAGATAGTCGCTTAGAAAAATTAGAGAAGAATATTGCTAGGGAGGCTTGTAAGAGAAAGAAAACTAAAGATTCACTAAAAGGTTTGTTGTTACAATGTTGTTGGAGGTTACACAACTCTACACATTTAGAGGAAAGTTGCATGATGTGCTTAAAGATTATTCATAGAATCAGAGATCAATGCTATTAAGAAAGTATAACTTGTAATAGGTTTGGGCCTAAAAAATTTGAAGATAAAACAAAAGTAACATAGAATGAAAATGTTAACTTATCAATTCTTAAGAATGTTAAACTCAAAGATACTAAGGATAAAACTTAGACCATTAGGTTTGATGGGTCAAAATATAAACAAGGAATTGGAGTGAGGGTTGAGTTGATCAATGCCCAAGGTAAGTTGTTTCTTATTACCTATAGACTATAATTTTAATGTACTAAAAACGTTATAGAATATGAGGCCCTCATCCATGGTTTGATGCTTGCAATCAAGAACAAAGTTAAAATTCTTAAGGTTTTTTATTGAATCAAAATTAGTTGTAAATAAAATCAAGAAATAATATATTTTTCATTACAAATGCTTATCCAACTATCAGCACCGAGTGTGGGACCTGATAGAATATTTTGATGCTTTTAACATCATGCATGTCCCATGAAGATTCAATCAGAGAGTAGATGATTTGGCTATTGCTGCAAATACTCTAGAACCATTAGATGCTTCTAATTTGAGAAGGTTTATTGTCCACCTAGTACAATTTCCCTTGGTTCTAGATAATGTTATCAATCTAGAAGTGTTCAAAGATGACCATAACATTCTAAATTTTATCACTAATTTTGGTATCTTTGAGGCACAAATAATTGAGGAAGTAGATCACCTAGATGGAAAAATTCAAGATGATGAGTTAGCTCAAGTAAAATATAATAATATTTCAAAGGGAATAATTGAGTTAGAAAGATTATTTGATGTGGATTAGAAAATTCAATAGAAACACCTGCAGAAAATTGATGAGAGACAATCTAAATTGTATAATCTTAATACCAAGAAGGAATCAAATAATGTGTTTATATGGAAGGTATGTATTGAGGAAGAATTAAGAAATACTACTTAGCCACTCAAGGATTACTAGAAAGTTATAGCAATGACATATGAACATTTAAAGACATGAAACTTCCATTATTATTCTTATAATCCCACTAAATCTTGACACAAAACCATTTCAGAAGAAGCAATGTCCTATGAATGCACTTTTAGAACCCTTGATTCAAAAGGAAGTACAAAAGCTCCTCTTAGCTAGGATCATTTTTCCCATCATGCATTCCACTTCGATGACTAATCTAGTCCCTATTAGAAAGAATAATGGATACATCTAGCTATGTATGTATTTTTGAAATCTTAATAAGGCATCTAAAAATGATGATTATCCCCTACCTTCATTAGATGAAGTACTATAGATTGTTAATGGTTCACATATGATGTACTTCCTAGAAAAATTATTTGGGTATAACTAGTTAATGGCAACGAAGGTGGATAGGATGAAAAAATCATTCACAACAAAGTGTGTAACTTTCACTTATAGAATGATGTTGTTTGGACTAATAAATGCTAGAGTCACATTCTAGAGAGCTATAGATTACACCTTTCGAGACTTGGTAGGAAAGTTCATTATTATATATATGGATGACCTCATATTTTTTTCTAAGAATATAGGAGATCATGTTCATATCTCAAAGCAATACTATAGAAATGTGAAACATATGAAGTTTCAGTAAACCAAAAGAAATGCATTTTTAGGTTGATTGAAGGAAAACTACTTGGATACATTATCTTTGAAAGAGGTATTTCAATAGATTCAAATCAAGTGAGTGTCTTACTCAAAATGCAGCACTCAAGAAGTAAGAAAGAATTAAAATCCTACTTCAACAAGATTATTTTTTTCTAGAAGTTTATCACAAGATTTTTTGAGATAGTGAAACCTCTCAATGATATGTTGAAGAAAGATGGAAAAATTGAGTGGATAAATGAGACCAAGCTTTCCTTCAAGAACATGAAAGTTTCAATTGTAGAAGAACCAATGCTGGTAAGCTTAGATTATGTTAAACCATTTTATATTTACTCTTTGTCTTCTCACCAAACATGTACAACTGTACTAACACAACGAGATGAGAAGAAAGAGGGAAAAAAAATAGTTTTATGAGTGCTCCTTAAAAGAATTGGAGCTAAGATATATGGGTATTGAGAAACAAGATTTTACTTTGGTCAAGGTAGTTAGAAAATTCCAAAATTACATTCTCAAGAGTATAGTTAAGGAGATTGTCCCCAATGTAGCAATAAAGATGTTATTGACACAAAGGAAACTCAAAGAAAAAGGAGCTAAATGGGTCACAATTTTGTAAGAGTTTGATTTAAAAAACCATACCCATGAAGCTAGTTCACATGCACAATTTCATTAAATCCATCACTAAGATTGATCCACATATTTCTAGTCAATAGTATACCCTAGATGTAGAAGACCAAGATGACTAATACTCAGATATATGGTACTATCTAGTTAGTAACAATTTTCTAGACCATATGTAGAGGAATCAAAGAAGAGACATAAAAATTATGGCCCAAAGCTACATGATTAAAGAAGGGGTTATGTTCAAGAAAAACAATGAAGAGATTTATTTGGGATGTTTAAATAAGAGAGAAGCTAGTGAAGTTATATAGTAACTACATGATAGGTTTGGCACAAATCATGGAGTTCCATTGGCCACTGCACACCTCAATTTGAGAGCCAACTATTATTGGTTGACTATTCTCACACATATGAGCATGTAAAACACTATTATGCATACCAAAATGTTGTAGATAATGGGATATTAATGAACAGTCATTGTAGCTCATGATGGAGATGCACCCTTTTTCACAATGCTAGTTAGTCTTTATTATCACAATTAATGTGCCTTCATCTATAGGCCATAGGTATGTCCTAACTACTACTGATTATTGTACTAGACAAACTGATCAATGCCATAGTAAGCAATGCACCACAAAATTGTGGTAATTAAATTCTTAGAGGCAAACATTATTACTAGGTTTGGAGTACTACATGCCTTGGTATGTGATAATGGCCCCACTTTTTATTTGCTAAAATTTTCTAATTGGACATTTGAATACAAGATAACTAGTGATAATATATTTCCACAATCCATCTAGATTATTGCAAGAGTTTCTAGATTTGATTGTGTCAAAAAATTTCCATCAATGTTTCAAATCACACTCTGTTATTCATCATTAGGATAGAATAGAGCATAGGAATCACATTTAAATTTTCATCTAATTATTATCTATAGGGAAATGAATTAGTGGAATCATTAGAAAAGAACTTGTTGGACATAACTAGAAGTCTAATTGAAAAGAATCCAATGGAATTTTATTCCCTATTGAAATTCACCCTTTGGGTTGACTGTACCGAGATGAAATCTGCATTGGAGAATTCCCCTTACCACTTAGTATATGGGATGGATTCTATTGGCCTATAAACTTGAAGATCCTTTCTTGGAAATACTAAAGCTCAGTTGTTACAACCAATGCATTTAGATAGAAATAATAATAGAGAAATAGATCATTTTGTTAGGAAACAGTCTATGATAAAATGCTAGTTCAAAAAAAGGGCTAGATTAAAAACTTTTAAAATATTTGAATTAGTCCTATCTTGGGACAAAGACCATGAGCATAAGGGTGAACATGGTAATTTTTACAAGTTATCGATTTGACCTTACCAAGTATCTAAAATATTAGACTATAGCACTTACAAAAATCAAAACCATAAATAGAGAAGATGATCCATCAACCATCAATGGGAAATTCTTGAAATATTATTTTCAAGCATAGTGTAGGTCATTGGTCTTTGTTGTAAATATTTAAATAGTTTTTTTATGGTTTTTTTGCTTTTCATTTGTTTTGTTTTCTTTTCAAGGTTTTGTGTTGTTGAGACATGAAATAGTTAGCAACCTTTGGAGGTAGTCAAAATAATAGAATGTCAACTCTAGAAATGTGATTCATGCTTTTACCAAAAATAGTTCTCTAATTATAGATAGTCAAGGAATTTTTTGAATTCATTCACTTTAGTTCAAATAAATCATTTAGTTGAGTTTGAGGAATAAAAACCCACAGTTAAATCATTCTACTAAATTTTGGATAGTAGATTCTTCCATTAAGTGAAGTATCAAAAGGTATCATTTGCTACTACTACAATTCCCAACCTAATAACAAGCTTTATTACTTGCAAGTTGAAGAAGAAGAGCTTAAAATGAAATATCAAAGAAATATCAAAAGAGAAAATTCAACTCTTTAAGCTATCTAAATATATCTATTGGAGCTATAGATTCTTGACTAGCAGTAGAGCTATATTTGGGGGAATCACATAGATAACCTTGTTAGGGCTATAGATGCTTGAGTAGCAGGAAAGATATATCCAAGGTTTACTTAAAAAGGAATAACCAAATTATGTAGGTCAATGCAAACAAATGTTATGCTCTGCATTCAATGTAGTGGAATAAATCATTTGCACATGTGTGAGCTCAATGAAATTTAATTTTATTATGTTTGTTAAAGTAAAAAAGAATGTCAAAATGAGGGTCTGGCTATTTATAATTCAAGGACTACAAAAGGTTTCAAAGTATGGTTATTATTTTTGGAATTAGATTTCTATTGTTTTGCTTGGATTTGTTGATTACTAGTTGTTGTGTGGTCTCACAACACACCCCTTTTTTCCCTTCAACAAAAAGTGGACCCCCTCTTTCTCTGCTACTTTTTCCCTTCCTTTTCTTTTTTCTTGCTTTAGTGTACTACTTTCAAAGTAAATGGTAAAATGATGAGATATTGATCCAACTTTCTTGACCTCCCACTTATGCTTGTGTTATGTCGTACTTGGAGTGTTTGAAAAATATTTTCCCTAGCCTTATTAGCCAACTAGATTCCCAAGTCTTGGGTATCAAGTTTCATTGCTCTAAGGATAATTTTTCTTCTACAATTTTCTCTTTTTTCCCAATTAGTCGTTGTGCCTAGTAATTTTTCACTAAGGTAAAATTATCCCAAGTGTTCACATGTCAACCCTTTTCCCTTGGTTATCCTAGTAGTGGATTTTATTTTCATTGGAACCATAGATTGAATTTTTTTGTACAAGCTTCATTTAAAACAAAATTGGTCTTGTTTCCACTTGGTCCTAGATATCATTTGCATCTAGTTCTCATGGACTCAATAAGAAAATGTGTTGAGCCCTCAAGAATTCTTCAAAGCCTAGTGTTAGATGATTCAAACATTATTTATTTTTCAATCATTTAGCATCCAAGATGGACACTTCCTCTAAGGGATTTTTCCCTGTAAGAATTAAAGTGACCCACATTGGCCACTTGTGCCACTTTCCTCTTAAAGGTGGGCCCATACATAGGAACCAAAGGTTTTGTAATTTGAATTCTAATCTATTATGATTGCACCTTTATCTAGGGTAGTTAATGCATAGTAAAATAAACTAATGAAGGTGAAAATAAAAGCACATACTTGGCACCACCTCGATCATCCAATTTCTTCCATAAAACACTACCTTTCGCTATACCATTCACTTGTAGGGACATCAAAGAATTAAATCCAAGATTATGGTGCACAAAGAATGGTAAGTTTCATAATGTTCAAGAAAATAGATACTAGGGTTTGAATCTATGTTTATTCAATCACAACATTAGTGAAACCAAATACTCTTCTAGTAACTTAACTTTTATTAATCTGTTTATGCATGCATGGCTCTAGTTAAATAGCATTACCACTGGTTAGGTCTTTTAATCATTGATTATTTCTAAAGAATTTAACCTAATTGCAAACTGTAAATAGCGTGAGTAAAGAACTTTCATGAATTATTAAAAATTTATGATTAAATTTATCCCTAACTCACACATAAGGAAAATATTTTCTAATCATGTAGGAAATCAAGAAAAATATGAGCACTTCTAGAAAGAAGAAAATAAACTAGGAATTTGAATTCCCCATTTTAAAAGTTGTTTTAGTTGGTGTGACAGTTACAGATACTCATCCAAGAGGATTTAGTGAGAATGAATTCACTATGAGGACTCAACAAGAAGGTTCCTCCCTGTTGGTGTAATTAAATATTTTGTACCTTGTCCTAGTTCTTGATTACACCTTAGTTAAGTTTACTTAGGGACCACATAGGAGGTTGTTAGAGATTTTCCACCTCTGATGGAGTTGACATCTCATTACTTTATCATTTCCACCTTTTGTGATTATCTTTCCACCTTTTGTGGGAGATCCACCTTTTGTGGTGGTTATCACATTATCACCTTTCCACTTTAGGTGGAGTGATAAATTTTCATTGTTGTCACATGTCATAAGATTATGACACTTGTCATAATCTTATGCCCTTCTATGTTCTCACCTTGGCTATATATCCAAGGGGTCTCCTATGTACTTTTTGCTCATTACAATTTATTCTATTGATAGAATACAGTTTATTCTTGTCATCTTGTTTCTATCTCTCTTTTGCTTGTGCTTTCTATTAGGCCTCTAGATCTTGGGTGGCTACCTTCATAGCCAATTCTTACATGGTATCAGAGCTTTTGGAGTGCCTTTAGTTAGTCTTTTGGAGAGATTCTTGGAGGGTTCCATTTTTGGCCTTATGTTGCAGGTGCATATTGGGAGCTTGTTGCATCAGATCTGTGCTCGCCATTGCATCCAGAGTGTTCGAGATAGTCATATTTTCCTTTTGTTTTGTCTCAGTTGGACATTGGAGGAAAAATCTACAAAGGGTTGAAGATCGGAGGTCGTTGCTAGATCCAGGAGGTAGCTGCCACTTTGGAGAATTTTCAGCCAAAAAGGACCTCGCCATCGTGCTCAGAAGGGCCAAGAACCTATAAATCGACTGCCAAAACATCCAAATCGGAGCAAGTTGTTCGTCGAGGAAAAATTTCTTTTAGCAGGCCGGTCGTACGGCCAACCTGTGCTTCAGTACGATTTGATTTCAAAAAAATACTTTTGTATTTCTGTGAAAAAATTTTCAAGAAAAAATCATTCAAAAAAATCATATATTTATTCACAGATTTTTATTGTTATTGTAAAGTTTATAAAAATAAAAATAAAAACAAAACATTTAAAGTCTGTTCTACGGACTGGAAGTACCTCCGAAGGTACTTCGTACCCTTGCAAGGTACCGCAGTAGCCAGATCCCACCACGTGGTTGCGGGTACCGCCCTGCTCCCCTGCGGCCCATTCTACCAGCGATTGGCATCCGGAAAACTTTACCAGCAGGAGAAATCAAAATCCGGAAACCCCAAAATCTGGTGGTAGTGTAAATATTCTGGACAGCGTCAAAGATTCCTCGGCATAGAATATTCTGACAGGAGAATATACCGCCACATGGAATATTCTGATGAATTTTGAGGCAAATTGAGATGGCAACGGTGACATTCATTCAGACGTCAAATTTAAAGTCCCTCAACGTGTGATAGGAATACGGCCATCAAATTTAATCCAGTGACTTACTGATGTCAGCATTGTGCTAGGGTGACGTCATCATTTTTTGAAAATTTTCAGACCCCTCTCCATTGAACTTTTTGATTTTGCAGTTCATCTTCAGAGGCTCATATCTTGGTGATTTTGAGGCCTTTTTTGGTGCAATTTTTTTTTATTTAGGCTAATTTTTCGTGTACATCACAGTGGTGAAATTATTTTCTGATTTTGGTGCATGGATTTTCCAGAAAATTGGATTTGTCTCAGATCTTGCTCGATTGTCACTTTTTTGCAACTTTCGGGGCTCTGTTTAGGCTCATACGAACTCCTTTTCAAGTGTCGTTTCTTTTGAAAGTGCATGATTTTTTCTGAACTTCACAGTGGTGCTATAAGTTTGTAGTAATTGTGATCATAAATTGTACTTTCAACACTTGGTCATTTTTGGCCTATTTTGGCATTTGTAAAGTTAAGATCTCAGTTTGATCTTTTGTATCAGTTATTTGAGTCTGTTGTAGCTCACTTAAGGCTGTTGTAAAACATTGAAAATCAGAAGCCCACTTTGCTTGGCTTGCAAGTGGCCATTGTACACGCACTAATTATAAAGTGCCAAATCATCTTTTTGGGGGGGGTTCTTTGATTGAGTGAATTTGGGGGGGTGTCTTGTGTGATTGTGCCTCTCTCTCCATCTTGTTCTCTTTCATTTTGCTGCTATGGGTTCTCCTAAGTTTCCCTTGTTAACTCCACATAATTATGCTTCTTGGAAAATTGATGCATGGAGTAAGTTAATGGAAAAAGGATTAACTCATTATATTGATGGAACTGTTGTTGCACCATCTGATCCTAAAGCTAATCCTACTGCTCAATTGGATTGGCTCACTAAAAATACTATGGCTCTTGGAACATTAAGGAAATATGTATCAAAAGATCTAATCTTTCAAATTGATAAGTGTAAAACAATTAAAGAAGCTTGGGAAAAGTTTGGTCAATTGTATGGCCAAGTTGATGAGATTAAAGGTTATCAGCTTGACAATGATCTCACAATGTTAGATCCCAAGAATTTTGATACAATCCAAGACTATGTCACTAAGGCAAATGAGCTAAGAGCACAGCTTAAGGATTGTGGCATTGATAAGAAGGATGCACAGTTGGTCTACAATTTGTTGGAAAAACTTCCATCGGAATATGCAGCATTTGTTTCTAGCTTCCAGACCCATCGCTTGACAGTAGGTAGTTCTTTCACTATGCCTACATTTGATGCTTTTATAGAAATTTTGATGTTAGAACAAGAAAAGTTGGTAAGCATGGGGATTCTCAAGTCTTCAAGTCTAAAGCTTTGGTGGCAAATCAAGGGAATCAAGGGACTCAAGGAAAGGGTTCCAATAAGAAGCAGAAGCAATCTAATCCAAAGAATCAACAAGATAAAGCACAATCATCCTCTCCAAAACAAGGGAATTCTTCATCACAAGGAATTCTACATCTTCTCCCAAGAAGGGAAATTCAAGCAAGAAGGAGAGACCAACTTGTTCATATTGCAAGAGGGTTGGTCATGATGAGCATCATTGCCACACTAAGCAAATTGATGAATTAACAAACATCATCAAGAAGAATAACATCAATTTACCATCTGCCTACAAGAAGAAGGATTCATCTTCTTCCACTTCCTCACAATCAAAAGGAAAAGGGAAAGCATTTGTGGCTACTTCAGGTTCTTCACAGCAATGGATACTTGACTCGGGTGCCACTCATCATATGGGTTCTTCAAGGGAACAATTTTCTTCTTTGGAGCAGTCTAAGGTACCTCACATCTTCATAGGAGATGATACTCAAGTAGAAGTTGAAGGCGAAGTTTCAGTTGCCATGGATAATGGAGCATTTGAGAATGTTCTCTATGTTCCTAACTTGAGTGCCAATCTTCTCTCAATCTACCAAATCACTCACTTTGGAGATGGCAAGAAAGTTGAGTTTCTACCAGATTCAGTTGTGGTTAAAGAACTTAAGGATGATGCCTTAGTTGCAGTGGGACAAGCCAATCACAACACATGGATTTACTCATTCTCCCACTTTGTACCTAAGTCTCCTTCTACAACTTTTCTCACTCATTCAAATTCAGAAAGCAAGCTATGGCATGAGCGGTTTGGACATATCAATTACCGCTATCTTCAGCAGCTTAGCTCCAAGGCTATGGTTACAGGACTACCTCAAATCAACTTTTCAGAAGGTGTTTGTTCAGGTTGTTCCATGGGTAAGCATCCAGAAGAGAAGTTTGAGAAAGGGAAGTCTTGGAGAGCTTTACAAGTTCTTCAGTTGGTTCACAGTGATGTAGCAGGTCCATTTCCAGTACCATCATTTAGCAAGGCTCGCTATGTTCTCACTTTCATTGATGACTACTCTTGCTTCACATGGGTCTACTTTCTTGTTCACAAGAGTGAAGTGTTTGACAGATTTCTTGCCTTCAAGGCTCATGTTGAGAAGCAATCAGGGAAGCAAGTCAAGATTCTTCGCATAGACAATGGAAGGGAATATGTGAACAATAGACTTGAGGAATTCTATACTCTTGAGGGGATTACTCTTCAACATTCAGTTGCATACACTCCATAGCAGAATGGTGTAGCTGAAAGAAAGAATAGAACCCTTAAGGAGATGGCTAGCTGCATGATTCATGCTTGATCTCTTGGTCCTCAATTTTGGCAGAAGCTATCAGTTGTGCCACTCACATCCAAAATCGAGTTCCCCATAAAGCTTTGAAGGGTATGACTCCTTTTGAAGCTTGGTGTGGTAGAAAACCAATTGTGAGACACTTCAGAGTTTTTGGTTGTCCAGCATGGGCACGTATACCTCCAGAGAAGTGCAAGGCATTGGAACCTCAGAGTAGACCTTGCATCTTTGTTGGATATCCTGAAGGTGTTAAGGCATATAGACTTTTGGATCCAGAGACACATGAGTTATTCATTGAGAGGAGTGTTCACTTTGAGGAAAGCTCTCCTAGCTTGACCTCTAATCCTCCTCTTCCTTCCTCCCTAGTGGAAAGTGATGATAGTGACTCCGATGATGAGTCTTCCTCAACTTTGACTCGCAAGATCACACCTTCGCAGGGTCCACTTGTAGTTGAGGCATCTCATCCTTCATCTCCTACTAGACCTCGTTGGGCTCAACAGACTCTTGAGTCAGCAGGTTCTCTTGTTGGGGATCCATCAGATACTCGAAGGACTCGGTCACAACATCAGAATTTTCCACATGCTTATATTGCTACTACTTTAGATCCACAATCCTTTAAGGAAGCTTTGGGCATTCCTGAATGGGATTCAACAATGGAGGAAGAGTATAGTTCCTTGATGAGGAACAAAACATGGGATTTAGTCCCTCTTCCTAAGGGAAGAAAGATGGTTCGATGTAAGTGGATCTATCGGACTAAGTATGCAGCGGATGGAAGTGTGGATAAATACAAAGCTTGGCTTGTGGCAAAATGTTTCTCACAGGTTCCAGGTGTTGACTATACTGAGACCTTTGCACCTGTTGCTAAGATGAACTCCATTCGCTGACACTTGCTATTGTTGTAGCTCATGGTTGGGCTATACATCAGATGGATGTGAAGAGTGCATTTCTTCATGGGGATCTTCATGAGGAGATTTACATGGAGCAGCCACAGGGATTCATACAAGATTCTTCATTGGTTTGCAGATTGAGGAAGTCTATCTATGGCCTCAAATAGGCCCCTAGGGCTTGGTATGCCAAGATGGATTCCTTTCTTCTCTCAGCAAAATTCACGAGGTGTCATTCTGATCCGAATGTCTACATTTTGAAACAGGATGATTCCCACTTGCTACTTGTGCTCTATGTTGATGATTTGATCATTACAGGGAGTACCTCATCCATCATTGGCAGTGTCAAATCTGCTTTGCAAGACAGATTTTCTATGACCGACTTGGGCCTTTTGCACTATTTTCTTGGGATTGAGATCACACAGTCAACTTCTAGGATTTCTCTTTCTTAGCCCAAGTATGCTCTTGATCTTCTAGCTCGATTTCACATGGCTGATTGTAAGCCTGCACCGACTCCCTTTCTTTCAGGAGTCAAGCTTGAGGCTAAGTGTTCTACTCCACTTGTTGATGCCACTTTGTATCATCAGCTTGTTGGGAGTCTCATCTACTTGACTCACACATGCCCTGATATTTCCTTTGTATTTGGCATGGTTTCACGCTTTATGCAGGAACCACATGAGCTTCATTGGAAAGCTTCCAAACGCATCTTGCATTACATCCAAGGTACACATCATCATGGGATTCATTATACAACAGGTATAGGACTTACCTTGGTGGGATATATAGATTCTAATTGGGCTGGCGATACCGATGATTGTAAATCCACTTCTGGCTACAGTTTTCATCTTGGTTCTAGCCCCATTTGTTGGCAGAGTAAGAAGCAGCATGCTATTGCTCTTTCTTCGACTGAGGCTGAGTATCGAGGGGCTGTTAATGCCGCTACTAAGGCTATTTGGCTTCATAATATTCTCACTGAGTTTGGGTTCACTCTTCCTCATCCTACAGTCATTCATTGTGACAATCAGAGTGCCATCCATATCTCAAAGAATTCGGTTCACCATCAGAGGACCAAACACATAGAGATTCATATGCACTACATTCGGGAGCTGATACAGGAGCAGGTCATCGATTTGCAGTATTTTCCTACAGCAGAGCAGGTTGCAGATATCTTCACCAAACCCTTCACTGAGAGTATCTACCATCATTTACGAGCTCTCTTGGGGGTGCGGGATGTTTCTTCTGAGGAGGTCACTTGACTTCCTCATTCTCTCTTATGGGGGGGGCTTTTTCCTTACTTGAGGTTTTTCCTTCTCATCCTTTTTTTCAGTGTTTGTTTCATCTCTCTTTTGGGGAGGAGTTTTTTCCCACGTGGTTTTCTCCCTTTCTCCGCTTTATGAGAGATTGCATTGCATTTGTACATGGGTACCTAACATGGCCTCATAGCCGGGACCCATCTTGCATTGTTTGCTTTTGTGTACATTCTCCCTAAGTTGCACTTAAGGGGGGGTGTTGGTGTAATTAAATATTTTGTACCTTGTCCTAGGTCTTGATTACACCTTAGTTAAGTTTACTTAGGGACCACATAGGAGGTTGTTGGAGATTTTCCACCTCTGGTGGAGTTGATATCTCATTACTTTATCATTTCCACCTTTTGTGATTATCTTTCCACCTTTTGTGGGAGATCCACCTTTTGTGGTGGTTATCACATTATCACCTTTCCACTTTAGGTGGAGTGATAATTTTTCATTGTTGTCACATGTCATAAGATTACGACACTTTCATAATCTTATGGCCTTCTATGTTCTCACCTTGGCTATATATCCAAGGGGTCTCCTATGTACTTTTTGCTCATTACATTTTATTCTATTGACAGAATATAGTTTATTCTTGTCATCTTGTTTCTATCTCTCTTGTGCTTGTGCTTTCTATTAGGCCTCTAGATCTTGGGTGGCTACCTTCATAGCCAATTCTTACACTCCCAATGCACCATGAATATTGTGGCAAGTGGACTGCATTTGGCACGAGGGTTACCATTAGCAATGGATGGCCCTAAACTGGTACTTAAATGCATAAAATGCTATGACCCAAACAAGAGGGTCATTAATAAAGAAGGAAGAGAATATGCAGACCTCTTTGTTGGTGTAAATAATATACAATTGCACTTGCATAAGTTTACTTAGGCTATTAATTAATTCGTAGGTTGCATTCACTAGGCAATTAGTTATAATGGGCTCATCCCCCCTTCACCTGTTTTCATAGGAAATAAGATTCCTTCTAGAAGTCTTATCTAGACTTCACATTCTACTAAGTAGTTAGTTAGTTGTCACATGTCATAGGATTATGACACATGTCAATATCATG
This sequence comes from Sequoia sempervirens, assembly GCA_007258455.2. Classification (NCBI taxonomy): domain Eukaryota; kingdom Viridiplantae; phylum Streptophyta; class Pinopsida; order Cupressales; family Cupressaceae; genus Sequoia; species Sequoia sempervirens. The sequence goes on along the minus strand of VDFB02256132.1, from coordinate 10,204,314 downwards.
TTCATTCTACATCTCAACCTTTCTTATATAAGCAAGGTACTTATACTCATTTGTATCATTCTTTATCATACTTCATAACTTATCATTTTTGATAAGTCTTAATGTCAAGAAAGCTCATATTCTTTCATATTTTGTTGTGGAAGGTTTTCATTATTTTGGTAGGTGTTCTTGGGTTTCGAGCTAATCTTCAGCTCTTACATGGTATTAGAGCCAAGCCATGCAAAAACCTTCTAAGATCTAAGGGTTAAGTTATTGCTAGTGAGAGATCTTGGTAATTGTTTAGTAAGGTTGAGTATGCTCTTCTCTTGCATCATATGATGACTTGGAGAATTAGAAAAAATTGAAATAAATACCATATTTGAGATTTTTCATGAGGTTTTTTTATTGTAGGTTGGAGGGTTTGTGTTTTGGACAAATTTCTAGAGCAGATTGGGTCAAATTCAACTCTTCCATTGTGTATGGAAGACCCAAAACCCCAATTTTCATGTAAAATACTTCATAAGGTAAATTTATTTTTTGGTGATTTTAAAAAAAAACTCAAGTGACTATCTTAAATTTGATGGCCAACTGACTATCAAGGAAGCCCCATCATGTCTTAATTAGGAAATTTTCTTAAAATTGTCATAACTTTTGAGTCGGGTATTAGATTTTTTTAAATGAGATATCATTAGAAAGTTGGTTCCAAGAACTTTTCAGTGGTATATGAATTATTATCAAATTTTACTCTTATAATATTTTATTTCTTTTTGAAGTCATATCTCCCATTTCAACCTCTGAGCTAATAACTTTCTACCAGTTTCTCCAATTTTTGTCATTCAAGTTGTATTTGGAAGGTATTTGTTAGTGTAATTAATTAATTATTACACTGGCATAAGTTAACTTAGGTATTGCATTTAATTAATTAAGTCCTAGGTTGCATTATTAAAAATAAACCATTTAATAAATCATTTAAGATATAGGATAATATTTCCTTCGTAGTTTGTAGGATAAGATCTCCTCTTGATCTTATCTCATCTTTTAATAATCATCTAGATAGGGTTTTTTGTTTGCCTATATATTCAAGCATCTTGCTCATTTATAATATATCTTTTTCATCAATATAGAATCTTTATTTTTCATTCCATTGTTGCAACACTTCTTCATGTGGTTGATTATCCTTCATGGCTAAAGTCCATCATTGAAGATTTCAGAGCTTCAAGGGCTTTGCAATCCATTATGTCAACATGGTATCAAAGCCATGTTCATTGAAACATCAACCCTTGATCTAGGAAGTTGGAGTACAAGATTCTTATAGGCTTGGAGTTTTATTTTGTAGGCTAGTTGGTTCTACCTGGGAGCCAAGCTGATTTCTAGTGCAGATCAGGCTCTCTTTGACCTCTCCATTACGTCCAGAAGGTCTCAAAACCCATAGATCACCTGTTCATTTGTTAAAATCAGTGTAGTTTCAACCGGGAGCCTTTGAGGTATATTTTGGGTTTTGCATTTTTTTGTACAAATCCATACATATTTGTAGAAAAATATTCCCTCTCAGTCCTTGATCAAGGAATTTTTTTTTTAGAAAAATAAAAAAAAATCTAGCTTTTATGGGTGAGATTTTTCAATAGTTTGGGCAAAAATTTTCTTTTCCAGTGACCTGGTATTTAAATATTCAGTCGGCTTAATTATTTTTCCCATGGTTATAGTTATTTTTTCTCCACCGTTGACTTTTTTCTATCGGCATTTTTAAATTGAATTTAAATTGCAATTTATATTGCAATATTTAAATCTTAGTCAGCATACTCTGACCACCACAGTGTTGTCGGACTATTCCCCTGCGTCACTGCTACCATCATCTGACCCCACCACTGATGACTGCTCGTCTCTAGCCACCACCTGTCCAACCACCATTCACCATTGAAGTCTCCATCAAAATCTCCAACTGCCGACTGCTATCTCTGACTGCTGACAACCTAGCCCCTGCCACGGTTCCATTGTTGACTAGGGGCTTTGCCGATCCACATAGCCAAGCATCCTCTCGGTCGCGCCACCGATGAGACACCACCTTCTACCTCTGGCCCTCCACTCCAATGCCACCAGCCTAGTGGTGATTTTTTTAAAACTAAGTGCATAGCCCACGGTCCTATCAACGACCCAGGGCTTATATTTTTTAGCCCCTAGGTGCTTCATTTTTGCACCTTGTTAGCCAGATCCTTTCTCATCAGGCATAAATCTTCTGGAGGCCATATCTTCTACATACCATATCAAAAATTCACAAACAATATATCATTGGAAAGGTATTTCTATCTAATTTCTAGTGGTGTGCTCTATTTTTATAGATTCTGCTCCTATAATATTTTATTATTATTTGAAGTGGAAAACCTAATTTTTGGGTTTAGAGGTGCCTTCTAGCTTTTAAATTTGTTTCAGAAGCTTCACTTCAGTTGGTAGTTCATCAGCTATTTGCATTCAGATTTTTTTGTCAGAAATATTTGTCTTGGATTGTTGTTCTTCACTAATGGTTGACACAGGATTTGATATTCTTACTCCTCACAACTATCATACATGGAAGGTCAGTATGCAGAGACTTCTTTGGTCTAAGGGACTTTGGTCCACCTTGAATGAGACTCAGCCAAATCTCACCAGAGAATATGAAAAATTCTAGCATTAGATCAAGTGTGAAGAGGTAATGGGGCTCATTGCTCTACATGTCTCTACATCTCCATTCTTCCATATTAAGGGGTGGCAGACTCCCAAGGAGGTTTGGGACAAGCTCAAGGATCTTTTTGGTTCTGTTAGTGATGTTCGAGCTTTAAAATTGGAGGTTTAACTTGCTTCACTTGTTGTTGATCAATTTCCTTCCATTGAGGACTACCTGGTAAGGTTCAAGTCTTTAAGAACTTAGCTTTCAGGATGTGGCAAAAAAAGTCTAACAAAGAGTGCATATTCATGATTTTATCTAAGTTAAGAGGTTCCTTTTCCTATTTTTCTACCTCTTTCTATTCCACCATGGATGGTCTTGGTACTAGCTTTGTCATGCCATCATTTGAGACATTTTGTGAAAGGCTAACTAGAGAGCAGTCCAAGCTCAATCAAGCTGATACATCCACAAAGTCACATGCTTTGGTGGTAGGACCATCAAAAGGAAAGAATAAGCATAAGGGAAAATCAAAGTTAGGAGCTTGTTTTGAATCATCATCTCAACATAAGGAAGACAAGCCAAAGAGGGAGAGGCCCAACTGTAACTTTTGCAATGGTCTTGGTCACATTGAGGATACCTATTTCAAGAAAGAGATACATGAGCTTCGTCAAATACTAAGAGATCACAATATCTCTCTCCCATCAACTAGGTTCAAATATCCTCACCCCCCCTCTCATGAAGAGTCATCATCAGGTATTTCTAGTATTGGTAGTATTGACAATCTTGGAAAAGGAAATGCTTTGATAACTACCTTGGTTGATAATAGAAAAGGATGGGTACTTGACTCTGGTGCTTCCCAGCATCACTTCTCAACAATATATTATGTGGGGTACTCTGAGGCCTGTCACCTTTGATCGAATGTTCACATCAAATGAAAATATTGTCTATGTTGTTGGTATCTGTGATGTTGCTCTTGATGGAAGGAGGTTGGAAGATGTTGTCTACATTCCTCAGACTACTCATAATTTGTTGTCTATTTATCAACTTGCTCAGGAGGGATTGAAAATTGAGTTTACTTCCAATCTTACTGTCATCAGAGATAGGTTTGATGTCCTTGTTGCTTATGGTCAAGATGATCATCATTCCAAGGTATACAAGTTCACCAAATATTGGGATCAAGCTCAACCTATTCCTAACTCTCAAAACTCAAGGGTAGGAAGCACATCATCAACTCCTCCTCGTCAGGGTTGTGGTGGTTGGATTGACTTGGCTCTTTACATGGCACCATCTTCTTCCTTTGACACCTCTTAGTTGAGTTTTCTTTTAGCAAGGATGGAAACCTTTACTTCTTTAGACTTGTGGTACATGGATGGTTCTCTTTAGGTCTATCTAACTTGGCTGCTCAGTTTCACACTAGTCTTGAAGACATTCTAGAGGGGACTACTCTCCTTTATGGGGGGGCTATCTAGTCCACATATTTTGATCTTTTGTATATATGTGATGGTTGTAGTCCTTGGGGGGATAATGTTGAGTTACCTTGATGTAGAGCTATGAGGATTCACAACACATCTCACAAACCTTCAACAATAATTCAAAACAATCTTTGTATAACACATGCTATTAGGCATTTTATATCACATTGGAAACATAACTACGGCAGCCCACAATATAGTCCAATGAATAGTCATTAATAACTTCTAAAAAACCAATAATAAAGCCAATCTCTTTGGTGAGATTGAAGAAAAAATAGTTATAGACTTTTCCTTCAATTTTTATGAGGATCCAATGGTGGAAACGAAAGTTATTATATTTTCCCCAAAACTACAAACCCTAGGTAGGGTTCAGACCTGCCCTCACAAAAATGTTCATAACTTATTCAAATCTTAATAAAATTTGATGAGACTTGAAGAAAATGAAATTAGATTCACATGGAAAAAAAATAAAAATTATTTAAGGTCAAAAATATAGACTTTAAATTCTCTACCATCACACTTTTTAGACTATAAATTATGCACAATATTGTTAGAATAGGCAGTCTCACCAAAATACTCATATCTTCCACAAAACTCAATAAAATTCAATGAGACAAAAATAATTGAAAACTAATAAATAGAGATATTTCCATCCATATATGATACTCCATTATTTGAGTCCATACCAAGCCGCACAAATCACAACTTCAATCTGGAAACAATGTGAAAATCAGAAAATGCACAAAATTTGAGGTTTCCATTCATCAATCTTCAAAAATGATGTCTCCAACCCCCAATTCAAGTTTTGGAGAGTTTATTTATAAATTTTCAATCAAAAACAACTATTTTCAACCACCTTTTGATTATTTTGTTAACAAAACACCTTAATAACATTTCATCTACCTAATTTTGCACTTTTGACAATTTTTACAATATATGAGAAATGAACATCTTAGGACCTATAACACCAAAAAGGTGGCCTCTTGGGCCTTATTACAATATGAAAAAATAAAAATGAAATAAATGAATCAATGTGGCCTCATGGAGGCATGTGATCAAATAGGTGCTCCTGCACCAAACTCTTGAGGGAAAAAAAATTCAAGCCCCTTTGAATTTTCTTCTCCCTAGTCTTCCAATTACGTTGCACATTGTCCTTTGTCCTTTCAATAAAATTTTGTCTTTTCTTCATTTTTTTATTCTTATGTCTTCTCCTTTCAAGCATCCTTGCAAATTGGAAGTCCCAAAACTCTATCATATCATCAAACACTTCACTTTGTCCTTCATAACTTGCACATACATAGTCGAAAGAAAAATTAGAAACAAAATATAGAGACCTTGAGGTCTCCTCCTTGTTTTCTTGTAATTCAAGTTCTTCTTCACCCATGACCAACTTATCCAATCTTGACACCAATTAACTTGCAACCTCAATATCCTTGTTTTCTTCCACCTTAATGATCCCTTCTTCCTCTTGTTTGACTTCTCCATCACCAACCTTACTAGTCCATTCTTCTTCAATGGCTACATATTGTTCCCATAAATCTTCTCCTTCATCTTTGATTGAATTCGCCGCCCTCTTTTATTTTCTTTGATTCTTCATAATATTATTTATAGTCCAAACAATCTTCCTTTTCAATGTCAAATGCCAACTTGTATCTTGTTTCATCATTTGTTCCATCTTCATCATGGATTCTTGGAACTATTCTTCAAGTCTTTTCAATTCTCCCTTCAACTCAGCAATCTATTTGTCCATCTTCTCTTTCCTTATCCTCTTCTTTCTTTCCATCTTTCTCAACTCTTTTTCCTCTCTTTACTTCTTCCTTCGTGAATCCTCAGTCTACAAATATCTTTCCAATATTCTCAACAAATCCATCTCCACAAGAAGTCTCTCCTTTCTTCCACTTCACTTTTCCACACCTAGGCAATCAGGTTCCTTTCTCAACCTGCACAACACACAACCACAAACACCAACACAAAACCAACAAACTTCACCAGCCCATATCTTTTCTAGGATCTAATACCAATTTGATGTAGAGCTATGAGGATTCACAACACATCTCACAAAACTTCAACAATAATTCAAAACAATCTTTGTATAACACATGCTATTAGGCATTATATATCACATTGGAAACATAACTAGGGCAACCCACAATATAGTGCACTGAGCAGTCATTAATAACTTCTAAAAAGCCATTAATAAAGCCAATATCTCTGGTGAGATTGAATGAAAAATATTTATATACTTTTCCTCCAATATTTAGGAAGATCCAATAGTGGAAACAAAAGTTATTGTATTTTTCTCAAAACTGCAAACCCTACGTAGGGTTCAGACCTGCCCTCACAAAAAATTTCATAACTTATTCAAATTTTAATAAAACTTGATGAGACTTGAATCAAATGAAATTAGATTCACATGGAAACAAAATAAAATTGATTTAAGGTCAAAAATATAGACTTTAAATTCTGTACCATCACACTTTTCAGACTGTAAATTCTACACAATATTGTTAGAATAGGTAGTCTCACCAAAATACTCATATCTTCCACAAAACTCAATAAAATTCAATGAGAAAAAATAATTGGAAACTAGAAATAGAGATATTTCCATCCATATATGATACTCCATTATTTGAGTCCATACCAGGCCGTAAAAATCACAAGTTCAATATGGAAACAATTTGAAAATAAAAAAATGCACAAAATTTGAGGTTTTCATTCATCAATCTTCAAAAATGATGTCTCCAACCCCCAATTCGAGTTTTGGAGGGTTTATTTATATGTTTTCAACCAAAAAAAACTATTTACAACCACCTTTTGATTAGTTTGTTGACAAAACACCTTAATGACATTTCATCTACCTAATTTTGCACTTTTGACAATTTTTACAATATATAAGAAATGAACAACATCCTAGGACCTATAACACCACAAAGGTGGCCTCTTGGGCCTTATTACAATATAAAAACATAAAAATGGAATAAATGAATCAATGTGGCCTCATGAAGGCATGTGATCAAATAGGTACTTCTACACCACCTCCAAACTTCTCTCTTCCATCTTTCTTGCTTTTTATCTCCTTTTATGGGAGGGGTTTTCTTCCCACTGGGTTTTCCCCTTTTCTCTGGTTGTTGGAGATTTTTTGCATCTTCATGTACTAGGTACCTAACATGGCCTCGTAGCTGGGACCCTTCATCATCTTGCATAATCATTGCTTTTTCCTCCCTAAGTTGAATTTATAGGGGGTGTTAGTGTAATTAATTAATTATTACACTAGCATAAGTTAACTTAAGTCTTGCATTTAATTAATTAATTCCTAGGTTGCATTATTAAAAATAAATCATTTAATAAATCATTTAAGATATAGGATAATATTTCCTTCCTAGTTTTTAGGATAATATCTCTTCTTGATCTTATCTCATCTTTTAAAAATCATCTAGATAGGGTTTTCTTTTTGCCTATATATTCAAGCATCTTGCTCATTTGTAATATATCTTTTTCATCAATATAGAATCTTTATTCTATATTCCATTGTTGTAACACTTCTTCATGTGGTTGATTATCTTTCATGGATAAAGTCCATCATTGAATATTCCAGAGCTTCAGGGGTTGTGCAATCCATTATGTCAATAGTATTTAGGAGCTATTTCATTGTGCCCATAAACTTTTTCTATATTCAGTCTCAGGTATTATTTATTCAATATTTTGCATATTTTTCATTTTGACTAATTACTTGGACATCCTAACTCTTGGAAAGGTTCTATTAGTTTGGGAAGACTTCATTTGTAGTATACATCATATTTGGGAGTTTCTAATTGATTTTTAATGTTATTGTCTTTGTAATCTTGGAGATATATCCTGATTCACTATGGGGTATTCATTTCATCCTTCTCTAATTATGTTGAAAAGGGGAAGCTATAAACAATGGAGAAATTCTATCATCAAACATCTCTAACGACTTCATTTTTTTCCACATTTTTATAATATTATTCCCCCTCTTGGTATTAATAGTATGAAATTTGCATGGAATTGCAAAAGGGATATTGTATTAGAATTCATTGCAATACATATTAATGTTTCAATTTTGAAAGGTATTGATTATTGTGAATTCCCTTACACTCTTTGGACTAAAATTTGGGAGATGCATGGAGATTCTAATACTCAACCATTCAAGGATGATCCTAGTTTAGATTGTATTGTGCCTCTTCATTTTTCAAATAGGATACCCTATGATGCAAATGCTATATGGGAGTTTGAATATTTGGAATACTTTAAATCTTCAAATGTGGATGAAGAGGGTTTTTTAGATTCTCCTTCTTCTTCATTAGGGATGGTTGATGTACCTTTACCTTTAGTGATTCCTTGTTTAGAGTCATTAATTGAGGGCTTCATCATTCCTATTCAATAGGAACATTCTTATGGAGATGATTCATTGAGCATGTCCAATGATTCATTACAACAAGTATCACATTTTCTTCCTGATTGGGATTCCTATCTATCAAACATTGCATCCTTGTTTATAAAGTCTCACATTTCAGGTTTGGAGGATAGATTTGAGGGGTTAAATCTCCTTTTTGATGAAAACCATTGCACAACTATTGTCAAACCATCATGGTCTTTGGATATTGTTTAGAATTAGTTTCCACATAGTCCTAATTTATCACATTCTTTTTTGATTGGGCATGCACCTAATTTTATTATGACATCTTCACCTTTAGTGGCAAATGAGACACATGATAACATTTCAGAGACAACATCATCATCCATCTATTCTTCATTCCTTCAAATCCTATATAGAATGGGAAACATTTCTATGTCTATACATGGCTTTGTTTCTTCCAAAAGAGACACAAGTTGTTTTTGCACATTGGATGACATTTTTTATTGAGGTACTTACCATTTTTGTAGGTGATCACACATTGTGGAGGGGCTACATAGTATCTCTCTTTCCCTCCTATGGGGGGAATTTATTTTAATGTATCTATGTGGTAGATAGTGTACTTGGGGGTATCATGGAGTCCTTTATCCTTCCCCACATTATTTTATTTTTGCATTATATCTCTTTTCTAGAGAGGATTTTTCTTCCCACTGGGTTTTCTCCTTTTCTCCATTTGTACATGGTTACCTAAAATTTATATGTAGTTAGGACCTATCATTGCATCATTTGCATTATATTTTCCTCCCTAAGTTTCACTTATGGGAGGTGTTGGTGTAATTAATATTTAATTCCACTTGCATAAGTTTAATTAGGATTTTAATTAATTCTTAGGTTGCATTCACTAAGAATTTTTTTATAATGGGTTCATCCCTTCTTCACATGCTTGCATAGAAAATAAGATTCCTCCTAGAAGTCTTACCTATACTTTACATTCTACTAGGTAGTTAGTTAGTTGTCACATGTCATAGGATTATGATACATTTCCACATCATGTTCATTACTACATCTGAACCTTGCATAAATAAGGAAGGTTCTTGTACTCATTTGTATCATAATTTATCATACTTCATACTTCATCATTTTTGATAGGTCTTAATATTACACAAGCTCATATTCTTGTATATCCTCTTATGGAAGATTTTCATTGTTTTTGTAGGTGTTCTTGGGTATCAAGATAATATTCAGCTCTTACATGGTATGAAAGCAATTTTGAGCTAATATTCAACTCTTACACAATATTAGAGAAATTTGAGGATCTTCCACTCTCTATAGAGGGAATTGTGTACACATTTGGGACCCCCATGTTGGAACAGATGACTCCATTAGATATGTAGGTCCTTTCCAAAGCATATTTGGATGCAAAAGAACAAAATAGGAAGTTTATGATTTTGACATGGTTCTGGGAGAAGCCCACAAAGTACATGAGAAAAATCCTGAAGTCAATATTTATTCAATAGGTTTAGGACATAGTAACCCTATTGAGAAGGATAGTTGGAACTAAATATACTTGTAAATTCGAACCCCGGATGTTTGGGATTATAATGAAAATGATGCAAGGTCCTATGAAAATTCATTGGGGAAATTTTATCAATGACAAGATGTATGAGTAGATACTAACATTCCTAAACACCTAATTGTTCATCATGTCTTCATATGTTGTCTATTCCAATTCCCTAAGGGAAAATATACAAGGATCAAACATATTTGGTACCCTAGGTATAGAACTAGGGAATAATTTTATTTATGCTCATTTTCCTGAGATTACTATCCACTAGTACTAGGAACATTACCGGAGGGTAAATAATGTGCTTTCTATGAAGCTAGTGAGATTAATGGAAGGGGACAAAGCAAAAATATTATATCTTGAAGCACAAAGTGTTATATTGTATGTTGGGGGTTGGTATATTCAATTCCCAATTTTCACTTATATCAAGGTGGAAGGATTTATAAAATACCCCTTCATGTTGCCTAGGTACCCAAGAAACAAATTTTTATTACTAGAAATGGTGAGACAAATGAAACCATCTCAAGCTCTTTTTTCACAAGCACATAAGAAATGTTTTATTACATTCCCTATCACCATTGGGAATTACAAATGTATTGTAGTCAAAAGTGTTGATATTTGTAAGGACTTGAAACTCTATGGGTTAGAGTTCTTTACACTTCAATGGGAAAACTATAATCCAATAGAGAGTCTTGCCAAGAAAATAGGAAATAAGCATGCTCATGTTTATTATTTGGAGGAATTTTGGTATAATTGTGATGATGATCATGATGTGAGTAAGAATTCATATAGAAGGTTTCCATTAGAAGTAATCCATATACTTATAATTCATGATGTTACAAAATAATTGGACGCTGACAATTGAAAGGTGTTGAATCTAGTTTATGATTCAATTTTTTTTTTTATGAACCCATCCAAAAACTAGACAATAGAAGGATAGAACCCATATACCCATGTAATGTTAAGAGAAAGAAAAGGTTGGTGAATGAACTTGGGTATGGACGAATTGTTGAAAAGAAAAAAAAACAAGGGTAGTTGAGCAAGGTGAGGAGGAAGCTCCTGATACTTCAAGCCAATTAATTTGAATGGTTTCATGAATAGCTAGCCAACACAAAGAAATTTTGGCTACTACAACCAATGTAATGGAAATGCCAAAAGTTAAATTTTCTTCCACAATAAAGCCAAGTGATCATCCTATGGCTGGCTAGGATGTGAGAATGAGAACACATAAATGTGCTAAGAGAAGGTCTGCATTGAAAAATGCAACAAATATATTTACTTCTCAACCCTTGATCAACATAGTGGTAAGGAGACAATCCTTACAAAGTACTCCTATAATTCAAGATGAAGGTCCTAACCTAACTAAAGAAGAATTTAGGGGGTAGCTTGAGATATTGACTACTAGGATGAAATAATTTAAAGAAAAATGATCGAAATGAGATCCAATGATGTAGGAAGTAGTGGAAAAATTTCCAGATATAGGGTCATATCCTAAAATATAAAAGAAGTAGAATTTATGATAAGATAACTCCCTCAATAAGTGGGAAAACTTGAAGAAACAAATGAAAGAGAACAAGGGACACTGTAGTTTAGATCCCCATCTAAATTGTTGATGAAAAATATATAATTGAGGATCAACTTCTACAAGGAAGAACTAAAAATACTATCAAGAAACCCTAATGTTTTAAAACAACAAGAAAATAATGAGAACCCTAATGTTTTAATGCAACAAGAAAATAATGCTCCAAGGACTGATGTTGGAAATAGTGTTGAATAGGAAAATGTAAGTCTTAGAGAGAAATACATAGTGACAAATTAAAGTAATAAAAAAATAATATCGATGAGGATAGAGAATGTTAGATTTTTGGAGGTTGTGATAGAAAATGTTGAAATTTTGAGAGAGGAAGTTCCTAAAAATTTAGATCATCATGAACGAGGTAATACTAAAGAGGTAGTGCAGAATGAAGAAGCAGGTCTGATTGGTTAGTTAGGAGATTGGATCCACTATTGGAGGTGGAATTGGTGCCTCTAGATTTCAAAATTTTAATGCAAGGAAATGAAAACCCTAAACCTAGCGCTAGAGTAAAGATAGGAAATACTATGAAAAGAATGTAGATGGAGGAAGAACTCTCCAGATAGATACTTTGGTAATAGAGAAAAGCAAGCATGAAATAATAGTTAGGGATTATAGGGTGACAAAATTGTATGTAAGCCATTCATCATGGGGACAAGAGTGAGAAGAGATGAAAATAAATTTAGAAATGATTATCACTCGAGTGAAGAAGAATAAGAAAAAGTAAAGAGAATTAAAGGAATGGATTGCTTTCCTGGAGAATTTCATCAAGTCAATAGCCCAATTTGGTTAGTCACAGATTGAATTTCCATAGAATCCAATTCTAACATCCAAAGAGTAGGTAGATGCTATCACAATGTTGTGCCATAAGGTAAGTAGGTTTGAACAATGGATGGAATAGATGGAAATTAAAGGTGAAGAGTCAATAAGGGATGTAATTGGGAAGTGTAAAGAAGCATACCATTGGCATGATAAGTCTAGGAAACTTGAGGTGAATTTTGATTTCACCAAGAATAGAATGATGTAGAAGGGAGGATGCTAAGGGTTCTTCTTTAGACGAATTTCATAGAATTGATAAATGAGAAGATAGTCATAGAAAAAGTAGTGTTGATACTTGCAAAATGGAGTATACAATTCAGTTGGGAAAGTTCAAAATTTTATCACAATGTGTAAATGGATTAGAAAGGTTAGTGGGATATGTAAGAAATTGATAGATAAAGATCAGAGATTTATTGAAATGCTAGCTCGATAAAGCTATGATCCTTGAAATTTGAGAGAATTACAAGGAAGTAAAAGCTTTCAAGGAATGGATCAAAAAGGTGAATAAGGATCATTTTTTCATTAAGTCAAGAGGTTATAGATGATATCATAAGGTTAAGGAATTATATGAGAAAATATGAGATAAAACTAATGCAAAGAAATGAAAATATCATTCAAGTATCAAAAGAATATTCTAGGTAGAAATATAGCTAGAAAGTAATTCAATGTGTTCCAAGAGTGTATACATCAAGTGTTGATTGCATTCTAAGAATAGCATCAGAGAAGAGGCGAAGACAATTCTTTAAACCTAGAGTCCATTGAAGAAGAATAGGTTGATGGGTACTAGAGGCTGAATGTTTTATGCATGGGTAGAGTATTGAAATGAATTTTGTAGGTTTACTCCTGGACCTAGTAAAGATAGTTAATCCCAAAGGTTTTGAAGAGTTTTGAAAATTTTACTTTCTATGTAAAGTAACTAAAAATCAAAGCCCAAAGTTTGAAGACTATTGTTGAAGAAAAGTCAAAATATCTTTGACTTTACCTAGAAAGTTTTGATGCCAACTATAACTAGCAATGACTACATTTTGATTTGTTTCTCTAATTTTCATTGATGGGATAAAATTTGAACTCTTTGGGTCCTTGTTTCTATAAAAGGTCATTATTTTCCTTATTTTATTTTAATTTCAAGATTTGTGGATGCCAAAGAATTAAAAATCTTTCAAGTTTTATTATTTTCCCTATATTTTGTTCCATTAAAGACTAAAAACTTGTATGTTTCATTTGAAGTTAAATAATATTAGAGATAATTTCAAATCTATTTCCTGATATGAAATATTATGTAGTTGATTTTTTGTTCCTATCAGACAAAACTATGTGTTGCACCATTTAAGGGTGCATATTGACTCTATCTAGTGGTAAATGATCACCCCTTTCCTTAAATTCTTGCATCATTCTATGCCTAGTTGTGAAGTGATTTGGTAAAGTAAAGAATGGTTTTCTCGGTATTAGTTATTTCTTGAGGCATGCATGGACAATACTTGAGAGAAATTTTACTTTTCAATCATTTTTAATTCTTTATTTTAGAATAAATGTTTTATATCCTAGAAAATGTTCCAAAAAAGATAAATATATAAAGTTTTATTATAAATCTATTGATTTCATGAAGTTTGTGAATGCTTAATGCTAAATCTACTTGAATGTATGCAATTTATTTGAGTTTCATGAAATATTATTGCAAATACTTTGAATTCATTAATGTTTTGACTAAACAATTGAATGATCAAACTTAGATTATGTTTCTACCTTTCGAAAACCATCTAGTTCTTAACAATCATTTATCCCTCATGTTTAACAACAAAATCATAATGAACCCTGAGTGAACCTAGTGCATCAAGATCTGACATAAACAATACTTGGGATTAAGCTGAGTTTACCTTATATTTAGATTTCAAAATGGAGTCTTTCAAGAAAGGTAGGTTCCCATGGTACTATGTGAGAATTTATATTTCTCTTGGTGTATGTGTACAACATCCATGTCAATAGGTCCCTACTATTTTTTTTTTACATGATTTTTGTTATTAGGTTATATACATCTTGGTTTTATAACAAGGGGTTATGTTCAATAGTCATCAAAAACTTGTAAGGAGTATTGGTCTTGCTCATCTAGGGAAGGCCATATATTTTATTTTAGGTCTACATGTGGCATGTTGGTGGATAAAGGACTAACTTATTAGTCACATTTCTATTGGAAATAATCATCCTAGAATTACAACCTATAAAGGCACCTAGTTTTTCCAACCAAGGTGTTCCTAGAATGAGGGGATGGCCTGTAATTTTAGCTTTAGGCTGCAATTCCATAAAGTTTGCAAGGTACTCCCATAAATCAAGTGTTATCACCAAGTCCTTAATGATACCCTTAATTTTATCTATGGACCTATCTACCAACTATATAATAGTAGGCATAGGTTTGAGTTTTATTAATTATAATAAATTTGTGGTCTTTTTGGTCATTACATTCATAGCTTCTCCCAATTCAATTAAGGTGTTATTAATGAGAGTATCATTTATTTTGACATCATCTACAGAGCTCCCAACATCTACATACTTGGGGATAGTTATATTTCCCAACATAATCTCTACAACTTGTGTTAATACATGTACATTCTAAGGGTCTTTTCACTTCCTTCCTATCTTTTTAAGGCATAGCTCTCTCGCTTTTTTAGTGTAGATAAAAAAATACTTAATGGATTATATGAGGGTTATTTTAATTCAAACATCCTTAAGTTGTCTGAATAGGTTAGTTTAAGCTTGTGTTTCATGCCTTTGAATTTCTAATCTTTTAGGGAATAGATACTCTAGACTTTGATTGTTTGGGTTAATCTAATTTGACTCAAACTCCTTAGGTTGGTTGTCCAAGGTCTCTGTAGGGTGTTTCTCATCAACCAATTTAGTGATATGAGGATATGAAGGTCCAACAAAAAATTTCCCTGATGTGTTGGTAGTTGAGGTGTTCTAGGTGGTTGTAGTGCTATATTTTTTTGGTTTAGCATAATTTCTTTCTATTGTGGCCACTGATAATTCATGTTTTGGTTTTTCTTTTGCTAACCTTTTTTCCATTGAGATTTCCATTAATTTTCTTGATGGCCATTGAGAATTATAGTTAAATCCCCTTAGTCATTTTGTAGGGTCTACATTTTATTTTATTGTTTATTCTAATTAGATTGAGGGTTTCAACTAGCAAAATTTTTATAGTTACTAGGAAATGAAATGTTATAATTTAATCATATCTTGTTTTTTTTCCATGGTTTCCTTTGAGCTATGTTAAATACTCTTCCATCTTCACCTTCCAATGCATGAAATTTTGATGTCCATTTCTTGTCTTGAAAGATAATTTCCAGCTTCTTATGATTGTATATAGTCCCTTTATGTCTATACTATGGCCATCATTTTTTAAGGGTTGATTTTGTCTCTACTTGCTTCTTTTTTAAATGAAGGGTGTCTAATTGTGTAGCCAGATGGCTGATAATATCATCCTTCAAAGTGATAGAATATTTCTTAGTTTTTCTCTAGAGTCTCCATTGGATATTTTGTCTCCTCTAACCTTTCAAGTGGAAGAACTTGAATAGTTCCTACATGCCTTTTAGATTTCATCAAATGATATCTGAGATATATTTCATGACTCAATGAGGTTAAGTGCATCCATGAAATCCTCATTAATTCCTCTCAATAATATCAACTTTAAGTACTCATTAGAGAGTCAATTTGGGTGGAATTTCTTAAGATAGAACTAACACCTTTCCATGTATTATTCCAAGGATTCATCTTAATTTTGTGAAATCCTAAACATGTAATCCCTCTTTATATCTATACCTATATAATTATCCTAGTAATTTTCTACGGACTTTGTCTTCCTAGTATTCCAGTTTGGAACAACATCTCTTCCCAAACCCATAAACTATCTTAGAGTAGCATCCTTCAATGTTGCTCGAAATAATTTGAGCCTATGTGCATTTGTGGTATAATAATAACTTATGAACAAAACATCAAAATTATAAAGGAAGGTATATGTACCCATGGTGATCAACCCATAGAAGAGAGGTAGTGTTGGAGGAGGTATGCTCTTTAAATCAATTGATCTCTCTTGGTTGGAAATTGGGAATTCAAAGGTTACATGCTTTGGTGAGTCTACCACTATTGCATCATCCATTACATTGATGTATGTGTGGTAAATCTCCTTTGTATTTGGTGTGGGTGCTTGTGTTAGAGATGATTCTTCTTCAGGAATACTCTTTCTCTATTAAATTTTATCATCAATATCCTCTAAAGCTTCATGTGTTGAGGGAAGAAATCTTCCTAGAGCATCTTGATGCCTTCAAACACAATAGTAATGACATTTCAGATCAATGACTCATGCACATTGTTAGTTAAGTGGGTTATTGTTGATGGGTTAAAATATAATTACCTTAATGTTAAAAACAAACACTAACTATGAAAGATTGAAATTGCACATGAGAATCTTGAATGTAGCACCATCCTTTGCAATGACAAAAAAAAATGTAAGGCCTTTCTAATCTTTAGTCAAATTGTTGTTTATGGGTAGACACACAATTCAAATGATAGGTTTATAACTAAATAGTTTACCAAACCTTCACAAAGGCTTCATTTAATTATCGACAAGGAACTCCTTAGCTTTTGATTATGTTGTCATTGTATGTGCATCCATGAACTCTACATGGCCTATATTAGGGAGTATATACAATTTACACTTGTATAGAAAATAATAAATACTAGAAAATGAAATAAATAATTAACTTGCAAAATAGGGGAAATGATATAAATTATTACTTATGCTATGGGTCCCTACTACATAGTATTGTAATTGCTAAGACTAAACTTTGAAACTAATTGTTACCATTAACCATTAACTTCTAACCTCTTTATTTCTTAACTTATTCAAAGACTAATTGAATGTGATGTTATAGAATGTAGCTCATGATACAAGATATTATTTGCATGCATATAATTGAAATTTATCTCAAACGAATGCAGTATATATAACATCTAGTCTAACAATAGAAAAAAGGACGGTTGACACTACCTTGAGTGGCCCTCGCTCAAGTTGTGCCCATAGAAGAAATCAAATATATATTATTGGATTAACCAATCATGATAGTGACTAAACTCCTTTATTTCATAGAAACTAAACTTCTTACAATATGACAAGAATATTCGACATATTTTTCATTCATAAGTCCATATCAATTGCAACATAATTAACAAAAACACTAACAATAATGAAGTATTATCTGGGAAAACAAAAATTGGAACTAACAACTATATTCTTAAATAGATTTTCTCCTCAACCATTTATCCTAATATCTAGGCACAAGAGGATTTTTATTCACACAAGGACTAAGACCATAATTTAAATTCATTTTTCTACTCTCCCTCAAGAATAGTGAGAGGACTATTCTTATAACTAAAAGCAATAATGACAAAAGACAAAAGAAGAGAAGTAAAACTAATACTCTATCCTAATAGTTTGATAGAGATGTGCTCCATGAAGAATGTCATGTCATGGATTTCCCTATCAAAGTAGATTCATTTTTCCTTCTATCATATGTAAGGAAGCTAACGTAGTAGAAAAAATTCCTACACTAATCTTGAGAGGAGGATAATGCAAAAATTTATAGATCTTTTCAGCAGTTATAAAAAATTAAACATAAATAACATGCATACCACAACATAGTGATTTATGTGGGGAAAACCCTTTTTGGAGAAAAACCCCACACTCCAAAATCCACTCAATATATTATTCAAAAATCACAATGATTATAATACACTTGCAGAGAAAGCTTCTCATACGAGTATCATCAACAAAAGACCCAAAGGAAACATGATCACTATCAGACTCTCAAAATAAATCACAATATATAGCCATAATACAACACCCTTGTAAAATAGGGTCTCCTTCTAGGGAAAGCCAATCCATCACATTATCAACCATCAAATATGAAACCTAATGATCAATGGTTCATATTTACAATATTGACTCTCGTGCCCTTGTTACTTACGTATCAACATTACCTTATATAATTATGAGGTTGAAACACATTTTACCAATAAATCTCCACCTTGTTAAACACATTTCAAGAGAAATATTAGGGTGTGTAAACACCGTCTCTTAATTTCTAGGGGCTAAAAGGCCCATTTTATCTAAAAAAAATTATACTTCTCTATGCACATAGGCTTAGTTAAAGAATCAACAACATTCATCAAATTCTCTATCTTAACCAACTTCACCTTGCTATCTTTGATCATATCTCTCAAAAAATTATATTGTACATCAATGTTCTTTCTCCTAGCATGAAATGTTAGATTCTTAGCTAGACATATCACAATTTCTAACTCTTGCAATAAATTATCACCGCAACTTTTTTATTTTAATATTTGGACATAGTATCTTAAGGCAAATGAATTTTTACAACCATGAGTAGTTGCCATATACTTGGATTTAGTAGTGTCCAATGCAACCACAACCTTTTCATTTTCCAACTAATTGCACCACCAAGAAAAGTAAGCACATAAGTACTGGTAGTTCATCTATTATCAACATCACCTACCTAGTCTAAATCCACATAACCATGCATATCAAGGGAAATATTATCTTCATTCATATTACTATTGTAGTACAAGGAGTATTTTGAGGTACAAAAAAAATATCTAAAGACTCTTTTAACTGTTGAGATTATGGATGCACAGGGTCCCTAAAGCTTCAGTCTTCAATGGAGGACCATTGAGCCAAGAAAGATAATCAACCACAAATAAAGTGTTTGATCTTAGGCATGCACAATGGAGATTCTATATTGATCTACATTATGAGATTGGATTGATTACAAATGTAAAAGATGCCTTGAATATATAGGCAAAAGAGAAAACCTAAGATGCATGAGATGTTTCCATGTGTCATGATCTAACAACATGTGACAACATAACCCTAACTAACTAGATAAGGATAAGGATAGAGATAAGTTCTAGAAGGACAACTGATCTTCTAGAAGGAATCTTATCCCTACAAAAAAGGAAGGGAATATTATCCCATTTATTAAATGATTTATTAAAATGCGACCTAGGACTAAATGAAATATGACCTAAGTTAACTTATGCTAGTGTAATAATTAATTAATTACACTAACACCCCCCCATAAGTTCAACTTAGGGAGGAAAATGCAATGATTATGAAGAGATGATTGATGATGGGTCTCGAATACAAGGCCATGTTAGGTACCCATTTACATGAAGATGCAAAAAATCTTCCACAACCAGAGAAAGGGGAAAACCTAGTAGGAACAAAACCCCTCTCCAAAAAGGAGATGAAAAAGAAAAAAAGTGAGAAAGGATGGGAAGGATAGAGGACTCCAAAACACCCCCCAAGGACACCATCTATCACATGGATAAAATATAATCATTAGCCCCCCTAGAAGATGTGATCACCTATAGAAATGGTAATTGTCTAAAGACATAACAAGATCTAATGTCAACAAACAACTTGTCTCCCTTTCGGAAGAAACAAAATCAAGTGTGAAAGTGCAGTGATGCTTCCTATTCCAAATATGAATTGAAGGAAGGATGAAGGTGGATGATGATGTCTCTTATCTTTTCTCAAATGTCTCCTTGCATGAAGATGAATATGCCACAATCAATGATAAACTAGGACAATGCAGAAATTGATGTTGAACAATATCGAAAGATGGTGTGATGGATATGATGGTGACTTGATAGGCCCCCCTAAATGAAGTGTCCTCAAAACCACTGAAAGAAGTATAAATAAAATCCAATGGTAGATGTTGAGGAAACCTTAAATCCTAAATGGAATGGTAGGGAAGAAGTCTCATGCATGAAGTATCTGAAGAGAAACCAAGTGCCTCCAAGATAGTCTCTAGATTCCTAATGAAGGTTGATACAAGGATGAAGATACTCAAGAAAACTCTCCAAAGTGGAATCTGAATAGAGGAGTGATACCCCCTCAAGAATTTCCTCCAAACCTATAGAAGTAGCCAATTAAATGATACCTAAAACAAAGCCATCTTGTGATGCCAAGTTTGGAAAACTGAATGTGTCCTGATGGATGATGATGGTGGAAGCCTCAATCAATGAATCTGGACAAGGAATCATTGATTGTGAAAGGATACGAATAGTATCTAATGGAGAAGAAACATTTGAAGGAACCTTTTCAACCTCTTTAGAAGATTCAAGGCAATCAACCTCCTGTACAACAATATCATCATGGAGTACTTGATCTAAAGAATGACATTCTGAATCATGACCATCATAGAATAGTGAAGTATTTGAATCTCCATAGATTTCCCAAATATTAGCTCAAAGGATGTGAGGACAATCACAATGATTAATAGTATTCAGAATATCACAATCAACTTGCATAGAAATGATCTCCAAAACTGTGTATCTACTACAACTCCAAGCAATTTCATGAATACCTTCACTTGGATGGGGAACTATACCATACAAATGTGGCAATAAATCAAGTGATTGAAGATGGTGGCTAATCCCGTCAAACCATTGCTGATAGTTTCCCTTGACATAACCAAAGAAGGAGTATATGCAAGCCCCATAATGAACTTTCTCCAAAAAGAACACAAAGACACTAACCTTCAAGAACAAATAAAGACTCCCAAGAATGATGTACAATTGAGGTGATGCTACTTGAATCAAAAAATCTTGTCCCAAGCTTTAGAATAACCAGGTTATTGATCAAATGCACCAAATTGAAAAAATATCAAGCAAGAGTACCTAGAGATGAAAAATATCAAGGGGTTTGGAATGATAAAAAAAGCTCTGAAACACCTTCCTGATGCCATTGGAATCACTAAAATCCAATGAATGGTTGCAAAGATATGAGCCTCTAAGTCTAGATTATGGTTTTGACTTTAGTTGACTATAGAATTTTCTACAAGCAAAATTATGTAGAACAGATTGTACCACTAGAAATTAGATGAAATTCTCTTTTTGACAGTATCTTGTTTGCATATTTTTGACACTGTGGCATGAAGATATGGATATTTGAAAAAAAAATCTCAATTAGGGCCTTACAAGCTAATTGGGTACAAAAATTGAGCACCCTAGGTGCTAGCACCTGGTCATTCATATTACCACAGGTGAAAAAAATGGAAAAAAAAAGAGCACCAACACCTATGGTAGCGTGCAGGGCTATGCTTCTTGGGTGGAGTAGTGGGTTTGTGAGTGACATCACCTCCAAATGGATGGAGCTTTAGGTTTCAAATAGGACTAGGAGGGATTGGAGACTATCGATGGTGAGAAGGAGATCAAACTAGAAAGAAATCCAACATGAATGAGTCAGAGGATTGATCAATGATTTGGTGGTGATGGTGGCCGGTACAAGAAGTCAGCGGGGGGCTTGACAGTGAATGTCGGTGGTAGGAGACACTACTAGGAATGTGGGTACCAAACACTAGAAAACACTACAAATCTAGACACTACAAGTCTATAAATATCAATGGAAACTGATAAAGCACTGACAGAAGCCTGTGAAGAGATTTAGACCAATGGAAACTCCAAGTTGAACGAAGAGATTTTTGATGGTTCCAATTTGGCAATCAAAAATCATATACTCATACTAATCAAAGTTTCAAAATTTTCATTTTTTAAAGCTGGCCACATAAAAAATCAATCCACCAAAAAATTTAATATATCCACTCACATTAAAACCTGTTGACCAGATCGATGAAATATTATAGCTGATGGAAAAATAAATTCATGCCAATGGATGCCGACAATGAATTTTAATAGCTGGTCACTCCAAATTTTTAAATCAAACTATAGAAAAATGCCCAAAAAATATTTTTTGCCAAGATGATATGAAAATAAGCCCAATTTTTTTTGAAAAAGTAGATCCTGTGACTAAAAAATTTTTGCCTCAGAGGAAAACTAGCTGGGATGGATTTTTTGCTGCAAATTTGTACAAATCATTCTAGTTGATTTTGAAAACCTTGAAAATACCTCTGATGGTTCCTAGGTTGATGTATCTGATTTTGATGAATGTGAAGGAAATCTTAAGGTTTCAAAGCATTCTAAAGACAATGGTGAGCTCAAATATAACTCTATTTGCTTCAAAAATTAGCTTGGTCCCTAGGTGGAGTCAAGTAGCTTGCAATGGAAACCTTTACGCCTACAAATAATCTTGCACACCAACTTTCTTGATCAAGGGTTGATGTTTTACTGGACAAGCTCTGATACCATGCTGAGATTATGGATGTAGAGGGTCCCTAAAGATGTAGTCTTCAATGGAGGACCTTTGAGCCAAGAAAGATAATCAACCACAAAGAAAGTGTTTGAACTTAGGAATGCATAATGGAGATTATATGTTGATCTACATTATGATATTGTATTGATTACAAATGTATAAGATTCCTTGAATATATAGGCAAAAGAGAAAACCTAAGATGCATGAAATGTTGCCATGTGTCATGATATAACAATATTTTACAACATAAACCTAACTAACTATATAAGGATAAGGATAGAGATAAGTTCTAGAAGGACAAATCATCTTCTAGAAGGAATCTTATCCCTACAAACAAGAGAATATTATCCCATTTATTAAATGATTTATTAAAATGCAACATAGGAATAAATGAAATATGACCTGAGTTAACTTATGCTAGTGTAATAATTAACTAATTACACTAAAATTAACTACATACCAAATGACTCTACTAGGATTAGACATATATCTACATCCCAAATAACTCTACCAATATTAGACTCTTTTAAATACTCCTATGGGGAAAACCCTTTTGGGAGAAAAACCCCACACTCCAAAATTCACTCAATATATTATTCAATAATCACAATGATTACAATACACTTGCAGAGAAAGCTTCTCATAGGAGTATCATCTACCAAAGATCCAAAGGCAACGTGATTGCTATCATACTCTCAAAATAAATAACAATATATAGCCATAATATGTTGGTGTAATTAACTATTTAATTACATCTTCATAACTTTACTTAGGATTTGAATTAAGTGTTAGGTTGTATTTTTCTTATCCTTATCTAATTGAGCTAACTTGTAGCTCAAGTTAGGTTTAGGGTTGTGCATGCTTTCCTTTCATAAGCAAGCCTCATCTTGTACATTTGTATCAATTCAATCATGAATCAATCTTGCATATTGATAGCAAGCATTCTCGCCATTATCTCTCTCTTGTGGAAGTATATTGGTCTAGCAACTAATTCCTAGTTTTCTAACATGGTATTAGAGCTTCCAGGGTTGTGAACTCCTTCTTAGATCTGAGGGTTTTATTTTTGGCTTGAAGTTTTTCTTGGGTGCAGATTGGGGTTTCAATAACCTCACGGTTGAGATCAGAAGGCTCTACAGACAAATTTTGACTGTAAATTCATCCATTTTGGGTAAAATTGTTTATGAAGCAAATTTTTTTTGTTGGGATAGTGTCCCAAGTGGTACGATCTTCTCATTTTTGCAAAAAAATATTTTCTATGGTATTTCATCATAAATTTGGGGCAATTTTATTTTGTATAGTGGGCTATAGTTTTGTGAAAAATATTTTGGAGGTTATTTTTTGAGGTCAAATTCTATGGAATATTCTGCAGTACCCTTCCTCTCATCTTGTCCCCCAGTCACCTATCACCATTGTCGACATACTCCAGATCTAACATCATTGGTCAGATCCTCCATTGGTGGGTACAAAAACTCCTCATCGACATCACTAGTCATATAAAGGTTGGTACCATTAATTATTTCATTCACTTGTTGGCACTTTAATCTATGGTGTCCTCTCATTGTTGCCGGCGGTCAAGGTACGAAAGAATACCGGCTTCAAAGGCTACCTTATCATATTGGTCAACTTGCTTGTTCCATCCGTGAGTACAATCCATAGATCAAATGGTACCCAGCCTCTGTCATATCATCGGCATCTATAGGTACCGACTGGTCAAGCCATCTGTTGCTTGTACTACCTATCCTCATCGGATTTGCATGTCCCAGATTGGCATATGGGCTTGGCATTCAATACTTTATCAGCAGGTTTTGTCACATTGTCAATGACTTTGTTGACATCCACCGGCAGAATCGTCATCATCCCCTGATCACTGGTGTCCTTGTCTCCGACGGGTACTGTGTGGACCATTTAGCATCCCTTGTCACATCATCCATCTTTCGGATCGGCGTCCTCCATCACAGACTATGGTACAATCCTTTGTATAATGTTTTAAGCCAACTTTATTTTGACTGATGGTATTATTGTAATGAAAAAAAGCCAACTGACCATTAAGGAGATATTTTGGGATTTTTGCATGGACATATTTTCCCTATTTTTGGTTAGTATTTTCAAAAAGAGGGAAAGTTTTTTGTAAAATCTTTCTATTGATTTTTTGAAAAAGTTGATGAGTTTTGGAGATTTTTTTTAAAATTTCTATAAAACTTATGTATCTCCAAATAAAGAGGGAAAAGCCACAAGTCATTCAGCCCCATATAGTTTGTAAATGGGTTTTTTAATTATTTTGGAGAATGGGAACTATAGGAAATGGAGCAATTTAATTCTCACTTATCTTGGTGATAGAAATCTATTGCCCTATTTGTTTGATAAAGTTCCTTGTCCTAGCACAACTATTGAGTATTGCATTTGGAAAGGATTTAGGGCTAGAGTCTTTAGAGTTATTTTTGAAAATGTAAATGATGACATTTTGGAGACACTTATTCACTTCAAATGTCCTCATGCTCTTTGGAATCACATTAGAGAGGTATATGGAGGCCCTGATTCTACTCCATCTCTTGAAGCTCATCTTTCCAACTCACATGTGCTTGTTCATTCTTCAGAGTTGATAACCCATGCTTGTGATCCTTTGGACGAGATTGCAGATGCTTCAAAGGATCCAGATTCATCATCTTCTATTGATGAGTCATTTAGTACTACCATTGATTCATTGCAACAAGTATTTGATAGTCTTCTTGATTGGGATTCTTATTTGATAGACATTGCTTCTTTGTTTGTGGAGTCTCACATTTCAGATTTGGAGGACCAATTTGAGAGTCTATCTCTCCTATTTGATGATAGTCATGGGTCCACTATTATCACTTCATGTTTGTCTATGGAGTTTGTTCAAGATCAGTTCCCACTTGTTCCTGGTTTGTCACAGTTTGTTGTGATTGGGAATGTACCTGATTGGATTGTGGCATCATCTTCATCATCCAAGAACTTGGCAACACATGATAAAATTTCAGAGACACAATCTTCATACATATGGATTCCTCTTCCTACTTCCTATCCAGAATGGGAATCATTCCTACTATTGCACTTGGTGTATCTTCTTCCTAAGGGGAGAAACATTGTTTGTAGGCATTGGATTTTGTTTTGTCTTCAGACATTAACTATACTTGCAGGAGATCAAACATCATGGGGAGATATGTTATCTCATCACTTCCCTCTTATGGGGGGGTCATTTATTGTCTATTCATGATGGATGTAGTCCTTGGGGGGTATCATTGAGTCCTCCATACATAATGTTTACATTCATCATGCTTGTTTTTTGTTTTCTCTCTTTTGGAGAGGGGTTTTCTTCCCACTGGGTTTTCCCCTTTTCTCCTCTTTATGAGAGATTACATTTCATTTGCATCTGTAAATGGGTACCTAACATGGCCTAGTTTCTGGGACCCCTAGTAGTTTGCATTATAATTTTCTCCCTAAGTTGCACTTATGGGGGGTGTTGGTGTAATTAACTATTTAATTACATCATAAGTTTACTTAGGCTTTTAATTAAGTGTTAGGTTGTATTTTTCTTATCCTTATCTAATTGAGATAACTTGTAGCTCAAGCTAGGTTTAGGGTTGTGCATGCTTTCCTTTTATAAGCAAGCCTCATCTTGTACATTTGTATCAATTCAATCGTGAATCAATCTTGCATATTGATAGCAAGCATTCTTGCCATTATCTCTCTCTTGTGGAAGTATATTGGTCTAGCAATTGATTCCTAGTTTTCTAACACATTCTAGGGATGGAAATAAAAAGGTATAGTGGAGCTAGAAAAATTTAGCTCATCTAGAGAAAGTATATTAATGCTATCCTAGAGAGATTTAATATGATAGATTGCAAGCAGCTAGTTGTTCTAGTGTTGTAGGGAATGGAGCTTATTTATTGAAGATTTTCAAAAATATCCTATTGAGATGGAGGAAATGACCAGGGTTCCTTATACAAGTGTAGTTGGTAGTTTGATGTATGCAATGGTCTATACTAGGATAGACATTTCCCAAGTAGTGGGAGTACTTAGTCGATTTATGGCTAATTTAGGAAGGCCACATTGGGGTGCTATGAAAAGAGTTTTTAGATAATTGAAGGGTATTGTTGAGTATTCCTTATGTTATCATGGTTACTCTACTATATCTTAGAGTTTAATAAGCATTCATGGATATGTGGATTTTGATTAGATAGGGGACATTGACAACAAAAGATCTACCAGTGGATATGTATCACGTTTTTTGGTGGTGGAATTAGTTGGATGAGAAAGTGGTAGGATGCAGTCACTTTTCCACTATTGAGGTTGAGTACATGGTAGAAACACATGCCCATAATGAAATTTTTTGTCTTATACATTTATGTTCTAATATGGGTGCTTCCATAATACTATGTCTCACTTTTGGGATGTGTTGATTTTTCCGTGAAATCACTATTTTTAGAAAAAACTAATGATTTAAGTCTTGAGAGGCTCCATATAAAGGGTTTTAATTGAAGAGGGATATATAAGACCCCCTTAGATCAAACCCCCTTGGATATAACACCTATAGTATTAAATCATACCCACAATGAAGTCTCCTTCATAGCTATCAAAATGTTGGAAAAAAGCCACTTTTTCTTTACCTTTTGAGGGATTAAATAACATCATTTAAAAATTATATTTTTCATGAATGTAGCCCTTGAAACTAGCTTTCCAACAAGTATAGGTTTGATATATTTTCATTTTATCATGTATTTAATTTTCAATTTTTACTAAACATAGGTTTTTCTTTTAACATCAAGCTCTTTGTTGTGTAGAGGTGAAGTAATAGTAAACAATTGTTAAAAAATTTCAAAAAATACTCATTCCCCAAATATTGATTTCCTTGTTTCACCCAAAAAAGAAAAATTGGATTCCGATATGTACACAAAAAGTTGAGTTGTATGACACACACATATGTCCAAATTATAGTTATAGTGACTTCAAAATTAATTTAAAAACAAATATGCAACAAAAAATCATGAAAAAATATCATTTCCCTATATATTAATTTTGAGAATCTATATTCCAAAAATTAGAATTTAATCCTTTATAGAAAAAAAGTTATGTTGTATGACACAAACATTACTTTCTAAAAATTTTGTTTTATATCTAAAACCAGTTATTAAAGGAGATGTTGAAAGATTCATGATTTATTTTAGAAAATTCAAAAAATAATATATTTAGAATCTACACACAAATTGCCTCAAATCACTAGTTCACATAATCTTCAAATTCTTTATGGTTTAGCTACTATAGGTCTTAGAAGATGAAGGTGTAGTTAAAAATATTGATGTAAATGTCCATCTTGGGAAAAAAGTGAGACATAGCATTGTGATTTCACCCATATTGGTTTTGATGCAGGGTAGATTGCTATTTTTTTAGCAAAAAATCCAACTTTCCATGCCAAGAAGAAACATATTGATGTATAGTATCACTTTGTTTGTGATATGGTGGA
This sequence comes from Sequoia sempervirens, assembly GCA_007258455.2. Lineage (NCBI taxonomy): Eukaryota > Viridiplantae > Streptophyta > Pinopsida > Cupressales > Cupressaceae > Sequoia > Sequoia sempervirens. The sequence goes on along the minus strand of VDFB02256132.1, from coordinate 10,176,190 downwards.
GGATGGAAATGTTAATCCAAAGAAGGTTGATACTCTAGAGAATGTTGTTGATGCATTGACGAAGCCTATGAGAACATGCAAATTTAGATGGTGTTCCAATTTGATGGGCCTTGTGGACTATGATATTTAGTGACCTCAAGCATTAGAAGGAGCCAATAAGTTCTTTGTCATGAAGGAGCATATTTGAAAATTTGATTCAAACTTATTGGCCTGATAATCTTCCCATGGATTGATGTCTAACTTGTTATTGACATGACAACTCCACTTTGGTTGGACATAGTTCATAATCCCATCGATGATCTCAGAGCTCTTCGTGAGTTTGGCTTTGTGCTCTATTAGTAGGAGATCATGTCACTAGGATATAATTCCATGTCTCCCTGATATACCTATGGAGGGTGTTACCTTCGTGATGTCAATGAGACAATGCTCTTTCACCAAGACTTTGGAAGGTCTCCCCTTGATAACCTAATGTTGTGTATCTTCATTGGTGGAACTTGTGTCTTCAGTGAGACTTGGAGTGAATTCTCCTCGACAAGTCGATGATGCTAGGTAATGGTTCCTACTACCTTGCAGTGCCCTCATGGGACCCAATCTTCACCTTATCCAAGCTATGGGAAATGGTTCAATAAGTGGTGACATGGACATCACGTTGGTAGTAGGGAACATGGTTAATGCATACACATCATCAATGTGAATCTCCTATATCAAAGGAAGCTACTAAGTCATCTCCTTGAAATCCTTGTGGTATGGAGTAAAAAGCTAAAGGATTATGTCAAAATGACATTAAGAAGTTGTAATGATGATACCTGGAATTGTTGCAAAACTGTATGCAAATGTAATAGTGCATTAGATACAATTGTAATAGTGAGATGATCAAAGATTGATCGAGAGGTTGATTAGGGAAATGTTATGCTTCCAAAATTGGAATTGACTCTATAAATTAATACCTAGAAGAGCAACTTTTGTATCTTCTATGTAAATGAATTTTTATTGTAATACAAGTGATTGTTGCTTTGGTGTGTGGTTTTTTCTCTAGTAAGGGTTTTCCTATGATGAAAATGATGTTCAATTATATGTGTTGGTTTAATTGTCTATTTTGTTACTTATGAATGTGCTTCTTAAATGGAACTATAATAAAATTTGAATGAATTGCCTATATCTCTCTCCTATAAAATGGCATTAGGAAGGCGTTTTCATACTTAACTTTCCTTAAACTTATATAGTTAAATAATTATTAAAATTATTTAACTATCCTTTTTCACTCTTGCACTATTAAGTAAATTAATCTAGATTAATTATTTTCCTAAGTCCTCGTATTTAATTAAATTGGTTGCACAATAATTTTAATTAAATTCTGATTTTCTTCTTTTATAAATAAATAATTTAAATAAAATATTTATTCCCCACTTGGTCAAAGAGTCTCCACTCATGAATTGAATAATTTTATTCCTCTATTTTCTTCCACTCTCTCATTTTCAAATCCCAACCATTGATTATCTCTAGTCTCCTTTTGATCTCGACCATCCATTTCATAGCCGCGCCTATCCCCACTACTCTATGGTGCATGAATCCTCAACTATGAATTTGGGAATCTTTCTAGAACTTCAATATCATATGTCTATTTGAATGGCTTTCTATAAAATAAAGTTTTCTCCATTTTTGATTTAACAACCACATATCTTCAATATTCATGCTTATCACTTGTAGGTACTTGAATACAATGAACTAATGGAAACTTGCAAAGGTTGTTTTGAGGAGACAAACAAGATTATTCAACTTCAACATGGGGAGTTCATTGTTTTATTGCTTTTATTTCATTCCTCTTATTTGATTGTGCTTTATTTTTTAGATTTGGATTTTAGCTTAGATTTAGTGCAGTGGTTATCACTTATCTTTGCTATTTTTTATATCCTATCTTACATTGGTGAACCTCACATGAAGCATATGAAATTTTTAGAAAAACCCATGTTTTCTTTTTTTGATTTTTGTTGTGTTATAGATTCGTGAGCCACAACTATGAAAAATAGTGATACAACTGTGAAGAGTAGCGATGCAACTAAAGGTGAGATGTAAAATTTGAAGAAACAATGCAATCACAAGCTCTTCAGCTACATTTGAAATGACACAATTGATCTAGATCAAGCCCCTTTTTTTGTATGACACACTACAATCATTACTTCTTAAGCCACATCACAAAGCCACAACTATCAGCCCGAATGATGAAAATTCCTTTTAAGGTTTATCTTTTCAGATTTGGGTTTTGTTTAAGTTTTTCCTTTTTGGTTTTCTTTAGGGTAGGATTTTTGGTTTACTAATCCTCTATTTTCAGCATGTGGAATTCTTCTTAAGTAGTTTAAAAATGTTTCTTTAGAAACAACTAAGCCTACCTTATTTTTCCTTAAATTTATCATATCTTTCTTTGTTTTCTTACAAAAAAAAACTTGCATTACACTCATAAGGGTTTTAAAATGAACATGCATCATTATTTATGAAAAGCTAAAATGAACTTGCATCACATGTCATTGGTCTAAAAATAACTCAAGTGCTTGTTTGACACGATAAGTTGGATTGAAATTAACATGTGTTTGATTTTTCTTATGGTTTACATTTTTCCTCTACATGTGTATGCTCTTCTCTCATGCCATTTGGAAATCTTGAAAATCAAAGGAATCTCTTGGAATTTTTATAACCACCCACAAATTTTTTTTTGGGATTTTATTTTTAAAATGAACCCCATGCGAGTGTGAGAAAAAGGTGTTGTGTATGCTCTCTCCTTGCACTCCATGCAATCTAGGAGATCAAAAACAATATAATTGTCCCACTTTTGTTACCCTTAGAGGGACTTCCTCCCAACTTGTGAGAGGTAATGAACCAAAAAATACTTTGTTTCATTCCACTATATAAATTATTGTGATTGTTGGGAAAGTCTTCAATCACCTGGTGTATATTTCCTATACCGATGAGTTTCAACCTCGATATCTATAAGATATGTCAAAATCCTTTATTATGAAGGGACTAGGAGGCCTCTTAATTGAGCTAATATTTTTGTATGGATAGGAACTAGTATTGCCCTGAAACACATATTAAGAATCACTTGTTATAGAGGCCAAAAACCCTTTTACTTTCTAGTGCAAGAGGTCAGACCTCTGAAGCCACCCTACATTCCACTCTTCGTTGTAGAGACAGAAAATCCATTGAATCATAAGATCTTAGGATCTTCATGGGTAAGACATTTTGGTGTGTCCATTATGTGTAAGGGGAATCCAATGTCACCAAGATCTCTAGCTATTTGCTTCTTTTAATTATTTGGAGCAATTAAAGTAGGGACTTTTTAAGTAGTATATCTTTTTATCCTAGGTTGTGCATTGTTTATGAGTCTTTTATACACATTATACATTTTCACACACAAATCAAACCAAACAAGTGTTTTCAAAATATCTGATGTGTTTTCCAAAATAAATTTCATAGAATCACACTAAATTTAGTAAAAAATAATCAAAAAACTATTTCAAAACATCAATTTATAAATCAAACTCTTTGTTAACCACTTCTGATTAAAATAGGCCCACAACTATTTTTTGAGTCAAAATTGTTCACCAAAAACACACAATTGAAATACAACACCATATTTGATAGAAACAAAGATGCAACTACTGTAATTCACCACATTTGTTAACTAGAAACCCGCATTTGTAAACACCACAACTACTTGATTATCAGAAATTTTAAAAAATAGTAATCCAAACCTGATCCAATTCATCTTGATAGTGATCTTGGCATCTAAGACTCATACTTATAAAGTTTTACTAGTCCATTCCATCATCTTAATTTAGGATTTCATTGCATTTAAGGTTGCATTGTTCATCTTTTCCTTGCATAGTTAATCTTAGGTTTTAGGTTGCACATACCTTCTAGATTACAAAAATAGGAATTTTATCGAGCCTTTGGACAATTCATGACTACTTATCCAACTTGTCATTGACCTTTATCTTTTAATTTATCAATAATTTTCATCATCATCTTCATAAAAAAATTGGGTCTCAAACTTATGTCTTAATTTAGACTCATCTTGTCAACCTTTCTAAATCTTTTTCATTACAAAGGTCTATGAAAATTGGGTTTGTTATATTGGATCTACAATAGCTTGGTTATCATTCCTTTTCTTAAACCTTAAGGTCCATATCCTTAGTGTTAGTTTGCTAGTATCATTTAGCTTCATACTATATCATTTTATCATAAAGTCATTTCCATGCTCTTAAACATTAGTCTTCAACCTAGATTGCATTAACATTTTGCATCCTTACATGTCCCAAAAACCACAAAAACATAGCTTACCCTCATCTTAGTTGCATCACTACCTTTGGCCATTGATTTAACATTACCTAGCCTCAATATCATTATCTTCACTCATTAATTAGTCTCCCTTTGGTGTCAATTGGAATCCATAGGTTTCATTTACCTTCATATTTTGGTCTTAAGGTCATTACCCTTGCACAATCATCTTGCATCCTTATATCCAAAAATATCACAAAATCATAGTTTAGTTTCATATCATTTTTCATTACAATCCAACTTGCAAGTCTTACATGGTTCAAAAAAGATCACAAACTAAAATAAAGGACATGGATTCTTCAAGTGACCCCTTTTCTAGTTCAAGTCATGATACCAACCTTGGATAAAATTCAAATCAATCTTCACCACAAAGAGAGACAACTGACACATTTTATAATCTAGGCTTAGAAGAATTCAACAAAAAATTGGCTCTTGAATAGGTTGAAATAGCTTACCAAAATCCAAGGATTTTATGCATTATTGATGAGCTTGTTAGTGTTGATCCTAATAGATACTATTATGCACTAGAAAAATAAGGTGCTAAACTTCCTCAAGGCTTTAATGTCTCCATAATTGTGGAAGGAGCTACTCAAGCACTAAACCAAGGGATTAATCAAAACCCATTTACATTATGGATGCCATCTTCAAAAAAAATGTCTACTACATTAACACTTGGGATAACAACACACATGGAAACAACTACAACATACATTCCTAATACCCCAACATTTGGAAACAAGAGAACTCATGAAACAACACAAGGACAATTTTTTTACATTTGGTAGCTCATTGGCTTCATCAAGTTCCATGTATAGTAATTTTACTAAATTTCAAAATATAAACAGAGGTCCTACATCTAAAGGTACCACACCTATATTTCAAAACATGATACAAGGTCCTACATCTCAAGGTCCCACACCTATATTTCAAAACACGAACCAAGGTCACATGCCCACACTTCAAAACATGAATCAATGTCTCACACTTCAATTTCAAAACACTCCTTGATCAAATCAAAATCATCCAAACAAATCTAGGATAATTCACATTGTCCTATGAAGAGTTCCAAACATAAACACCAATCAAGGACCTACACCATTCAACCAAAACACTAATCAAGGACCTACATTTTTTAATACAAATTGAGGATGTACCCCATCATTCCAAAATTACAATCAAGTACATACATTTTCAAAAACCAATTAAGGACTATAACACCATTCCAAAACAAAAATCAAGGTTCAACATTTGAAATCCAAAGTACAAATCAAGGCCTATGCCATAATTTCAAAATTCTATAACAAATACAAACATAACTTTTGAGACAAATATAAATACCAATTTCACTCTAAACAAAATGAACACCAATGAAACATTTACACATCAATATTAACAAAGTAACCAAGGTATCGTGCCACAAAATGTTAACCCAAATCCAAATCCAAAATATGACCTCAACACTGAGACCATGATGCAAAATCAAACCAAATCAACACCATCTCTTACAAAAACCATGATGCAAAAATTATAAGCCATACAACAACAAATGACAAACACACAATTGGGGACCAACAAGAAAACTTATTCCATGGAGGAATTGTGCCCCTATACATTTGATAGAAGTCTATACATCCCACCCTTTCCCACTCACTTCATAGTGCCAATTTTACCCAAGTAAAAAGAGAAAAGAGATCTAGTGGAACACATATGGGAATTTAATACATGTATGGAAATCACATATAATCCTACTTATTTTATGAGACTATTCCCATGAAGCATCACAGGGCTGGCTCTAGATTGGTTCACACACCTTCCTCCAAGGATTCATACATGAGTTGACTTGGCTGATAAATTCATTAATCACTTTTCCTTTAACATTGAAAGTGATGTGACCCTCGTAAAACTATGCACAACTAAATAAGGAGAGTCAATTACCTCATTTTACCAAATATGGTGAGGTATGGCTAGCAAGTGTCCTTGCCACATCCTTAAGAAACAACTAGTCCCCATGTTTGTGGAAAACCTTAAAGCAGAATTGATGATTGATCTCCACATCCAATGTTGCACAACTTTCAAGGAAATCATGGAGAAATGTTTCTTTACTAAAAAGTATCTTGTGGAAAAGGGACTAGTCAAAGTGCACAAAGAAACCCCAAAGGCTATTAATGATAAAATAAAGTTTTGGTCCTCAAACAAGAATGTCACTAATGATGGAGTTGTTGATGCTAAAGTGATAAACAAAGGTCCAACCATTCACCTCAAAGGTCCTTCCACATTAAGCATATCAAATTCTAAAACACAAGGTCAAGATCAAACATTGAACGCAATCCAAAATAACAAACAATGTAGAGAACATCCACACACTAAGAGAACATATAACCCATTAGGTGAACCCATTGAATTATTCCTAAAGACACTTTTACAATCCAATGTCATCCAACTACCAGACATTAAGAACTATGAATCCCCATTGATCAAACCTTACTGGTGGAAGGAAAACAAATATTGTGAATATCACCATGGAAAATGACATAAGACATCTTCATGGTAGACACTCAAAAATTTCATCTAGGATCTTATTGAATAAGGAATCATTTTAGTAGATAATTCACAAGGTAAGACAAATTTTGATCATGCCATATTTAAATATCCCTTGCAATATCATGACAAAGGAAAATCCTCTAGTTTATGGAATAACAATAATGTCAATTATACCTGTGTCACACATGATTACAACATTACCATTCATCACATAAGATAATTTGATGATCATGTTAACACTATTACCATAAATAAGAATTTTTTAGTGTGTGTTGTCACTAATCATAGAGCCAATGTAACTCTACAAGGGTTCCTTCTAGTTCATGACTGAAAAGCCAATTTAATCTCCTAGAACAACTAGGCAAGACCCCTACACAAATTTCTATTTTGGAACTCCTTCACATATCCCTCAACAGAGAGACATCCTTGATAAAACATTGCAAGAATCATTTGCACTCACTGACCTAAATACCAATTAATTTCAGGCCATGGTTTGACACCTATCTATGCTACATCATCTCATCTTCTAGGAACAAGAATTTTTCACAAATAAGTCAGACCATAATGATCCCTTACATCTAGAAGTCTACATAAATTAACATAAGATTGGATGAGTCTCAGTAGATGATGGAGCAAGTTTGAACATTTTCTCTCAAAAATTGGTAAAATCATTGGGATACTCTATGAATTTCATAGATCAAACTAAGAAAATTGTTATCAAGGCTTATGATGATGTTGAGCACTCATCTAAAGGAGTAATTTCACTTCCATAAGAGATGTTCTAGCTATGAAAAAGACAATGTTTCATGTCTTGGATATGGATTTACACTACAAACTTCTCCTTGGCTACCCATAGATTCATGCCATGAAGGTCGTACCATCCACATACCACCAATGGCACTAAAATTATATTCTTGGTGATCCTGATCCCTCTCAATGTTGCACAAACTTCAAAGGAGCCATTGAGCACCAAGTGTCGATAAATTGAGATTCCTCATCTTCCACCTCATCCCACTACATTGATCCATGTCAGACCTTGTCAAATCATCCATTCCCTTCACGACACTTTCCAAACCCAAAATATAGATTCAAGGAAAAGGATGTAAATAATACAACATGAAGAGCCTATTTTACATTGTAAAGTTGCCTAAATCACCAAATTCTTATGGAAACCCACATCTTATGCATCCTAAGGTTATCATCTGTAATCCTCCTACCACCTTCACTAAATGGGGGGAGTTATCCAAAGAATATTTTGATGACCACATTTATACATGGTTGTATAAAGAAGAGGACATAGAACCTAAGCAATTGATATTTAAAAATATCCAAAAGGGTTCCTCTTGATGAAGCAACAAGGATATGATGGACATAGAAATCTTGGTCTAAAAAAACATGTGATAGTGGAACCCTTACTACATCCTAAATTGAAAAAGTATATAGGGTTAGGGTTTGTACTAGAAAAGTAAGTATCTTAGGGATTCGGTTTCCTTCAAGTGAGACCATTAATGCTTCAAATGAAATTGAGACATCTAAGGACTATTATACTGACTCTGATTCAAATCAATGGGAATGGGGTTTTGATAGATCATTTAGAAACTATGGCCTTGAGAAAATATTTAGAGAACTTGGTGAGCCTACCTTTGAGGAAAATTTTTAATCAAATGTTTAAAATTGGTCCCCTGCAAAACTTTTCAAATTCTAAACAAAAGGTCCCTTGAAAAGGGAAGATTGGATCAAAACCTTCTAGGAACTTGATGAATCTACCTCTGTCTTTACCTTATCTACCTAAACCATAACCCTTTACAATTTTGATGTTGGCTTACCTCTCATATACCCGTAGTTAATAGATTGGGACTAACAAGGACCATTGGGTTTAGACACATTTCAAAATGACAAAGCAATCGTTGAGTTCATGGGAATTCATGAAGGAATACCAAGTGGGGATCATAAGGTTGTCTTTGTCATAGAACTTGATAGTGCAACATACTTTGGTGAGGCTATCCTTTCCTCTATTCATAAAAGTGAAAATGAAGAAAATTACAATAAAAAGAATAGGTCTTTAGGTGAACACCAAAAGGCATTTGTTGTCCATGAAAAAAGTAAAAATAAAGGACATATATAAAGATGAAACTTGTCTAAGGCACCTAAGGATGAAGGATTTGACAGTCTCTCTATTGATCAAGAGAAATCACCCTTTTGTTAGAGTAATAAGTTATTTCACTTAATTAATTTAATCATATTCGTTAATTAATTAAGTTACTAATCACTTTAGTTACTTAAGCTAAACTTAGGCACATTAATAATTAATTATTTATTAATTATTAAGTGTGCACACTAGGGTTTCCTTTTAGGGTTATGCATACATTTCTTTTATAAATTAATTCATCTCTTGTATTTACTCAATTCCTGAATATTATTCATTTGAACATCTTCATGCAATTACTCTTGCTTATTCTAATTTTCTCGTGTAAGGAATTTTATGGTTTGCATGTCTGATCTTGGATTATAACATGGTATCAGAGCCTTGATTTGCAACCCCTTCTTAGTTTTTTGGAGATTTTTATTGTAGAGAAAGTTCAGGGTTCCTCGAGGGTGCCATGCCTTAAGCTTATTTATGAAGCATTTTGGATTAGATTGGGCATCTCCATTGGATTCAAAGTGTTGGAAAAAGTCAAGATTGGCTTTTGTTTCATTGATTTTCATCATCATTTGTTAGATTTGTGAGAGTTTGAAGTTTATGAGGGTTTCTAGATCTAGAGAAAACCTACAATTTTGGAGTGTTTTGAGCCCAAAAAACCCTCACCATCACATTTAAAGAGCCCAAACACCCCAAAATTGACTGTTAAATCATCAAAATTGGGCACAATGACTCCAAGAGGCAATTTCTTTTCAATTTTTGGGTCGTACAACTTGGTATAACATGAAATCCAAGAAAAAACCAAAGTTAATGGGCATTGCCATTAGTAAACCGCTAGTGATTAACCACTAGTGGTTAACAGCTAGAGGTTAACCACTAGCAGTTAATGCTAGCGGTTAGCCTAACCGTCGGGCTTAATCCCCAACCCTTTTGGAGGAGTTTTGGTATTTTGGCCATAAATTTTGCATTTGAGCTTGAATTTTTGAAAATGAAATATCATCAAAAAGTTGGTTCTGAGCCTGATCTAGTTGTATAGGGATTTTTTTTGGTTTTTCTATTATGTTACATTTTTTCTAGTCAAAGTCAGATCATCTTTTTTGCTATCTTTTGTATATGGTCTCCATTTTTCAAAAGAGACTATGCGTTGAAAAGATGATTTAGTCCTCTACATAGATTTGAGGTCAATTTTTATTCATGGAGGCAAATGTGAACATTGGTTTGTGCATGCACTCTTTTTTTTTCATGAACTAGGTTTGCATTTTCTCTTTAAGTTATGCATGTTTTGCATGTTCTCCTTTTACAATCATGGGGTATTGTAATAAATGAGCTTATGTAAAGTTCCATCAGGGGGGATTCTTGAATAATAATTTTACTGGAGTGTAGATGCATTGCATGCACTAGATGCATTGCATGTACTTTAATCTCATCTTCATATTGATGAAAACTCGTATGAGTTGTATCTGGATAATGTAGTTTCTTTTGGACACATCTTGCTCATAGCTTGACACATCTTGGTTCGTATCAGTTCACATCTTAGATTGAGAGCGTACAGTTAATGATCCCGAATCACATCAGATTCATATCAGGTCACATCTTAGTTTAAGGGACATTCATTTTATGGTTAATGTTCTAGAATCTTCATGGTACTTGCTCCCATGGATTAGTTTTGGTCACAATTTGGCATCGGCATCAAGATACACATAGCTTCTAGATTCTTTCATCAAATCATTCCCTCTTATGGAGGGCATCATTTATTCATCTACTATTGCTTCATAGATTCTAGGGTTGTTCCAGTTTGTGAAATTTTTAGTGCTCATTTGCATCGAGTTTGCTATTGCATTATCATGATTCTTCCTAAGTCCTTCAATGACTCTCATATGGTTTCTTGTAAACAGAGATATCTTTCCTTGCTTTCTAGATTTAGGATTCCACTGTTACTCCACTGGTGTTCTTCTAGTGCTTCTCTAGAGTAGGTCATCTCATTGAGGGGAGGTTTTGTCCCACTGGGTTTTCTCCTCTTTCTCATTCATTTCATTTGTACATGGGTACCTGATCAGGCCTTGTTCATGGGACCCGTCTTTTCTTTCATGCATCTTTACTTTATTGTTTTAGCTACTTCCTAAGTTCATCTTAAGGGGAGGTGTTAGAGTAATAAGTTATTTCACTTAATCTAATCATATTGGTTAATTCATTAAGTCACTTATCACTTTAGTTACTTAAGCTAAACTTAGGCACATTAATAATTAATTATTTATTAATTATTAAGTGTCCACTCCAGGGTTTCATTTTAGGGTTATCCATACATTGCTTTTATAAAGCAATTTATCTCTTGTATTTACTCTATTCCTTAATATTATTCATTTGCACATATTCATGCAAATTGCTCTTGCTTATTTTGTTTTTCTCTTATGAAAGGTATTTTTTAGTTTGCATGTTTGATATTGGATTCTAACACCTCTCTCATAGAAGATAAAAAAGAAGTGAACATTGGGATGCAAGATAACTCTAGAATCATAAAGTTTGCATCACCATTGACCACCAAGGAAAAACCTGAGTTTATGAAATTGTTTTCAGAAAGAAAAATTAATTTTGTAGGGTCATATGTTGATATTCTTGGGTTGGATCTTGAGCTTGTTTTACATCACTTTCCATTGATACCAAATGCTAAACCATATATATAGAAGCTAAGAAAAATGAACTTGTATATTGCACTCCTGGTCAAGGTAGAACTAAAGAAAATTTTGGATGTGGGATTCATATGCTCTACTGATTATGCAAACTAGATATCTAATCTTGTTCCTATCATAAAAATAAATGGTCAAATTAAAGTATGCACAAATTTTAGGGATCTTAACAAGGCCTGTTCGAAAGAAAATTTCTCCTTACCAAATATTGACATCATAGTGGACCCCACTGCTGAATATGAGATGTTATCACTTATGGATGGATTCTCAGGCTATAACCAAATAAATATTTCTCCTAAAGATCAACCAAAGATAACCTTTACGTGTGCTTGGGGAAACTTATGTTGGAATTTTATTCCATTTGGACATAATAATGTTGGAGCTTCATATCAGAGGGCCATGACTACCATTTTTCATGGTTATATGCATATACTTATGGAGGATTATGTTGATGATATTCTCTCAAAATACCTAAAAAGAAGTGGCCACCTCATAGTTTTGGATAAGATTTTCAAAAGACTTGAAGAATGCAAGCTCAGGTTGAATCCAAAGAAATGTGATTTTGTGGTCCAATTAGGAAAAATATTAGGGTACAGTCTCATGTAGAGGAAAGAGGTTGATCCTACAAAAGTAAAAGTTATCTTGGAAATCTCACCACCCACCAACATCAATTAGCTAAGGAATTTATAAGGATATTCAATCCATAGATTCATGACCGAGCTAGCAAATAAGATTCATCCATTTCAACATTTGTTATGAAAAGGAATTCTCTTCATTTGGACAAATAAATTTCAAGAAGCATTTGATTGAATTAAGAACTCTCTATTCACTCCATCAGTTCTTATGGCTCTAATTGATGGTAGACATTTTATATTGTATGTAACAAGAACCATGTCAACATTGGGAGCACTATTGGCACAAAATGACAATGAAAATAAAGAATGAGCAATCAACTACATTAGCTATACCATGGTTGGATAAGTGTTAATCTACAAACCTATTAAACAAGAATTCCTACCAGTTGTATTCAAAACCCAGAAATTGAGATATTACATGCTAAACCATAAGACAAAGTTGATAACCAAAATTGATCCTCTAAATTACCTACTCAGTAAATTAGCTCTAACAAGATGACTAGCTAAGTGGGTTATTATTTTAAGTGAGTACGACATTGAACATCTTGATTGAAAGGAAATAAAAGGATAGGTGATAGTCTATAAACTTGCAAATGTATTGATGAAATCGGATCATCCTCTAATATCTAACTTTCTAGATGAATTGATCTTTATCATAGATACACCAAAAACATGGAAATTGTACTTCAATGGGTCCTACACAAATCATGCTTTAGAAGCTAGAATTTTATTCATCACACCTCAAGGGGATTCCATTCCTAATTCATTTTGAATAACATTATTTTGCACCAATAATATAGATAAATATGAAGCATTACTAATATAAATCCAAATGGAAAATCAAGGATCTTCAAGTTTATCATGATTCCTAGTTAGTGATCAAACAAGTCAATGATGATTATGATACCAAGGATGAGAAGTTAATGCCCTACAAGCATATGGCTAATAGTTTTTTATTGTACTTCAAATTTATCACCTTTGAAAAAATACCAAGAATCTAGAACAAGGCAACAAATGCAATGGCAACAATTGGATCTCTATTGGGCATCCCTAACAATGCATCACAATATGATTTCTTGGTGGAACAATTGTTAGTCCTTTCATTCGATGTCCCCAAAAGAAAACTTGTGTGTGGATTAGATGGTCTTGAATCCCCCTAGTACAAGGAAATTTATAACTATCTACATGACCAACTTATCCCTCCTGACTTTTCCCACAACTAATGCAAAACCTTTATCTAACAAGCCTCTAAATATGCTTTCAACAGAGTTATACTTTACCATCACAACCTAGATAGCACCAAGAGGTTCACCATGGTATATGCAAAGCTTATTCTGCTAGTCCTACCTTAGCTAAAAAGCTTATGAGGATAGGATATTATTGTCCTACAATGGAATGTGATGCCTATTACTTTGTGAAGAGGTGTCATCAATGTAAAATTGATGGAGATCTTATAAATGTGTGAACTCAGGAATTTCAACCACTTATATCACCATTTCCATTTTCTCAATGGGGAATTAACCTCATAATAAAGATCCATCCCACTTCCACAAATGGGAATAAGTTTATCTTTGCTACACCAAATGGATCAAAGTCATCCTGATGACCTATATTACTGGTAACTAGATATCCAAATTCATTCTAAATTACATTATATGTCACTATGGTATTCCTTAATCCATCATTATGGACAATGGTCACCCTTTCAAGAATCAGGATGTCTATGAACTTTGTGAAAAGTTCCATATCCAACACCATTTTTCCACCCTATATTACCTTGAGGGTAATGGTCAGGATAAGGAATCTAATAAGACTATCCTTAAAATTATAAAAAATCCTATTGATGATGTTGGTTGTGATTAGAATCTTCAACTCAATAATGCTTTATGGGCCTACTAAACTAGTATTCATACTCCCATGGAAGAAACCATGAAAAGAGAAAACTTGTAAACCATAACATGTCCTACCAACACCTCAAAAGTGCCATGGTGTTTCAAGTATGATATCCTATCAACCCCAAATGAGAAGCCTCAACAACACCCAAACCAAAATTCAATCCCATAGATAAAACAATATATGAATCATGTAAATTGCAACATGGATGTAAGCCTCTCTAACTAAGAAATCAAACTCAAATATAACCATTTCCAAACCAAGGAAATCACCCCATTAATGAGATCCTAAATTCCTCATCAATGAATGATATCATGAACTCAAATGCACAAAGATATAACCATGCCAAACATCCCTCAAAATGAATCATCTTCAACTAACTATTCATAGCTCAAGATCCCTAACTATGAAACATAAAGAATATAAACTCATGATAACCAATCCTCAAATGAGTCTCCAAAATGAATCACCATTAATCAACTCATTCCCATGAGAAATCAAAGCATGATACATAACACATATGAAAGAAACAATGAGAAAATACCTCTCAAATGATAAATTTTTGAATAGACCAAGAGCGGGGAATGAGATGCTACTCCAAGATAACCAAGTCATCATGACTCACTCCAAGAACAATCTCCTCTATAGTTTCATCATGAACTCATGTCCATGCCTAGGTGAAAGTTCCTTATTCTTCCTACTAAAACCTACAAATAGTAATTATCTCAATCAAATGTCTCTAATCACAAGAGAAATCCAACCACACCTATGTCTCCAAGTATCCATGAGCACCTATAACCAATCAATACATGCCAAGCTCCAAATCCAATGTAGAATCATAAACAAGTAACCAAGAAAATGATTGATGTACTCAATACATTGAGAACCACCAATATCAATGTCAACACTCTAACTGGGCCAATGCAGCATCATGGGAGTCCAAACTAGGCCCTTAAGTGGCAATGAAAATTCAAAAAGATAGTGTTAGGTAATTTGACATAAAATTTTGGTAAGGTTATTAACATAATTTGAAAAATATATAAGAATTAAATTTGTAGAAAATTGAATGTAGTTTCTAAGATTCTAGTCCTATGTTGGAAAAAAAAAAGTAAATCTATTTGGTGAATTTTTTAAATTTCAATACAGTGGTACTACATTTTTAGGAAAAAAATAAAAAAGCAAGTGTATGTCTAACAAACCTAAGTACAAGCAAAAACTAATATAGTTTTTGAAAATTTCAATATTAGTAGAGGACACATGCTTGAATGTGTCACATTTTTTATAATTTATTTTGTGAGTAAATAATTAGTTTTGAATTTTTTATTAGAATTTTTTTTTAAAATATTAAAACTTGATTTTCTAACCATCATAACTTGGTCAAAAATTTATGAAAATCATTTTTTCTATTTTTATCCTATAGTATGGGAAGCATAGAATGTGTTGCATCTTTTCAATTAAAAAAATGAGAAATCCTTTGAGAATTATAGATTTTGTTCAATCAACCTATCAATCAAAACTTTAGTTATAATGCATGTAGAAAATAAATAATTATCTATTTAATTCCAAATAAATTGGCGGAAAGATAATTTTTTTATCAATAAGTCATTTTCCTTTCATCAAATTCAGATACCAAAAATATCATCAGCCACTTTTGGGTCATATCACCACATTTTGTACCCCCATGATCCTACACTCACTTAACTGTAGAATCGGGAACCTATCAAGATAACATGATCTAACCATTTCATTCTAGGAAATCAAATGCACTAATGTATACATTTTGGTCTCAAGAGCACATATCATACCAAAAGTCTAAGCTAGCATCAAGAGTAAACCATGAAATAATATCAAACACACTTTAAACCATGAAACCACATCTCTGATCACATGAATATAACCATCACCAATGATGTATGTACATCACTACCAACAACTCTGACTGAACTGTGATACCAAGCTACACATGTCAAAGTAACATACCAATGCAAAAATGACCATAGATAAGGTCAACTAATAAAATTTAGATCAACACTAAACCAATATCATGGATATAGAAATTCCACATTGATTCATCCCACTACAATAATATAGGAAGCTAATCACTAAACTTGCATAACTCATGATAAAAAGCAATGAAACATGCAAGCTCATCATCACATTAGTAACCTAAAAACTGAGATATCAAAGAAGATAATCCTATAGACATCAAGAATCAAACACCAAATCAACCATATATCTAATTTTTCAAACATGTTTACAATTGAGTAACCATAGTGAAGAAACGAACTAAGCATTAAGGAGATAAGAAAAACCTCCTAATAATTAAAAAAAACATCACCAAACAACCACATACATGATCATGTCATGTCGATGCATCAAATGTACCTACATATCAATGAAACCATAACCATAGCCAACATTGTACCTACACTCAACTATCACCAATACAATACTTCAAGTTTCCACTCATGTCAACCCTTGTCCTCAAAACCAAAGAAAAACTATGTACCTATTACCATTAAAGTCTAACTTTGAAAAACACTTTTAAACCTATACTTGGAAGCACCAAATTGATAATCAGCTATACCACCATAAATATCATATAAAATTATGTACTCCCTCAATGTTTTGCCTCTTGAATCATGTAACGCCCTGCCGTGCAAACCCCAAAGGAACTAATAAAGATGCAACATTTTTTTTTTAAAGAACATAATACATGTACTCAAATATTACAACATAACAATGTTCTAAGTTGCACAACTAAATCCCTTGGGGTACACGAGGACATTACTACACTAACCCATAAAAAAGATAATAGAATATACATTAAAATTATAATTATGTAAATCCAATCATTCTCATATCATCATTTAAAATATCCATTAACAGTAACCATATTAATACCATATGTACATATGACAATAAATGAAATTATAAAGATATAAATTGTTATATATTTTGACAGTTACAACACAACATAACCAACTATTACAAGTAATAGTTCCTGAATAAATACATGGCTTGAATATACATTACATCCATATGATAGTACAACATGATGAACATATAAACAAATTACATTAGGGTCTTCCCATCACAAGTGGGAGATACAACAATAATGAAATACATCTGAAGTGTAAACACACATCTAGTACATAAGAACATTGGATCAACAACATCTGCCAAAAATCTACAATAAAAGATACATCTGCAACCAAAAGGGAACCCAACGGGGTGCGAAGCACATTCCACCCAACCACCCCCATGCTGGTAGTTAACAAGAAAGGATCCCTAACCAAGTACGTCTAATAATAACAAAAGACTACTCTAGATAGACAACTTAACAATGAAGACCACATAGAAACTAAACAATGATAAAACTAAAAGGCATAACAACAACCCACTTTTGAAACATAACTATAAATCACTTTCCAAAATTACAAGTCACAAAATGCATCATCAATAAATCTCAAGACTTAATATCAAAGATGACTTCCAGAGGACTTCAATGAAACAATACAAATGGAATGTTAGAGGAGAGTGTGATCACATGGTTTAACATGGATTATCCAGACAACCTATCACAAGGTGCTACCTCCATATCTACATGGATTATCCTAACAACCTAGTTAAGGTGTTGCCTCCATATATGGTTCTCTTGACAACCTATCTCAAGGCACCACTCCATAGGGTTACTCATGCAAAATCGTTAGCCTTTCATGAAGAAAAGGCAACGATCTTGCCAACCATGACCTTCTCGGTCCCCTTCAGTCTATGATAGCACTATCAGGCAGACGAGGCATGACAATAATCTTATTAGTGTTTAAACCCCACCCATGATTTATTACTTAGGTTATCACTGATTAATCTAATTCTATGCGGGTTACCCTGACAGCCCCTTTGTGCGTCGGCCCAAACTTAGAACCACTCTCTCTAAACACTCAACATAAACTACCCAACACAAAAGAACTGTACCAACAAGGAAAATTGAACCAACAATGGACCAACCGCGAGGCATAACCATCTCGCCCAAAATCACACATATAACATTCACAAATAGTACAATCCAAGTGTACATTAGAATCACCACCAAAACCCAAAACATAAGAACAACCATCAAATTACAAGCTCAAATATAAAACACAGTGTTCCCACCTCTAGAAGTCCTAAACACATCTTAGGTTCCTATTACTAGACAAGTTAACTCTAGGGTTTTCGCTCATAACCCAAACCCGAATTAAAGAAAATCAAATTAAACAAAATGAATAATCTTGAACATAACTGATACATACACAACACCCTAAAAACCATTTTAAATACTCAATAAATTTTTCCAATAAATCAATTGCTTGAGAAAATTCAATTTAAGTTTAAAGCACATAATTTATCTCTAACTTCCTCAACTACACTTTAGCATTATCATATTAAAATCATAATCACCACATATGAAGTCTTTTATATATATATAGATATATATATATAAAATAAATAAATAAAAACTATATTTTAAAACCATTTTATAAAAACATATTATAAAATTAACAAATATCATACTTTTAAAATTATAATTTTAAATATATATATAAAATATAAATCGAAATCACACTTATAAAATAAAATGAATTAAATAAATATAAAAAAAAAACAAATAAAATGAACTTTATTTAAGCCACACCCTCCTCATAGTGCCTGTGGTATTGTGTACTATAGGGAACAAGGCTGCAACCCCACTTGGCTATGTACAGCAGCCCTCGGCTACTGTGTGCAGTCGAGTGTGGCTGCGTGCGGCCAATATGGGGATTAGGGTGGTACACCACTTGCCGACCATCCCCCCCAAAATTTTATATTTATAATTTATTTTATATTTTTTTATTTATATTTATATATTTTTTATATAAATATCTTTCAAAAAGAAAGATCAAAATTCCATAAGAATGCAAACGAATATCAGTATAAAAAAATATATTTTTTAATATATTTTATTTAGAATGAAATACGAATTCATTTGAGAATAAACATATTTAAAATGCACAATTTTATTTTATACATAGCATTCAAAATTATATATATATATAAAGAACAAAAAGTTATATATATACATACCTCAAGAGATTCAAAATTAAACATATAAATAAATTATTTTCTTGATCGACCTAAAATAAATTTGGGCATACAAGCCAACCAATTATAAAGAAAAAATATTTTCTTTTTCAAAAACAATTATTTCCACCATTAAATTTTATGAATACTTTCAAAGCATTTTCAATAAACTCAAAATAGTTCTGACATGTAAATTCGTCCTTCAATTACAAATGATTTTTTTATTTCAAAACAATAAATTTCACTAATAAACTATATTTAAGAATTTAAAAAAGGTTCTAGTAAAGTTTTCTACAGAAGATTCAAGAGTTTTAATACAAACAAGTTTTCAATCATAGACATTGTTTATGGAACAATAAAATAATAATAACTTAAAGGAAGAAAACCTAGAGTCCTTCATTCGATGAAGAATCCCTTCTGTAGCCTCCTCTCGATTTCCTTCTGCAACTCTCTTTTCGAATCTATCTTTCTTCAAAAAAATTATTTTGCCTAGAAGCACAAAACAAAGCTATTTTTCTTTTCTTTTCTTTTACAGATCCAAAACAACAAAAAAATCTTCTGTGTGTGAATAACTCTCTCAAAATAATAATAAATAAAAATCAATAAAGCTCTTTAACTTTTTCCTCAAAAATCCTCTTCACCCATTGGTCCTTTTTCCAGCTTTTAAAAGCACACACTTATCTAAATTTTTTAATTAAAAATAAATTATTTACAGAAGATATTATCCACACAATATTTTCTAATTTAATATTTATAAAAAGATAATATTTAATTATCCTCATCAATATTCATTTAATTTTAATTTCTTATACTTTTAATTTACAATATATTTAAATTTAACATTTTACTAACTCACAATTAAATCAAGAAACAATGCAACACTAATTAATTATCTTATAAAATAAGATTAATTAGTTAAACACTAACCATAAATTGAATAAATACTCAACAATCAAACTACACAACGAGAAGGACAAAACCTCAATCATGACATGACAACTCACAATAGAATGACATACTTGGGACGAGGACACTTCCAAATCAACTCCCTTTTTCAACATTTACCTATTGGGTTAATTTAATGCTTGCCCTGTCCTACCGAAGTAGGTGGAATTGAGACTTATTCTTGTAGATCCTGCATCAAAATAAATTTCAAGTAACACATGTATATATAATCAAAAATATCATATCATGAAAAGGAATTGCAGCATAGTAGGGAACTCGTAAACGAGTGGT
Organism: Sequoia sempervirens; assembly: GCA_007258455.2. Lineage (NCBI taxonomy): Eukaryota > Viridiplantae > Streptophyta > Pinopsida > Cupressales > Cupressaceae > Sequoia > Sequoia sempervirens. The sequence continues at coordinate 10,155,629 of VDFB02256132.1, read as the reverse complement.
GCTACATTGTCCTCTCACCTAAGCTATACTACAATTACAATATCAAATATGAAATAACATTGCTAACTACTGATCATATGATAACATGACTACTTATCTACTACATCATAATGTAATATTGAATCCAATTAACATCATCATAGAATCATCACATCAACATATAAAACATTAAGGAGAAATCATTACATAATAAAATAATCCAAACACCACATAAAGTATCATAAATCATAATAATAATGTCAAATGTAGCAATTAACTAAACTACGCATTCACACACACCAGGTCAGTGAATTAATCACCATTATAAATCAGTATCACACTAACATATAAAAGTAACAAATAGTAGAAAATAGTATCAACAACATGGGGGTATTACAAATCATCTAGATGCTCAAAAAATAACACCCCAAATCTTGGGAACCTACAAGTGATAAAAAAGAGTACCACACATTCCCTATGCCACAAACTAATAAAAAATCTGATCCACTATGTAGTACATTGTACATGCTCTCAAATTCCTATTTGAAATAAAAAAATTTAATTCTATATGAAAAAGTAATGAGAAAAACTATGTACAAGAGAACATCTAACTTCCAAGTCCCAAAAACTAGCTAAAATAGTAAAATCATGGAACCAAACTTATACCACTGCATAGTGCTTGTAACCAAATTTCCAATGAGTAGAATGAGTTGAAAATCTGACTACATGGGTGAAAGTTATGCAAGTTTAAAAAAACATCCAATTTGACTATATCTCAAATGAGCAACTTTTGGTGGACCCCACCCCAAATAAAAAATCAATTAAAATTTTACCAATGTTAAAACCTTAAAGGTGGTGGTTTTTTTCTTTTTTTTTTAATATTTGAAAATTAAAACTTTAATAATGGTATGAGGTGAATGATGACTTAAGTTTCAAGTGAAGGTTTTATAAAGGCTTTCATAAAATCTTAGGCTAAATTATTAAAAATGACTTTGTGAAAAAAAGTCGACATGTTTTATTAAGTGGAGGTTAAAAAATTGATGGGTTGGGCATATGATATGACATAATAGTCTACATGATAGTGGCTACAAGGTGGGTATGGGTTTTTGGACAAGTCCTCCCACTATTTTATATATTTAATTTTTTTCCAATATGATTTTTAGTAAAAATGTTTCTATTTTGCGGGATTTTAAAATAAAAGGGGATGGAAATATTTCTCTATGGAATTTTAATTTTTTTTAAAAATTTAACTTGTAATCGACCCTAATGATCATACGTCCATATAGGTAGGGCTATGGGTAAACGACTTTTTCATTTTTTTTCAAATTTTCCAAAAATAGGCCAAATTTTATGCCATTTTTCATGTCTTAAGCCTCTTGGATCCAATGGTGAGGTCCATTTTATATCAAGAGGTCATCCAAGAAATTTCTTGTATAAAAACCCTCATATGAAAAATCAAACCAAGAAGCCCTTTTTGACCCAAATTTTAAAAACTTTAGATCTATAAAAAACTCCCAAAAAATTGACAACCCAAAATCCAAATCTACAAGAAAACACTTGGAACATGTGTTCCATATATTTTAATGCCTCAAATCTTTCAATCATAACCATTGCTTCAAATTGGCAAAAAATCTCTCAAACTAGGGTGATAAGCAAAAATTCATCAACCATGAAAGCTCTAATACCACTTGCTATGAAATAATGGATGAATAACCACATGCTTATTCCATTTCCTACATAACCCCATGAAAGATAAACATGCATAAAAGTAACCATAATGAATATATCAAATAGACAAGCCACAATGTAACACAAGATATACCTTGGTAAAACCCAACCTCCAAAAGCATCCATACCCCATCATATTATTCAATTATAAAGCGATACAAGAGTTATAATGAATACCTCTAAAGTATCAAGCCTTCAAATGTATCCTCATGTTTCCAAGTATGAATTCACACATCCCATGCCATGTTTCACATATGTGCTTCTTAGAAATACTCAACAATGAGAAACTACTCACTTAGCCAACCTTAACCACTAAACATGCACTTTCATTTATAGATTGAAGTTCACTTAAATGCAACCAAGTGGTAAGATAAAACCATGTGCCATGAAACCATTTGAACAAAAAACAACTAATCCCTTATTTAATATTGGGTACTAAGCTTTCACTTTTTAAATATTTTCCCCAATATTAAATTATTACATGTCTCCCACACATTAAATAAGAATACAATGTTACATTACAAAATAAAGTGGCCCTGAAATAATTAACTAGTGTGATTAGCTACACCACCTAGGTGCATCACAACTAAATAATTATTTAAAAACAATATTATAATATATCAAATTACACATCTTGCACTTCATACATGTATGTTCCTTTTCCCTTATGTTGGTTTTCCATGGGATCTTGAATCTTGGGGGCTTTCACACTTCTTCTATATTTGTTGCCATCTTATGTCTTCAATATTTGGATAATTGAACCCCTCTTGATATATTTCTACTTTAATGTGAGTTTGAGCATAATTTCATACTCTCACTAAAGTGGGGGCTAAATGTAGCATTTTACATTTTTACCCTTGACAATTTCACACTAGATTTTTCTCCCTCCTATGTGCTTAGACCTAATCATGTTCCTAATTTCCTTATTTATGCATTCCATGACACATTCAATCATTTATCAATGAATGAAATTTATAAAATCAAAGTAGTCATTTATTATTTTTCTCTTGATACTTAACATCCCAAAAAATAGGGCCTAGAGAAGGGATCCCTTAGTGGCCTTATACTCCTAATTTTCCCCAAATTTTAATATGTTGGGTTTGAAAATTTATTATTTCAATTTAAAATTCTAAATATCTACTATCAAGATTTAATTTGTGGGAAATTAGAATAATTACATATAAATACCTAGTCATTTAATCATTTAAAAACTAAGTGAGAACATTTTGGAAGCAATAAATATTATCAAATAATTATTATCATGACAAGGGAAATTAAGAGGAGAATTATTGTAGAATTTCATCATCAAAGCATCATGCCATGTTTTATGTGAGTTTTTTAATGTTTATGCATACATTTTATTTGTGAGGGCTAACACTTGTAAGTCTTCAAGTCAAATTGCAATCAAGCCTTGAGGCGATGTGCATGACTTTAATCCTTCCAAGAAATAATATTTGAGTGGTGAGTTGCATTCAATTTTGTATTCATCACTCATTTATCATTTATCCTATATCTCTCAAATGAATAAGATCTCTTTTATCAAATTTTCCATTGTGGATGTAGAAATACCAACATGGGATTTGATCGAGGCAAGCCCAGACTACATGGTATAAACATTCCTCTCTCTTTGAAATATTTAAGTTATATATATAAAGAGTATTTGAGGAAGATTAAAGACCATTTTTGTTGCAAGAATGAAAAGGATGAAGGTGTTGTCATTGATGTCATGGTTGTAAGTTATTGGTTGTTCATGTCGAGGATGTTGAGAAAATTATATTTGAGAAAGGTTGTAGGTGTTTAGTGCTTGTCTCAGGATTTTATCCTATGTTTATGTGGTTCATATATGTTGATTGTGCTTGTTTGAAGTTGCTATATCCAATTTTTTGGCTGCTGATTCATTATAAAAATCAAGTTATGTTCACCAATTGTGAAGTGTGGTTTTCTGTGTTTCTAGCTAAGGTTTGGGAGAAATGTTGTTGGTATGTATTTATCTTTGGTAGAGACTTATGACTTGTAGTTCTATAGTTAAGTTTTTATGATCATGATGAATATAATTTTGGTATCTAGAAGGATCATTCTTAATTGTTCTATGTGTTTAACACTAGTTTGGTCTACCTTGTGTTGAACACTATCTTTAAAGTTAATGAAGTGTGTTGGATCTATTTGGGTCCTCATGAAGCATGTGCTTTGGTTTCCCTCATTCTAATTCCACCCTAGGATGTTTTTGTGCTGAGCACTAGTATAATTAGGCAAATATATGACTAGGTGACTAAAAAATTTAATCACAACAACTAAAAAAGACTAAATTCTACTCATTTTTTGCAACTCAATTGAGTAAATAAACAATTAATTTGGTCATTGACTAAAAAATTATTTAGTCACAAAAATAAAAATGACTAAATAGTTTGTCATCAAATCCAAATTAGACAAAATTTTCTTAAAAAAACTTGACCAATTATTGGTGTGATGTTGATGCAGGAGCATCCAGTGGTGTAAGGGCAATCTTGCATCACCCAAAAATAGTTAAATTTCAAGTTTATCATTTTTCAGATGTTTTTACATTTTTGGATACCCTTTTCGTCCTAATGAAATTCCCAATTTACGGTTTTTATTTTCTATGCATGGGTTGAAAGATATTGTAGTTTTAGTTTCCCAGATTTGCACCTGAAAATCTTTCGAGTTGGATTTGAAGCACTTAGAGCTTCTGGAATGGCCCCAAAACTTGCCAAAATTAGGATAGATAATTTTGAGTGCATTCTTGACTTTGAGACCTTTCCAATGGTTCAAACGGTTCGCGAATCGGAGTCTCGGATCAAAAGTTATGGCCTTGAGAAGCTGGCGCACTTTTAGAAGATACAATTGCAAATGCTCTTTTAAAATTTGAACTTCATGTTGTAAATTTTCAG